>CM035428.1:146825654-146993154 GCA_020310875.1 Ceratopteris richardii
TAACACGAATGTGGTCCTGACAGAGTTAGATGACAACGAAGAAGAAGTACAAGCGAGTAACAACGCGCCTCATGTAGGTACCGTGTCACCAATGCCAAGGTGCTTCCCGATGACGTTACGAATGATACAGAACATGTACTTCTGGGGAACTTTTGGAAACAAAAGAAAAGCAGTACTAGTTGATTCAGGTGCGACGCATAACTTCATGTCGCCACAATGTGCAGCAAATTTGCAGTTGGCCTTGAGTAAACTTCCTCAAATGTCGGTTACTTTCGCTCAAGGTCGGGATGATAATGTAAAGATTCCCCTCAACGTCCGCATGACAGTGGGGGAGTGGTCGGCAAAGTTAGACTTTCTAGTAGTGCCATTGGAATCGTTCGATGTAATAGTGGGACTATCTTTCATGGACCATTATATGGTGAGCATGCTAGGTAAGGGGATTGATAAACTCCTGCTTGACATGCAAGGCAACATAGTGGTCGTAGATTGTCACAGAGTTCCGAAAAGGACCCCAGATGGAAGTAAAGAGCCACAAGGCAAGTCAGAAGTGGTAGAGAACCCAGGATCAAAATCGCAAGAAGTGAAACACAAGGCCGTCGCTCCTCCCACATCCAAAGAGGAGTTGGACAGACAGAGAAAAGGAAAGGCACCTATGCATCAAGAGGGTGTGTCATCCAATAGTCAAAATAAAGGGAACAAGGCAGTGAATTTACCAGCAGGAAAAATGAAATCAGTAGCCGCAGTAACAAGAGCAGAGAAAAGACAGCAAACACAAGGGCCATTGACGGCCAAACAGGTAGAAAAAGCAATGAAGCAAGGGGCTGAGGCCCATTTGTGCCTGATAAAATGTAACACCATTGACTTAGAAGAAAGGGAAAACGACAGGATGAAGGTCGGCGATCAAAGAGTGCATGAAGTACTAAAGGAATTTGAAGATGTCCTACCAAGTCAGTTACCAAGCGGGCTGCCACCACTTAGGCAAGTCCAACATAAGATTGAAGTAATGCCAGGCCAAGCTCCACCGGCCAAAGCACCCTATAGAATGAATGAAACGGATCTGAAAGAGTTGAAAAGGCAATTAGTAGAACTGGAACAACAAGGCTTCATTCAACCGAGTAGTTCACCCTATGGTGCTCCTGTCCTATTCGTCAAGAAGAAAGATGGAAGCATGCGGTTATGCGTGGATTATCGGGCCTTGAATAAAATTACAATGAAAACAAAGTATCCAGTGCCAGTCATGGATGAGTTGATGGACCGGTTAGGCCGGGCAAAATTTTTTACACGAATAGATCTAAGGTCCGGTTATCATCAGATTCGCATAGCAGAGCAGGACATTGAAAAGACAGCATTCAGAACACGCTATGGCAGTTATGAATGGTTAGTTATGGCTTTCGGGCTCAGAGGCGCGCCAGGCACGTTCTGTCGAGAGATGAACGATGGGTTCAAGGACATGCTAGATGAGTTCCTGATCATTTATATAGACGATTTACTGATATACAGCCGTACTCTTGAGGAACATTTAGATCATGTGAGAGCCATACTTCAACGTCTAAGAGAAAGACAACTATATGCAAAACCAGAGAAGTGTGAATTTGCGATGACATCAGTTGAATTTCTCGGTTTCATAGTCTCAGATAAAGGGGTGATGATAGATCCTCACAAAATCACCGTCGTGCGTCAATGGGCTCCGCCGCGAATAGTGAGAGAAGTAAGAGAATTCATAGGGTTCTTCCAGTTTCCAAGAAAATTCATAAAAGATTTCAGTAAAGTGGCTGCTCCGCTCACAGAGTTAACTAAAGGAAAGGGTTGCTTTGTGTGGGGGCCTAAGGAACAAGATGCTTTTGAGCAACTCAAACAGGTGATGTGCGAAGCCCCTGTGTTGAAGTTGCCAAAGTTTGACAAAGAGTTCGAGATCCACACAGATGCATCAGGATTAGCAATTGGAGGGGTCCTTATGCAGGAAGGTCGCCCTGTGGCTTATGAGTCACACAAGTTTTCAAGTACAGAGTTAAGATGGAGCACTCACGAGAAGGATGCTCGCGGTGATCCACTGTTTGCAAAAGTGGCGTCACTATGTGCAAGATAAACACACAAAGATATACACCGACAATATTTCACTCAAGTATTTTTGTACTCAGCCTAAGTTATCTCCCAAGCAAGCAAGGTGGCAAGATTTCTTGGCTGAATTTGACATAGACATAATTCACAAACCAGGCAAGCAAAACGTCATGCAAGACGTCCTGAGTAGAAGACCGACGCTGGCCGCGATTTCCATGGCCGAGAGTAAGACGAAAGATCAGATTCGTAAATTGCAACAAACGGATCTGGAAATACAGAGGATCGTCAAAGATGTACACTCGGGGTTAGACCATAAAGGAAAATACACAATTATGAACAACATGTTATATAGAAAGGGAAGGATTTACATACCAGATAATGCAGAACTACAGAAAATGCTTTGATGGGAAGCACACGATTGTCAATTAGCCGAACATGGAGGACAAAGAAGAAGTTACGAACATTTAAAGGAGCATGTATTTTGGCCGAAGATGAAAGAAGACGTGATTGAGTATGTCCAAACGTGCCCAACCTGCCAACTAGTAAGACAACAGAAGGTCAAACCGGCAGGCCTACTTCAGCCCATGCCCGTCCCGAACAGACCGTGGGACATGGTAAGTATGGATTTCATAACCGATCTGCCAACGTCAGATGGACACAATGCAATTCTTGCAGTGGTAGATTATTTTTCAAAGCAAGCGCACTTCATACCTATGAAGCCACCCATGCCGGCAAAGGTGGTAGCACAAACGTTTTTTCAGAAGGTCTTCAAATATCATGGCCTTCCATTGGCGATTGTTTCAGATCGGGACACAAGATTTATGAGAGACTTATGGCGCGAGTTATTCTTCATTTTGGGTACGCAACTTAGATTTTCATCGGCATATCATCCCGAGACAGATGGGCAAACAGAAAGAATCAATCAAACAGTAGAAAATTACTTGAGGAGTTATGTACAAGCAGATCAGAAGGATTGGGCTAAACACTTAGACATTTTAGAATTCCATTACAACAGCTCCATCCATTCCAGTACATCCATGTCGCCGTTTGAAGTGGCTACCGGCAAAAGTGTAATCACACCCATGGCACTCATGTCAGATGAGGTGCTAGTGCCAGCAGATCGTGAATGTGGGAACTTTTTAAGAGATTGGCAGTCCAAGCTTCGTCAAGCAAAGGAAGCTCTCATAAGAAGCAAAGAAAGGATGGTTAGGATTGCTAATCAAAATAGAACAGAAGCTCCAGACTATCAAGTGGGAGACTTAGTCCTTGTGAACGCCAAAAATATCATTTTGCCAAGAAATTTCACTCCAAAGTTTAATCACAGATACTATGGGCCGTACAGGATTCGTCACCGGTTCAATCAAGTTACATATCAGCTTGATCTTCCACCCGAAATTCATATCCACGACTCATTCCATGTTAGTCTGCTAAAACGCTTCCGCCCTGATACTTGTTTCGGACGTCAAGTCACTTTGGTGGAAGATCCAATTGAACAAAGACAAGCAGAGTTGATACTTAAGGACAATAGCACTCAGTTTCTGGTCAAGTGGCGTGGAAGACTCCTCAAAGAAGCAACATGGGTAAGTAAGAACAGCATGCCTCCGACAACCCAAGCCCTGATTGAGGCGTATGAAACGACTCATCCTTGATCGTTCTCTTTCTAATGTAAGCAAGTTTTTCATTCAACAAGTGACTTTCTGCTTTCAAGCAAGCAAACAAACACTCAAGCAAGACACCCTACCGACGGGCCGGTGCAAGTCGCCAAGCGAGCCCGGGGTGCTTGTTATCTTTTTCATCAACTCGGGCTCGCTCGGCGACTCGCACCGGCCCGTCGGTAGGGTGTCTTGCTTGAGTGTTTGTTCGCTTGCTTGAAAGCAGAAAGTCACTTGTTGAATGAAAAACTTGCTTACATTAGAAAGAGAACGATTACAGAAAGAACGGCCTAAGCCGGCCCGCGTTAAGCGTCGCGGGCAAACGCGTACAACGGCCCCTCGATGGCACAACGGCGCTTTTGAAAGGTGCGTGCGGAGGGGACTAGCACGAAGGCTACCGCACGTTGAGCGCAAGGGTCACTTGGTTCGCTTGGGTCACTTGGGTCGGAGGCTCACTATGTCGCCCTATAAGTACTTGCAATTTGGCGCCGGTCGGCAAACCACACAAGCACCAACAGGGGCTAGATAGAAATACAGGAAGGGGGGGGGGCTCTTACCCACGGGTTGTCACATATTCTCCCCCCGCTTTGAAGAGCTTTGCGTCCTCGTAAAGCTTAGGTAATCGCGCCTGGGATGTTGAAGGATGAGACGTTTCATACACCTCAATCAGGGCTTGGGTTGTCGAAGGCATGCTGTTCTTACTTACCCATGTTGCTTCTTTGAGAGGTCTTCCACGCCACTTGACCAGAAACTGAGTGCTATTGTCCTTAAGTATCAACTCTGCTTGTCTTTGTTCAATTGGATCTTCCACCAAAGTGACTTGACGTCCGAAACGAGTATCAGGGCGGAAGCGTTTTAGCAGACTAACATGGAATGAGTTGTGGATATGAATTTCGGGTGGAAGATCAAGCTGATATGTAACTTGATTGAATCGGTGATGAATCCTGTACGGCCCATAGTACCTGTGATTAAACTTTGGAGTGAAATTTCTTGGCAAAATGATATTTTTTGCGTTCACAAGGACTAAGTCTCCCACTTGATAGTCTGGAGCTTCTGTTCTATTTTGATTAGCAATCCTAACCATCCTTTCTTTGCTTTTTATGAGAGCTTCCTTTGCTTGACGAAGCTTGGACTGCCAATCTCTTAAAAAGTTTCCACATTCACGATCTGCTGCCACTAGCACCTCATCTGACATGAGTGCCATGGATGTGATTACACTTTTGCCGGTAGCCACTTCAAACGGCGACATGGATGTACTGGAATGGATGGAGCTGTTGTAATGGAATTCTAAAATGTCTAAGTGTTTAGCCCAATCCTTCTGGTCTAATTGTACATAACTCCTCAAGTAATTTTCTACTGTTTGATTGATTCTTTCTGTTTGCCCATCTGTCTCGGGATGATATGCCGATGAAAATCTAAGTTGCGTACCCAAAATGGAGAATAACTCGCGCCATAAGTCGCTCATAAATCTTGTATCCCAATCTGAGACAATCGCCAACGGAAGGCCATGATATTTGAAGACCTTTTGAAAAAACGTTTGTGCTACCACCTTTGCCGGCATGGGTGGCTTCATAGGTATGAAGTGCGCTTGCTTTGAAAAATAATCTACCACTGCTAGAATTGCATTGTGTCCATCTGACGTTGGCAAATCGGTTATGAAATCCATACTTACCATGTCCCATGGTCTGTTCGGGACGCGCATGAGCTGAAGTAGACCTGCCGGTTTGACCTTCTATTGTCTTACTAGTTGGCAGGTTGGGCACGTTTGGACATACTCAATCACGTCTTCTTTCATCTTCGGCCAAAATACATGCTCCTTTAAATGTTCGTAACTTCTTCTTTGTCCTCCATGTCCGGCTAATTGACAATCGTGTGCTTCCCATAAAAGCATTTTCTGTAGTTCTGCATTATCTGGTATGTAAATCCTTCCCTTTCTATATAAGATGTTGTTCATAATTGAGTATTTCCCTTTATGGTCTAAGCCCGAGTGTACATCTTTGACGATCCTCTGTATTTCCGGATCCGTTTGTTACAATTTACGAATTTGATCTTTCGTCTTACTCTCAGCCATGGAAATCGCGGCTAGCGTCGGTCTTCTACTAAGGGCGTCTGGCATGACGTTTTGCTTGCCTGGTTTGTGAATTATGTCTATGTCAAATTCAGCCAAGAAATCTTGCCACCTTGCTTGCTTGGGAGATAACTTAGGCTGAGTACAAAAATACTTGAGTGAAATATTGTCGGTGTAGATCTTTGTGTGTTTATCTTGTACATAGTGACGCCACTTTCGCAAACTGTGGATCACCGCGAGCATCTCCTTCTCATGAGTGCTCCATCTTAACTCTGTACCTGAAAACTTGTGTGACTCATAAGCCACAGGGCGACCGTCAAGCATAAGGACCCCTCCAATTGCTAATCCTGAAGCATCTGTGTGGATCTCGAACTCTTTGTCAAACTCTGGCAACTTCAACACAGGGGCTTCGCACATCACCTGTTTGAGTTGCTCAAAAGCATCTTGTTCCTTAGGCCCCCACACAAAGCAACCCTTTCCTTTAGTTGACTCTGTGAGCGGAGCGGCCACTTTACTGAAATCTTTTATGAATTTTCTTGGAAACTGGCAGAATCCTATGAATTCTCTTACTTCTCTCACTGTTCGCGGCGGAGCCCATTGACGCACGGCGGTGATTTTGTGAGGATCTATCATCACCCCTTTATCTGAGACTATGAAACCGATAAATTCAACCGATGTCATCGCAAATTCACATTTCTCTGGTTTTGCATATAGTTGTCTTTCTTTTAGACGGTGAAGTACGGCTCTAACATGCTCTAAATGTTCCTCAAGAGTACGACTGTATATCAATAAATCGTCTGTATAAATGATCAGGAACTCATCTAGCATGTCCCTGAATCCATCGTTCATCTCTCGACAGAACGTGTCTGGCACGCCTGTGAGCCCGAAAGCCATAACTAACCATTCATAACTGCCATAGCGTGTTCTGAATGCTCTCTTTTCAATGTCCTGCTCTGCTATGCGAATCTGATGATAACCGGACCTTAGATCTATTCGTGTAAAAAATTTTGCCTGGCCTAACCGGTCCATCAACTCATCCATGACTGGCATTGGATACTTTGTTTTCACTGTAATTTTATTCAAGGCCCGATAATCCACGCATAACCGCATGCTGCCATCTTTCTTCTTGACGAATAGGACAAGAGCACCATAGGGTGAACTACTGGGTCGAATGAAGCCTTGTTGTTCCAGTTCTACTAATTGCCTTTTCAACTCTTTCAGATTCGTTTCATTCATTCTATAGGGTGCTTTGGCCGGTGGAGCTTGGCCTGGCATTACTTCAATCTTATGTTGGACTTGCCTAAGTGGTGGCAGCCCGCTTGGTAGCTGACTTGGTAGGACATCTTAAAATTCCTTTAGTACTTCATGCACTCTTTGATCGCCGACCTTCATCCTGTCGTTTTCCCTTTCTTCTAAGTCAATGGTGTTACATTTTATCAGGCACAAATGGGCCTCAGCCCCCTTGCTTCATTGCTTTTTCTACCTGTTTGGCCCTCAATCGCCCTTGTGTTTGCTGTCTTTTCTTTGCTCTTGTTACTGCGGCTACTGATTTCATTTTTCCTGTTGGTAAATTCACTGCCTTGTTCCCTTTACTTTGACTACTGGATGGCACACCCTCTTGATGCATACCAGGTGCCTTTCCTTTTCTCTGTCTGTCCAACTCCTCTTTGGATGTGGGAGGAGCGACGGCCTTGTGTTTCATTTCTTGCGATTTTGATCCTGGGTTCTCTACCACTTCTGACTTGCCTTGTGGCTCTTTACTTCCATCTGGGGTCCTTTTCGGAACTCTATGACAATCTACGACCACTATGTTGCCTTGCATGTCAAGCAGGAGTTTATCAATCCCCTTACCTAACATGCTCACCATATAACGGTCCATGAAAGATAATCCCACTATTACATCGAACGATTCCAATGGCACTTCTAGAAAGTCTAACTTTGCCGACCACTCCCCCACTGTCATGCGGACGTTGAGGGCAATCTTTACATTATCATCCCGACCTTGAGCGAAAGTAACCGACATTTGAGGAAGTTTACTCAAGGCCAACTGCAAATTTGTTGCACATTGTGGCGACATGAAGTTATGCGTCGCACCTGAATCAACTAGTACGGCTTTTCTTTTGTTTCCAAAAGTTCCCCAGAAGTACATGTTCTGTATCATTCATAACGTCATCGGGAAGCACCTTGGCATTGCTGCTCCCTACATGAGGCGCGTTGTTACTCGCTTGTACTTCTTCTTCGTTGTCATCTAACTCTGTCAGGACCACATTCGTGTTACGTCTTTCTGGCTCTTCTTCTACTTGAGCCGTTTGCACTCGCGTTTGATTGTTATTGCGCGTGCATTGATGTGTCCAATGATTCCCACAGCATACTCTACAAAACGGCCGGGGATCGTTCCGTTGCCATTGGGGCGCTGGCAACGCCCTCTGCTGATTATTTCCAAAGTTGTTTGTATTTCTCTGTACTTGAGCATTGCCCGTATTCTGAGTTGTGGTCGGGAGGGTGTTTGTGTTAGTGTTTCCCGCACCCTGCTGATTCCTTCGTGGTGATAGGTTATCCGTTTTGCGCATGCTTTGAGCCCTTCGGTTGCTCTCCGCATCTTGGTACCTTTCCGCCATGACAATCGCGTCCTCCCATGTGTTGGGTGATTGCTTTTCTATCTCGCGTCTTGTCCAAACGCTACACCCGTATAGGAACCCATGCGGCCGATCGAGATCATGCATCTCCGTTATCTGCAACATGAGCCTTCTATACTTGCGTATGTATTCAGACAACGAGCCTTCTTGTTTGAGGCCCCTCCACTCGTCCCTGAGTTTGAAGGATTCATTTTGAGGGATGAAGTACTCCTCAAATGCCGCCTTGAAGTCCTTCCATGACGTGAATTCCTCCCTTGCTGACTCTACCAAGAACCATGCATCGGCGTCGTCGGCCAGGAAGGATGCGGCGATTTTTACCCAGTGCCGTTTGCCCACCCTTTGTACACATATATATATATATACACACACACACATATATATATGTATATATATATATATATATATATATATATATATAGAGAGAGAGAGAGAGAGAGAGAGACACATACATACATACATACATACATACATACATACATACATACATACATACATACATGGAATTTGGGGGCCAGGATCGTTCCAATACTAAAAACCTTTGAGCATACGCACTTAATTAATCAAGATGATAAGTGAGAGATAGAAAGAAAGATGTGGTGCACTCACTAATGGAAGAATAGCCAAGAAGATGATGATACAAAATTCAGATTATGCTGTTATAATCTGAGTGTGTGTGAAGCGAATGAGCAACGGAGTGAGCCTAACCTCACAAGAAAGTGCAACAAATCTGAAAATCAGCAAACCCTAATTCTGAAATTAGGGTTCAGAAACCCTAAAGACAGAATATAAGGCTAACTTACCAAAGATAGCTGCCTCCAACTTGTAGAAGACTCCTTGCTCCAAGAGAGTAGCCTCTCCTTCACCAAATCTTCACCTCCAAAGCTTCAGAACTCCAAAACTCTAGCTTGAGATCGTCAAAATAGTGTGCCAATGACCTGCTTATATAGTTTTTAGCCTCCCAATAAAGCATAGCGAAAATCTGATTTTTCGCCTTCCAATAATGTGATCGTTAAAAATTAACAATAGCTTTTGCTTTTTCTCCTAAAAAATTACGACCGCCAAAAATATGCTTTTGTTGTGATTTAATCGCCAATTTTGACTTGCTTTTAGTGACAAGACTTTATAACCTAGCTTTTAAAAGTTTGGTCCTTCATAAAATGTCCATCCTCCATTTTGGGCTAAATTAGGGTTTGACTTTTCTCCCTGTTCTGAGCTTTGATGGAAAAATGAAGCATACCACTAGATAGCTCTCGCCAAGCTCTATCTATCTAGCCTAAAAAAGTTTTACCCAAACTATACAAAAAATGCTAAGTCCAAAATGTAGAATTGTTGGAATGTGGACCATATGTACATTGACTTCCAACAATACATACATACATACATACATAAATACGTACATGCATACATACATACATACACACACATACACATATATACATACATACATACATACATACATACATACATACATACATACATACATACATACATACATACATACATACATACATACATACATACATACATACATATATATATATATATATATATATATATATATATATATATATATATATATATATATATATATATATATATGTGTGTGTGTGTGTGTGCGCGCGCACGCGCGCTTGTGTGTACGTATGTATATGTGTGTGTGTGTGTACGTATGTATGTGTGTGTGTGTGTATATGTGTGTGTGTGTATGTGTGTGTGTGTACATGTGTGTGTGTATATACACACACACACTCACATACATACATACATACATACATACATACATACATACATATGTACACACCTACCTACGTACGTGTGTATGTATGTATGTACAGATATATATCCCTCTCTTTAGAGTGGCCTCAAGTTAAGGTTTCACTCCTCAAGAGAGCTTGGAAATCATGAAAGTATATTGTATTGGTGCACAATAACATATGTTTAACTTATATGACTTCAATTTTTATAAGGTGCACACAAAGAACTTTAGAGCACCACATGGAACCTTAAAGGACTTAACCAAATGGAACCTAAAAGTTTATTGATGCACGAATTGGGTTATCTATGGTGATAAGACAAATCACGATGGGACAAAATGTTTCAAGGTTCATCAATGATAAATATGTGGAGGAAAGAATCGTGCCAAAAAGTTTTGACAATGTAACAAATAAATCAAAATTTTCATAAAAAACAAAGATGCTGCTAATGTTGAAGATTGTGCTTTCGAAAGTCTTCCTGTTATACAATTAATTCAAATTTTTAAACACACTTAAATTTGTAGCTACTGGTCTAGTCATAAGTCTAGGCATGCTAGACTTCCTCTTACTTATTCATTTCATCATAATCCTCTCTAATTCTATCCTCATAAATAATCTTTATGTAGATGAGAAAGGAGCTTTATTTTCGAACTCCATGAATTTAGACAATCTATATCTCAATTAACCCATTCACTTTTTTTTTTTTTTTTTTTTTTTTTTTTTTAAATGGAGGTTCGGCCGAAGCCTACTCCCCCGGACTTTAACTTTGAAATCGCAACTGTACAAGGAAGGGCATAGTACCCATGGGACCCCCCTTATCCCACAAGAACAGGGGTTTACAAGACTGGTTTAAACGGCGGTCAACACTATCGCAGGGATAGACAACGGTGGCACTCAGCCACAATGCAAGATCATTCCACATTACATGTCCCTTACATGTTGCTGCCAGGGATTGAACCCTCGCCCCCGCCTCAAGAGGCGAGAGGCCCAACCACTAAGCCAGCGAACTAGGACTACCCATTCACTTTGTTAATTCAATCTTTAAAAACCCTCCTAATTCAAGTTAAGAGGGAACTGTTGGAGAGTCCCCACATATTAACCCTTATTAAAATGCTAGCACTTTCATATTAGGAAATTTGAAGTAGGGTTTAAAAAAATTCGGGTTTTTTAAATTCTAATTTCTTCCCAAAATAGAGGATTTTGGAGACCTTGATATGTTAGACCATGCCATTATCTATATCAGCCTAGGGTGATAAGGCACTACAAATCCTGCCACTCGACTTTAAATTGGTTCACAAGACCTTCCACACACTAGAATACCTTATACACATACACAACTTGAACCAAATAATATAGATGAGAGAAGAAAGACAACAAAATAGAGACGAGAGATGTAAACGAGTACCAATGGCTACTCTAAAAATAACTTGAATATAATAGTTCATAGAATGACTATAGTATATACAATGTGTGTATATACAAAAGAATGTAATAGTCTGAAATTTGAATGGTTCTAGATACATAACATGAGCGAATTGTGCCTAAATTTCGAAGAAATGTGTGTGTGTGTGTGTGTGCACGCACTGGAAAGTGATGTATAATAGGTTGTATAAGGAATATGCAGCCTATGTGTTGTGTATAAGTGTGAAAATCTGCTACAAAACCTGCAAATAACGTTCTTCTCTTACGTAAACAGCTGCAAACACTTCTTTACCTTGAAGTAGAAGGTTAAAAACAACCTAGTACAGCTAGTAGATAGGCATGGAACAGAAAATCAGCATCAAAGTTACGTAAAAACACACATGGAGTGTGCTCGTGTGAGAGGTAGCAGCAGCAAAAGAACACCAAAACTGCAGCACATCAGGTAACCAGCAGTTTAAAAAATTAGAGTGAGTGTGTATGGTAGAAAATGAGTTCGAGTGCCCCAACACCTTCAATTTATAGCCAAAAACCTGCCTAGTGAAAATTCTTGCGAAAAAGCCAATGATGAGCACTAGTTTTTTTTGCATGCACTTTTCCTTGGTGATGTGGCATGCAAAAAGCATCTAGGGTTGGTACATGAATCAGCAGCCCTTAGATCTCTTGCTTGGTTTACTTTAAATTCTGGCCATTCAAAATAAAACAACTTATGTTTACTTTTTAACTTGAGTTGACGAAAATTAAGACTTCATATTTGAGGGGTCTAGAGAGTTCAGATGGATATGTGCTATATATGATTAGATATGAATACTTTAAGACTATGCAATAAAAATTTTGACCAACATTGACCAAAATCATTTCTTGAAAATTATCGCGAAACATCATTGAATGTGACAAAATACCGTTGACCATGAATTGAGCCTTCTATCATTGGTCCATTCACATCTCCGCGAAAAATCTACAAGTTTCTTGTAGTTGTGAAAAATCCATGCTTCTTTACACCAACTAGAAAAAAATTTGGTGTACGATGACGTTATCAACGCTCAAAAATAATATAAGTATATAATTAGTATTTAAGAGTGTATGGAATATGCATGATGCATAGATACATGATAGTAAACACATCACACATTATTATACCACATAATGCATAGATAATATAGCACATGCATGATAGTAGATACTTATTACATATTTACTACTACATCTCAAACCAAAATATTAAAATATAACAACAATGAATAGAAAGAATGAGATCATACCTGATAGGCTGATTGTTTGAAACTTTGATAGAGGAGGAAAAGGGTGAAGAGCATGTGAAGCTTTAATATTTATGCTTCACTAGATACTAAAATCAAAATTTTCAAGATTATAATTTATGATATAAGTGTAATACATTTATTAAAAAAAGGACATGATCGATTGACAATGGACAAATGACTCATGACTCATGATTCATGAACATTCAATGTTCCACTAAATATATGAATTTTTAATTTTAAGAACAAACATAAATTACAATGAATTTAAACAACCATTATGAAAATCTACATAATCAAAGACTTGAAATGATGATTTGATTAATGTTCTAATCATCAATGACAAAATATAGATGTTCACATGACACACAGCATGTCACCGTTTATAAATCTTGTTCTTCATCTTCTTCCTCAATCACAAGATCTTATCTTCATTACAAGAAGGCTGCATAATCTCCATCACTAAGCACATTGCTTTCATCATCATATTCTGGCTCTCTAAGATCTCCAAAAGTAGGCACATTCACTTCCATATATTCCATAGTCGATGTCGAAGGAGAACCACTTCCCGAGCCTCGTCACACATATATCATAGTCGCACATTTGTCATAGTCTAGAAGCCCTATTTAAGTGGAAAATCTTCCACCTCTATATGTAATGGATCTTACCTTCCTTCTTCCATGCACAATGTTGTGTGAGTGCATATGAGAGACTCTGCGATCAATTTCCTCAAGCTCCAAGTATAGATCACGAAAAATTGCTCTTCTTCACAATCAACCTCTTTGTTGAGACTTTTTACATTCTCAACTCTGAGCTTCAAATTGTCCACATTGACTTATATTTAAAATTAAAAAATTTAAAAAAAAAAAAGGATTTATAATTCTTCAATGTCAAAATTAATGAACATTAAATAATAAAAACATAAGTAAAACATATTTATATAAAAATATGCATTTTACCTATCTTTCCATTGGCAATTCATATATTCATTGTAATGTATAAAGATTAGAACGACCAATAGGTAAGCCGTTTTGATTGCTTTGTGAGAAGCTTGTTGCAAATATTTGCATGTATCAAACAATATGCTGACCAATTTCGTTCCCATGCCTTGGATGAACAATCCTACACATAAGACAAAGAAAAATGCATAACTCATTAGAAAGAGAAAATTAAAACCATTCCAATCTGAAATTTCAATGATCACGACTCACATTTCATAAATAAGTCAATAACAAATTTGAAAGTGAATTTACTTGCCGAAGAATTAGAGCTACTTTTTCGAGATGGGATACTTGAAATCCAAAGCTTTCCCACCAAATTAAGGCTTCAACTAAGGATTCTCTTGTCCAACATATACTAGAAGAGAATGTTGTACCTCTTTGATCCCCATAATTGATTAATTGTTGAAGGAAATCACCATGGTGCTCTTGAGAAACTATTTTTGAAAGAAAATGGAACATTTGCTTTTCAATTCTTGATTTACAAAAACTTTTGGCTTCTTATAAGTCGGATGCAAGAGCATGGCAACATGATGAATTAATCTAATCATGATGAATTAATCTAATCATGATGAATTGGTCTCTTCATGAAATCCCACCGTTCTTTAAACAAAATGAAAATGTCTTTTTTTTTTTTTGTGTCTTCCAAAACATCTCTACAAAACATACATTAAAACATAAAACATTTACATCATTTAGGAATCAATTTCATGTACTAAATAAAGCTTTAACTGAATAAAGGAAATGAAGATATACCGTGTGCCATTATATACACCATCAAGAATGGTAGATATATCAAGTTCTTTAAATGCATCTTCCATGAAATGATAAAAACGACCCATTGTAAAGCCTTTCATGTTCGTCATTCGAAGCACCTTAGGATGGGTAGTGTCAATAGTACAAGACTTTTTATGACTAACCAAAATTCTTCTTTAAGTGCGAGTAATTCAATGGTGTTAGCCTTATGTTGTGACTCAATATTTTTAGCTTCTAACCATTCTTTGAATTCATCAGGCACCATTGTTTTTAGAATTTTGTTTTGGACATCTACAAGCCTCTCACGAATGATCCATATGTAAGCAAATCATGTTGATGGCGGCTTCAATAATTCTAAGTCCTAATAGGTGTAATATGTAGCACTGACTCTCACTTTTGTGTTCAGAAAATTAACGATAGAAAGAGCTTGAGTGAGAATACTCCCCAAGAAAGATGTTGGGGATAAAGGCCTAGAGGACTCTCCTTCTTTATATTTTGGCCCTTCCTTCATCCCATAGCAAATCTGAAGTAAATTTTTCAGAGAGTTTCATCACGAAGAACCTCTTCTATTGTGCTTCTTCTATTCCCACATGCCATTTCCAGCAACCTCTTAGCTTATTTTTCATTTATAGGTCCTTTTGTTGCTGAAATTCTCATTTCAAGTGGGGATACTTGTATATAGATTGTGGAAGTGCATACTTGCTCGAGACTTATTACAATTTACAACAAGTCATTTCTCTGATTTTACAGGTCATATTGCTGAAAAATTAGGGCTTTTGTGAAAAACATGTACCCATTGACTCTCTTTTGCATCTATGTATGCCTTTTGTGGTTTAAAAACAACAAATTTGTTGTTTTTTATTCAATTACAGCTTGCTTGAATTTTCTGAGTTTTGAACAGTTTTTGGGCTTAATTTGTCAGCTATAGTCTCGTCAAGTGATTGCGCACAAGACAATAGTGATTGCACATAGAACAGTTTTTGGGCTTAATTTCTTTACTATAGTCTCGTCAAGTGATTGCGCATAGGAGAGCAGTGATTGTGCGTAAGGCGGCAAATGAGTTTTTCCCTTTTTTTTGTGAAATTTTGAAGCTCTCACTCTATAAACATGGCTTCTACCTCCTCTGATGTCAAAAACTTGTTTGAGATCAAGAGATTTGAGGATAGTGGCTTTGACATGTGGAAAGAGAGAATGTTGGGTATCATCTTTTTTAAAGTTTGCGAAGAAGCTCTTTAGGAAGTCAAGCCTGAAGATATGACAGCTACTGCATGGACAAACCTAAACAAGAAAGCCATCACTTATATCAAGATGGTTATAACAGATGAAATCTTAGTGGATCTAAAGGGCCTTACAAGCGCTTTTAAGGTATGAGAGAAGCTAAAGGCCACCTATGAAAATACCACTCCTGAAAATTAAGTGCATCTTATGCGTAAGCTAGTGTGTATGCAGCTTGATGAATCAAAAAGTGAGACTAAGCACTTATCTTCTTTTACGGGTACTCTCTCGCAATTGTAGGACTCCGGATTGCCTTCATTTGATGATAAGCTTAAGGCCATCTTCTTGTTGATGACCTTACCTGATTCATAGGAAACATTGGTTGTTTCACTTTCGAATAACCCCAATTTTACCTTTGATGGTGTAAGGGGTTCTATTTTGAATGAGGAAATCTGAAGGAAAGCTAGTGGAGAGGGAAGTGGTTCAGCCAATGTGGTTGAAGGAAGAACAGAAAAGAAAAGTGGAAATGTACAAAGGAAAAGGAGCAAAAGCAAAGGCGAGGCTTAAGTGACTTGTTACCAATGTTGTTGGACTTTGGGGCCCCATGATAGAAAGAAAGATAGAAAGATTTTGAGACAAGAGTAAGTAATGTAAGCAAAGTGCTTACTCACTAAATATATATGGCCGAATTACAACATGGGAGTACTACTCAACCATATGATGGTGCACTCACTAAATGGAAGAATAGCCAAGAAGATGATGATGTACAAAATTCGGATTATGCTGTTATAATTTGAGTGTGTGTGAAGCGAATGAGCAACGAAGTGAACCTAACCTTACAAGAAAGTGCAACAAATCTGAAAATCAGCAAACCCTAATTCTGAAATTAGGGTTCAGATACCCTCAAAACAGAAAATAGGATTAACTTACAAAGATAGCTTCCACCAACTTGTAGAAGACTCCTTGCTCCAAGAGAGTAGCCTCTCCTTCACCTCTCCTTAGCCTCCACAGCTTCAGAACTCCAAAATTGACACGATGTCTGTATCGACTCTAGCTTCAATTGTCCAAAAGTGATCCATGACCTTTCTTATATAGCTTTTGCACCTCCAAATAAAGTTAAATCGCAAAATTTACGAAAAAATCAAGTTCGTTGGATGAAAAGCATCTTATCGTGATTTTTTTAATTTTATCGTTAAAAATTGCTTTTCATAATTTTTAAAAGTTTGCTTTATTATTTTCATCGCCTAAATTTTCTGCTTTTGCCATCTAAAAACTTATGACCTAGCTTTTCAAGAGTTTTGTACTTTTAGAACCTCAGAAATGTGCTTCCATCATTTTAGAGCAGAATTAGGAGTTGACTTTTCTCCCAAGTCTGACCTCTGATGATGGAATGAAGCATATCACTAGATAGCTCTCGTAAAGCTCTATCTATCTATCTAGCCTAAAAAAGTTTTACCCAAACTGTACAAAAAAATGGTTAGCTCCTGATTTGGATTTGCTTGAAATGGACCATATGTACATTGATTTCCAACAATCCCTCCTTCAATATCATACTGGTACAAGCCTCAGTAACCTGCACATTTTTACTATCTCTAGTCAATGCTTTGGTAAATATATCTGCAACATTCTCACTAGAAGGAACATAAACCAGCTCAATGTGCTTCTTCGCTATCTGTTCTCGAATATAGTCGTAGTGAACCTCTATATGTTTTGTCCTTGCATGATGCACTGGATTCTTTGCTATAACTGTTGCACTCTGGCTATCTAAAAATATATGAATGGGTTCATGTACTCTTAGATCTAGATAACTGAAAATCTTCTGCAACAAAACTGACTCCAAAGTAAATGTAAATGCTGCACAATATTCAGCTTCACACGATGAAGTTGCAATAGTGGGTTGTCTCTTCGAAAGCAATGAGATAAGACAATCTCCAAGATAAAAACAAAATCCACTAGTACTTCTTCTAGTGTCTCTATCTCCTGCCCAATCAGAATCTGAAAATCCTTTTAGTAATAAATGTGTAGATTTCCAGAATACCAAGCATAATTTGAAGTTCTCTTCAAATATCTGCAGATCCGCTTTACTGCTTTCCAATGTAACGTTGTCGGATTCTGCATGAACCTTGATACTTGAGAAACTGCAAACTGTATATCTCGACGTGTATTACAAAGATATATCAAGCATCCAACTCCTTGACAATATAAAGTAGCATCAAATGACTCTTCATCTCCTACTATTTGTAAAGATGCATTCTGATCCATAGGTGTTTGCATAGGTTTAGAATCAATCATCTGAAACCTTTCTAATAGTTTCTCAATGTACTTCTGCTTTGTCATATAGAAACACTCATTCTTAAATAGAAACTGAATCCCAAGATAATAATGCAAGATTCCTAAATCATTTACATCAAATGTCTGCTTCAATTGTTCTTTGAACATCTGCAAATCTTCATCTCTAGGACCTGTGACTATAATATCATCCACATAAATGATTGCTATAATCATCAAACCTGTTTCAGCTTTGACATAAAGAGTTGGAGTTGGAGCTGCATCTGAGTTATGGAAACCAATGGATAAAAGATATGTGTGTATCTTTTTATACCATGCTCTAGGTGCCTATTTCAATCCATACAAAGCTTTTATAAGCTTACACACTAAGTGTT
Organism: Ceratopteris richardii; assembly: GCA_020310875.1. NCBI lineage: Eukaryota > Viridiplantae > Streptophyta > Polypodiopsida > Polypodiales > Pteridaceae > Ceratopteris > Ceratopteris richardii. The sequence continues at coordinate 146,844,133 of CM035428.1, forward strand.
CTTTACCTGTTTCTTCAAAACCTTCTAGGTGTTGAACATATACATCTTCATGTAAATCGCCATTTAGAAAAGCAGTCTTTATGTCAAGTTGATATACATTCCAACCAAAATGTGCCGCTAGAGCAAGTATTGACCTAATAACTGTCATCCTAGACGTAGGAGTGAATGTCTCATCATAATCAATACCTTTTTGTTGTGCATATCCTTTGACAACTAATCTGGCTTTGTACCTGTCAATAGTACCATCCGCTTTCCGTTTGATTTTGAAGATCCACTTTACACCTATAGAGTTCTTTCCCTCTGGTAACTCACATAGCTTCCAAGTTTGATTCTTATGAATAGAATCAATCTCTTCTTGCATAGCTTTTCTCCAAATAGGAATGTTAAGTGCATCTTTAACACATGCAGGTTCATCTTCAACTGTTTTGAGTGCTAAAATATCATGAATCTCAAAGTCTTCAGCAAAACTTACATGATCTTTTTGTTGTTGTTGTCTAGTCTGACTCCTTGTTCTTCCTGTAAAAGTCTTTATACCACTATCTTTCCATGTCTGATATAACCAAGTAGGTGTATCCTTAAACAGTGGTGATACTCTTTCTGACCCTTCAGTTTCCACTGATTCTGGGACTTGTCCTTCAGAGGTACTAGGACTTTCTGGAACTCTAGTACTTTCTTCCATTTATGGAACTAAAGTCTCATGTGGAACTGACCCTGTAGAAGGTTGTGAAATTTCTCTTTCTTCAATCTTAGGAATTTTAACTTCCTCCTGATATGGCTGAACATATACATCCAAATTCTGTCTAAAAAATCCATAGTCAATTTTTACTAATGAACTCTTGGATTTCTGCTTCTTTATCATATATCTTATTTCAGCAATATGTGCATTGCGTGAAAGGATGACTTCACCTGTCTCTGGAACATAAAACCTGTAACCTTTACTCTCAACACGATATCCAATAAAAACAGCTTTCCTTGCCTTTATATTTAGTTTGCCACGATCCTTTTTCTCAACATGTACATAAGTAAGTGATCCGAATACTTTGAAATAGCTCACATTAGGTTTTCCACCATAATATGCTTCATAAGGTGTGATTACCTTTAAGGCTTTTGTAGAAAACCTGTTCAAAATGTGATTAGCTGTATGTACTGCATCAAACCAGAATTTTGGTGAAAGCTTCTTGGACGCCATCATGCTCCACATCATCTCAACAAGTACTCTATTCTTCCTTTCTGCAACACCATTCTGCTGAGGAGTGTAAGCAATAGTAAGGTGTCAAGTAATACCTTTTTTTCAAGAAATGTGTTGAACTCATTTGACAAGTATTCTCCACCTCTATCACTTCTGAGAATCTAGATAGTTGTCTGAATTTTATTTTCAACCATAGCTACAAATTTCTTGAACGTTGGAAAGACTTCTGACTTCAACTTAAGACCATAGATCAATGAATATCTCGTAAAATCATAAACATGAAGAACAAAATACCTAAAACCCTGAATAGAGTCTGCTCTCATGGGTCCATTCACATCTGAATGTATTATCTGCAATTTCCTGGTAGCTATAATATGATCATGCTTCTTGAAAGGTAGTTTATGCATCTTACCTTCAAGACATCCTACACATATATCTGAATCATCTGGTAGCTAGAATGAGGGTAAACTCTCAGCCATACCTCTATCTTTGATTTGACAGCATATGCCTGACTAATTTTTTACAAAATAAAAATCCCTCGTTTGTCTCACCTTGCAAAATACACGTGTCATCTTTGTGTGACAAAATCTTACAAAGATCTCTCTTAAATACGACTTTGTATCCGTCACCTAAAAATGCAGATATAGATAGCAAATTCTTCTTGATATTAGGTACGTATAGAACATCTGAAATCTGAAAATTACCATCTTCTCTTGACTTTAGGGTTACTATACCTATTCCTACAACATCCAAATCATTGCCATCTGCAATAGTAACTCTTCTACCTGAAGAATAGGAAAGAGAAGAAAACACTTCTCTGCAACTTGTCATATGCTTTGTAGCACCTGAATCAAATATCCAAGGATCTGCTTAAAGAACTTGTAAAGCTTCCCGATCAAAAGAGACTTCCTCAATGATGATACAGGCATAAAAATCACCTTGAGATTCCCTTTTTTATCATCTTCTGCAACATTAAGAAAACACTTCTCTGCAACCTGTCATATGCTTTGTAGCACCTGAATCAAATATCCAAGGATCTGCTTAAAGAACTTGTAAAGCTGCCTGATCAAAAGAGACTTCCTCAATGATAATACAGGCATAAAAATCACCTTGAGATTTCCCTTTTTTATCATCTTTTGCAACATTACCTGATGCCTTTTTCTTTTCTGCTGCAATCCTTTTCTGACAAACTGCTATAAATTGTCCAGGTTTCTTGCAATAGTGACATAATGCTTCCTTCTTCTTAGAAGACTTCTCTTTAGATGTAGTAGAAACAGAATCTCAAGTAGAAGGTGAAAGGGACTTACTTTCCTTCTTGGATTGCTTTTCCTTCTTATCCTTCTTCTTCTTTTTACCCTTTGATGAAGATAAAAGTGTTTCTTCATTCTCTTCCATACCCTTCAACTGATCTTCATCTTGAAGTAACAAGAACTCTAACTCTTCCAATGTAACCTCTCTATCTCTTGTTGTAAGAGTAAGAGTGGTTATAAAAGACCGATATGAGATAGGAAGTGAATTCATCAACGTATTTACCATTTCTCAACTGATATCTCAACTCCTACATTTAGAAGTTGATCTCTCAAGTCAACGAGCTTTGTAATGTGGGTTTGAATTGACTCACCACCCTTCATCCTTGTATTTGCTAGTTGTCTCCTCAAGTGAGCTTTCCTAGCAAGATTTCTACTCTGAAAAAGATCAAGCTTTGACCAAGCTTGTCTAGAACTTCTGCAAGATCTGATTTGTGGTAGAATATGCTTTTCTACACTCATTGCTATGAATGAGAGAGCTAAAGCATCTCTAGAATCCCATCTTGCTTGTTCTTCAATAGGACGAACTCTGGGTAAGGATCTACCTGTGACTCTGGATGTAGAAGTGGTTACCTCTTCTTCAGTTGGTTATGTGATTGCAACACCAGTACCTCTTGAAGTTGTCGTATCCTCTTCTTCGCCTTCTCATCTTGGTCTTGTTAAGGATCCATTGACGATACTCCATAAATCCTTTGTCACTAACAAATTCATCATCATGAAACTCCACATAGGATAATTAGACGATCCATCCAACTTGTCCTCAATCTCAATTCTATACTCACTCATCTTAACTAAGTGTGTATGTCAATTATGCTCTGATACCAAGTATTGGAATTTAGGGCCCCAAGATCTTCCAATACTAAAAACCTTTGAGCATACACAATTAAACAAGATGATAAGTGAGAGAGAGAAAGATTTTGAGACAAGAGTAAGTAACGTAAGCAAAGTGCTTACTCACTAAATATATATGGCCGAATTACAACATGGGAGTACTACTCAACCATATGATGGTGCACTCACTAAATGGAAGAATAGCCAAGAAGATGATGATGTACAGAATTCAGATTATGCTATTATAATCTGTGTGTGTGAAGCAAATGAGCAACGAAGTGAACTTAACCTTACAAGAAAGTGCAACAAATCTGAAAATCAGCAAACCCTAATTCTGAAATTAGGGTTCAGAAACCCTAAAAACAGAAAATAGAATTAACTTACAAAGATAGCTTCCACCAACTTGTAGAAGACTCCTTGCTCCAAGAGAGTAGCCTCTCCTTCACCTCTCCTTAGCCTCCAAAGCTTCAGAACTCCAAACTTGACACAATGTGTGTATCAACTCTAGCTTCAATTGTCCAAAAGTGATCCATGACCTTTCTTATATAGCTTTTGCACCTCCAGATAAAGCTAATCACAAAATTTACGAAAAAATCAAGTTCGTTGGCTGAAAAGCATCTTATCGTGATTTTTTTAATTTTATCATTAAAAATTGCTTTTCGTAATTTTTAAAAGTTTGCTTTATTATTTTCATCGCCTAAATTTTCTACTTTTGCCATCTAAAAACTTATGACCTAGCTTTTCAAGAGTTCTGTACTTTAGAACCTCAGAAATGTGCTTCCACCATTTTAGAGCAGAATTAGGGTTTGACTTTTCTCCCAAGTCTGACCTCTGATGACGGATGAAGCATATCACTAGATAGCTCTCGCAAAGCTCTATCTATCTAACCTAAAAAAATTTTACCCAAACTCTACAAAAACATGGCGAAGTCCTAATTTGGATTCGCTGGAAATGGACCATATGTACATTGATTTCCAACAAATGTGGTAGGAAAGCTCACAAAAAGTTTGATTGCAGATACTATAAAGCTGAACTAGAAAGAAAGAAGAACATAGGTGACAGGAAGAAAAAGGAAACCAAAAATGAAGCACATGACAACTCAAAGGACAAGGACAAAGAGAAGGCCAATATGGCCTCTAGTGTCGTCATTGAAAAGCCATAAGATGCAGGAAATATTCTTTGTGCTACTATGGCAACAGATCAAAGTTAAGGATGCTTCTGTGAATATTCATGCACAAGATTTGCAGATCAGAAAGAGGAATCTGATTGATGCCTTGTTTACTGTGAACAATGCTTTGTCACAAACATGGATCATGGATTCAGGTGTATTGTACCATGTTACTCCTATTAAGGAGTGTTTTATTACCTTTCATGCAGGCAACCATGGACATGTATATCTTGGAAATAATCATGCTTGTTCTATTGAAGGTATTGGCACAATGCACCTCATTGTAGATGGCATTAATGAGCTGGTTTTGCACAATGTAAGGTATGTACCTAGCATCAAGAAAAGCCTATTGTTTGTTGGGCAGATGGATACGCATGGATATAGTACCCTCTTTGAGAAGGGGTCATGGACGCTTATCAAAGGCTTTAGGCTGATTGTTAAAGGTACAAAGAAAGGGACTCTTTATTGCTTGCATGGTAAAGCTTTGCTCGACAAGTTTATTGCTTTGGCTGAAATCCATTCACATATGGAATTATGGCATAAAAGGCTTGGCCACATGAGCCAAAAAGGCCTTGATGAATTATGTACTTTGGACAAGTTTGATGCTAAAGGCTTTAAACTTGATTTTTGTAATGAATGCCAATATGGTAAGCAAGTAAAGAATTCCTACTACTCTGGTGTCGCTCGTAAGTCTAATGTGTTTGATCTTCTTCATTCTGATGTGTGTAGTGTTAGACATGATCAATGCTCCACCCTCATGGAAGACTTGGCATCAGGCCAAGAAGGTAGTTCACCATTGGGTGGACATTGAGGGGGGGTGTTAGATATGTTCAATGCCTCACCCTTATGTAGCACCACCATTGTTCCATAACACTCTATTTTGTAAGGCCCCCATTATGAGGAGAAGCCATGTGAGAGTGTTGGACATTGGTAGGTTCCTGACATTGAGGTCAGATGAGGTCTAGTGTAGACCGTAGATGGATAGTTAGGAAGGTTACTTCTAAGCCATTGGATTTGGGATTGATCCGATGTGAGGATCAACCTAAATCAAGGGCTAGAAATAAAAGTAGCTTTCTTAACTTGGGGAAGGGTCTATTTGATATGAGCCATTGGATCTAGACTTGATCCTAAGTGTGGATTAAGCAAGATCAAGGGTTACAAACAAATGGTTGTTGATCCTACCTTTCTACCATTGGATTTACCCCAAAGATCAATGGTGGAGATTATTTTGGGCATGGATCAAGCTACCACGACCCTAGAACATGGTAGGCCGACTTAGGCTTGGAGGACATTACAAGTATGGTCCCATCCCATGTAGGATCATCAGTTTGTGTGTTTGGAACCATTAGCGTATCCATCTTAGTACCCATTGTGTTGGCCTATAGCCCTTCACCTAGCTTCTATCTAGATCACCATCTAAGCTCCATATAGGGAGTGCATGGGTGGATAGAACCATCTATATATTGTTTAGTGTTTGAGTTCCATTGTATTAGAGTTATGAGTTTTAGTTGAATTGAGTTGAGTTCATCTTCTATTCATCTTGAGTCCACTTTTCATTATAACCAAATCTCTTGTGTTATTCCCATGATTAGTGATATCTCTCTTTCTATCTAACCTTGATCTTATATGTGTGTTGTGGTAACCTCTACATGGCATTAGAGTCACACCACTAGCCCACCACTCAATCATTATTCATTTCATAATTTCCTTTTTCTTACATATAGCATGCCCACCAAATCTATGGGGGGTGCTCTTTACTTTGTTTCTTTTGTTGATGACTACTCTCGAAAGCTTTGGGTATATTTGTTAAAATCTAAAGATGAAGCCTTTGCTGCATTTAAGAAATTTTATGCATTTGTGACCACCCCAACAGATAAAAAGCTGAAATCTTGCAAAGTCCATGAAAGGAATCTTCATGGATTATGGAGATGAAGGTGAAATGGGCTACAAGATTTGGTTATCTCAACTCAAGAACATAATACGCAGTCAGGACGTTGTATTTAATGAGGCAAGGTTGCTCAAAAATGATAGTGCCTCTGAAAGAGACCATAAAAAGGTCAAATTTTAGCATGTACAGCCACATGTTAAATCTGATATGAACCCTAGGGATGCACCACATTTGGCTGGAAATGAAAATGAGCCAGTGGGTATTGAGCGAGATGATGTTGGACAGCAAAATGAGGCTCTTGATGGGATATGCAGCCACCTCTTCATGCTGAAAACAGGGCTGGAAATGATGTAAAGCAGCCCATTAACAATGAAGAAGTTGATGTACCTCCTGATGTAGATCCATTGCCGGATAATGTGGATCATTGGGTAAGAAGATCTACACGTCTTAGGAGGCCAGTGCATAGATATGACCCATCCGTACATTACATTATGTTATCGGATGCGGGTGAGCCTCTCACTTATAAAGAGGCAAAGCTATGTGAGCACAAGAAGAAGCGGGAGTTAGCTATGCAGGAACTTGGAAGCGATTAAGGCCTTGCATGCAAATGATACTTGAGATTTGGTTGAATTGCCCAAAGATACGAAGGCCATTCTCAACAAGTGGGTATACAAAATCAAAACTGTTGACAGCAAACCCAAGTATACGGCAAAGCTGGTTGCTAAGGGATATGCCCAAAAAGAGGGCATTGGTGTCCAAGAGGTGTTCTCTCCGGTGGTTAAAATGACCACATTACGTGTGTTATTTGCTCTCACAGCTGCCTTGGATTTGGAGTTATTCCAAATGATGTTAAAACAGCCGTTTTGCATGGTGATTTAGACGAAGAGCTGTACATGAAACAGCTAGAAGGATATGCCATTCCTGGAAAAGAGCATCTGGTATGCAAGCTGAAAAGGAGCTTATATGGGCTGAAACAGGCCCTCAGACAATAGTATAAGAAGTTTGATGCATTTATGCTTAAACATGGGTTCAAAAGAAGCCATGCAGACCACCGTTTGTACACTAAAAAGGATGAAGATGGCAGCTCAATCATTCTTCTGCTGTATGTAGATGATATGCTGCTGGCTGGGAAGAAAAAGGGCACTCTAGATGCTCTAAAACAGCAGCTGAACTCTGCATTCTCAATGAAAGAGCTTGAGGAAGCTGAGCATATTCTTGATATGCAAATAAAAAGGGATAGGCAGCAGCATACTTTGTATTTATCCCAAGAAACATACATTGAAAAAGTGCTGGACAGATTTAATGTGGCTGATGCTAAGCCTCTTGGAGTGCCATTGCAGCCACATGTTAAGCTTTCCAAGGATGACTGTCCCAAAGATGATGATGCAGCCAACTACATGAAGAGTGTTCCATATGCATCAGCTTGTGCTTCACTTACGTATGCTATGGTTGCCACTCGGCCAAACATTCCTCGTGCAGTGGGAGTTGTTAGCAGGTTCATGGCTAGTTCTGACAAAGCTCATTGGGAGGCAGTCAAATGTATCTTGAGATATTTGAAAGGGACCAAAGGTAAATCCCTAAGTTATGGAAAGGATCCATTGGAGTTAAAAGGATTCTGTGATTCAGACATGGTAGGTGATGTGGACACATGCAAGTCCACAAGTGGCTATGTATAGACCCTTGCAAGTGGAGCTGTTTCATGGTGCTCTAGAATTCAGAGGATAGTTGCACTCTCTACTACAGAGGCTGAATATATTTCAGCCACAGAGGCTTCCAAAGAAGCCATTTAGTTAGCCCGCGTGTGCAGTGACTTTGGGATGCCTGAAACGGCACTTGATCTTGGATGCGATAGCGAGAGTACCATATGTTTGGCAAAGAATGTCATGTTCCATGCTTGCACAAAGCATATTGATGTGAAATACCACTTCATCAGAGAGGTGTTGGAGGATGGCATGATCACTTTGATCAAGATCAATACTTCACAAAATCTTGTACATGCTCTCACGAAGTGTCTTGCCAAGGCAACATCGGCTATGTATACAGATGGTGGCAGTTACTTAGCTTAAAGGAACCTCCTTGGAGACTCCCTTTGTATATTTTGACCCTTCCATCTGAAAGCTCTCTCTGAGAGCTTTCCATACATATTTTTGTTATATTTTTTGGACCCCAAATCAGGGAGTCATAGGCATTTACATTATTTTTATGACTTTTGGTCATTGGCCATGTGTGAACATGCCCAAATGACCTAAAAGCCACTTATCAATAAGACTTGGTCTCAAATCTCTCAGAACAATGGGACTTCTTCAACTTCAGCTTCTCCATCTTCTTCTCCAAATTTCTACTCAAGTTTTTCTTTCTACTTTCTCTCTCCTCACGCAACAGCCCACTCCCTTGGCATTTGGAGCAACGGATCACACCACCATGTAGCTCTCCACGGACTCTTTCAAAAAGAGAGCCTACGTCTTTCCATGAAAAGATCAAGGCGATGTGACGCATAAGGTGTCCATACAATGGACAGATAATCCTCTTCAAGCTTGCACATCGTGCTCCAACAATTGCTATGATAATATTGTTAAGCCCAACCTACATGAAAAAAAATAAAAAAATCACAAATTTAAATGAAACTAAATATTTATATGTAAATTTTAAAGAATGAATTATAATGAACTAGCTCTTCTATTGTCGCCTTTATATGGCGATATATAAATGCTCCAGCCAATTTTTTTTTGCCTTTTGTATCCACCTCAACCACTCGCAAAAACATATGTATCAAGAGGACAAGAGGCAAGTATGTTGATAATTCCTCTCCTTTTCCATCACTCCATCTAGATTCTATCTGAAAGAGTGGAGCATCCATAGTTTACCCATCCATCTCGTATCGCTTCAAGACTTTTTTGTTGATCATTGAAATTTGTTCATCTACTTTTTGGTCCTCATTGTAGCTAATTCCCATCCATCCCCCACATGGACCAAAGGAAGCTATAGCTCTTACCATCTTTCAGTGTGCAGAATAAAAGACGAATTGCATTCTATTACGGCACGTGCAATTTCTATTTCCGCATTCCTTTGCCTCTCTTTCAAGAAAGAGAGTGGAGCCAAAATTAACCCTACCATATGAGAAAGAGATGCTTGTTTTGTCTTCTTGAGAGGGGGAGGTCCATTACCAAATGAGGCAATTGATACTCTCCCACGAATGATCCAATTTGCCCACTCTCTGGAATTTTTCAGGCATTTCGGTTTCACATTGAACCTTTAAAACAAACAAAAAATATATATATATAAATATATATATATATATATATATATATATATATATATATATATATATATATATATATATATATATATATATATATATATATATATATATGTGTGTGTGTGTGTGTGTGTGTGTGTGTGTTCCCTCTTTTGATCGGGAAGACTACATCTAACAATACACTAGTTCCTATAGGCTATCGGACTGATCAGACGTATGAATATGGACAGGACGGATCCAACTATAGCAAACTAGTTGAGCCATTCATCGAACAAAGACAACTATGTCTAAAACCATAAGACTTGCAAAGATCTTGATGATTTGAAATAACTTCTACAGAAGAAACACTACAAACACTATACATAGACAAGTGAAGTTCTTTCATAATGCACTCTACATAAAACCTTTTGCAAGTAAAAATAAAATTATTAGGGCATTTATCCACATAAGAAATTACAAAGTTTTAATGATTTTTTTTAAGTAAAGTCAAAACACTTCTCGATATGCTAACAATAAAGCAAAATTTCTCTCTGAAGCTAATTCAACCTTCATAAAAACTTTCTTCATTACTAGAGATTTCCAATGTGTAAAAATTCCACGAATGCCTTATGATTCTTCAAATCTTAGAATGAAATTATCAATGCCCTTGAATGCAAGCGTCCTTAAAGGTATGAAGTCTAGATCTTGTTCCTCTAGAAAGAAGTTCTTTCAAGCTACTATTAAGGATAAGGGATAAGGACAACACTATTACAACAAAAAGTTCTTCTGAAAAGATAATATATCCTTCTCTTTCATATTTTTACTGACATCACTGTAATTGAAAGCTTTTCGACCTAAAGTTTACATATATTTGAATGTATTTGAATGTAACCAAAAAGTGGACCCAAAGCATTCTAACATAGGAAGAAAAAGATTCTATCACTTCTTTTGATTTCAAAATAGAGTTCCCCCTAACTTTACCTATGTCTAGAGATTCGAGAAGTAAAGATAGTAATTGGTAAAAACTCTTCTTGAAATCAAAGGATTAGGAGTATGTGTATATGTTTGTTTCTATGTATACGTATGTGTGTGTACTAAGTATAAACAACATGCATATATATACATATACATAGCAACTAATATACATACATACATACATACATATACATAATAACAATTATACACACAGATGTGTGCATATACTTGTATACATTCATAAATGAGGAGCCTTCAACACATACATGGGCACATACATACATATTAAGAACCTTCAGCACATAGCACTTCAAATTAAGAGTATCTCTGACCAAAAAGAACCGAATGGAACCAAATAAAAGCGGAAGAAACTAACCAAACCACATGTCAAGGGGCTTTGGTTCTCGAACTTCTTGTCCTCAATGATTTCGCTGATAGTCAACCAAGGATGTGACTCCTCAATAATATGACCGACTCCCAAGTCATGACAAACTTGGCCAATGCGTCCACTTAACTGGATACCTCTAGTCCAAAACCAGACAAGTTCTCGTGGAACATAGTGTGTGAGTCTTCTAAGATCAAAATTTCCAAACAATGTTGTGTCAAGAGGTCAATGTGCAATATCATCCTATGCAAGCCACTCTACTACAAGGACAATTTCAGGTATATCAAACTTAAAAGACACATGACCTAAAACAAACAAGAATAATGAGAAAGTAGCTTTGTGCACATGTCAAACCATAATCGTCTCAAAATCCATCAATACTCAAAGGTACTTCCATATACCATCCTGGGGATCACGAGGCCTACAATGTCGGATAGCATGAGAGACAACATGGTGCTAGGCTATCTTCATGCATACTATGTGATACATCCCCAAACCCAAAGGACATCAAGATGGGTGCTTGTAGTTAAAGTGTTCGATCAAGTATGCAGTGTTTGCCCAATCTGAATTAGGTCATAGCCCACCTCCTTACAAAGAGTCTATAATAGGACCATTTGGCTCATTTATCATTCATTCCTCACTTGTTAAGTGTGGGCATCCTGGTATGGGACACCATTTACTTGCGAGAATGGTCATCCCCTTGGTTGCGGCCCACGGGCTCCAAGCTCAGAGATGGGGTTGTGGATCCTATGTGAGTTTAATGTACACCTTTTTTATGCTTGTGTATATGGTTTGTTTTTTGCTTTGTTAGCATGGAGGATCTTGGGATAGCACAGTAGGGCACCAATATTGCTATCAGAGCATCTCCTTGCTCGTGGACGAGACAAAGCAACATACATTAAACCATCAAAGCTCATGGGGCCTTGATGGTTCAGCTTGATAGGCTTCACATCCTCTTGTAAGAGGTGTTGTGAGACTCTTCCCGAAAGAGGAAAAGCAAGAGGAGCACATGTAAGCACGTGACACAATTGAATTCTCGATAGGAGGTTGAATGAGATGATTGTCTCCCATCATGACCATCGTGCAACCCCCTTGCCTACCCTGGAGGTATGAGAGAGGATCCTAAGTGGATGGAGACCATCCAAGAGTAGGGTCCCAACATTGGTGTTAGAGCATCTCCTCCTCGATCAGAACGGAATTTGCATGTCGATAGATCTTCAGCCATAACCAAGAATTGTTTGAAGCACATACATACTTCAAACTTTGACTTCCATGGGTAGACCAATGCATGCTTGAAAAAACCATCAATAAAAGTCATGAAGTAAAGGTAATTACCAAAAGATGATATCTCCATAGGACTGGAAACATCATTACGAACAAACTACAATTTTCGTTCAGCTCTTACTCTACCATCATTGGAAAATGAAGAATGTTGCATCTTACCCAAATGCACCCTGCACATACGTGTTTAGATGGTGCCTCAAGTTTAGGCAATGAGGACAACATATCATACTTTTGTAGGCATAACAAATTCACAAAATTTAATTGACCAAAATATGCATGCCAAAGTTTTGCATTTAAAATGGCCTACAAATCATGTACTTCACATAGATCATCCACAGAATTTCCATAATATGTTAGCCTATACAACCCATGACACAATGTACCAAATGCAATAATTTTATCTCCATCAAAGAGATTATTATGCACATACCATCAATAAACCTTACCACCAAGCCAACCTTCCCTAGTGTTGACAATGATAACATACTCGTCTTGATCCCCCCCACATATAAGACATATGACAATAATAAATATGAATGTACTTACCATTAACAACAATAAGGACCATCCTTCCAACTCTTATAACACGATATGAAGAGTTGTTTGTGAATGTGATAGTACTCCCATCGAGGGCACGCTCAAGTGAGGTGAAAAAATTACGTTGACAGGTAATATGTTAGTCAAACCACTATCATAGTACCAAACATCTTAGTCCACAACTCACATACAATGATCGTGCAATGATGGATCATAACTACATTGTGTAGTAAATGCCCATTCTTTATTTTTTACTAAGTTTGCAGACATGTCTGCAACAACCAATCCTACCTCTTTATCAACAAACTTAGGGCAATTTTCGATGATATGATCAATCATCATTTGCCTTACGGTATTTGTAAAACTATTTTCGCTTACCCCTTTTCTTCTCATCTTTGTCTTCCTTCTTTGATTGTGGAGCACTTGTAGATTTTTGCTTAGCAAAGAAGGGCTTCCTTTATCCTTGCTCTTCTGACTAGCAACAAAAGCTTGACTTCCAACTCGGATAAACTTGTTATGCTTGGACAAGTGTTCTTGCAAGAAAACAATTGCAAAATCTTCAAAAGTCAAGGCACGTGGATTGCCTTTCATTATTAACTGAAGAGTAAAAGCAAAACTCTAATAAGATTCAGGCAAACCATTAAGAATAGTATGTGCAATTAAACTATCGAGCAAAATTTCATCTTCAGCAATGAACCGGTCATTCAAATCTTCTATCTTCATCAACAAATTGTCGATAGAATCACCTTCATTCATATACTCATTCTCCAATCGGTTTTGGAGATAGAAATCCAAGCATATGCCTGTGCATCCCTAAAATCTCACTGAAGTCTCTCTATAGTGGTTTGGCCCAGGAGTGTCAGTAGTATACTTGACATAGTCAAAATTTGAGTTATAAGGGGACTTGAAATAGAAATTGTGCAAGAATTAGAACCTACAACATCCTCAACACCACCTCCATCAAGCTACATTTTGAACATTTGCAACCAATATATGCCACATCAATGTATGCCCATAATGGGTAGCTCGAGCCATCCAACTTATCCTCAAAACCCAACATGCGAACGCATCATTATTTTAGCCATGGCCGATGACTACACCCTAAAGCAAAAATGGACGGTTTCTAAAAAACTCAATGTAGCTTTGCTAGACCTGTAGCAAACTTTAAGAGGCTTGTATTGGACAACCAAAACTTGTATATATATGGCACAAAAGGACCAAATTGCCTGCACCGTCACTCCGATAGTGCATTCGGAGGTTGAAACGAACTCAAATCAATTTTTGAGTTGCACATAACTCTTTTAAGAGAGTTGCTCTGAAGTATACACCATCATGAATATGCTCATCAATTTTCGTAGCAATTTGAGATACTGAGGGGGAGTGTGTCGTCTACACCTCAAAAAGCAACGACCTTTTCAGATACTAATTGTTCGAGTTTGGGGATCCAAAATGCACAAAAACAAGACAAGGAAGAAGTAGAAGCTTAGGAGCACATCATAAAGTGTATAAGTGTAGAATGTACAAAGAAAAGTAGCTCTTTAGGGTTATGGGAATATATACAAGCCCCAAGGGGGAGATCATAAAAGAGGGAAAAAAAGTGCCCTCGAAGTCTTAAGTGTGTTCACTGAAATACATTGTAATGTACCAATACCCTCAATGGAACAAGCATAATTGTTCCCAAGGTATACATTGCCATGTTTTTCTATGTGAAAAGTAGAAGAACACTCCTTGATTGGAGACTCATGAAATGATGCACTAGAATCAACTATCCATGCATAAGACAATGCATCATTCACAATAGGAAAGCCATCAATAAGATCATTCTTGGTGATTTACATATCATTGCATAGAGCAAAAACAGAAGCACGATGTGCACAAGTATCATTAGCTCTCATAATAGCACATAGGATTTCATCCATTATTACTTTTGCTCCTACTCTATGAATTTCCATCTTTCTTCTCTGGTCTACCTCTACCTAGGTTAGCATAACTATTACTACCCTCTTCACTTCTCTTCCTCCTGATTGTTTTCAAATATCTGTGTTGACTCCTGTTGAGATATAATAGGTAGTACATACATTAATGATTTCAGATAGTGTGAATCACTTGTGATGTAACATGATCAAGAAACCAAACTTGACGCTTCATATGATGATTAATATGGCTTGATGGAGGTTGTTGTTACATGTCAAACCTATTTTATTATTTTATTGTTCAATCTACATGTTATTATATCTGGATTGGTCTCCACTATTTCTATAATAATCTAATGATTTATAATTCTCTTGATATTCAATAATCAAATGATGTTGCACAATGTGCTCAAAACTGGCAAGCATTTTTATCAAGGCATGCAAATTTTTGAAATGTAAGGCATATACTACGTACTAATACGTATGTACTACCTGGTATGTAGGATGTACTTTGTAGTATTTACTCAATCATAAGTACATAAAAGTTATATCTAATACTATTATTGATCTACTAAATCGTAAGTACATAAAAGTTATATCTACTACTATGTACTAATAACTATGTACTACCTAGTATGTAGGATGTACTTTGTAGTATTTACTCAATCGTAAGTACATAAAAGTTATAAAAGAAGGGACACGACACATGTTACACGTTCTAGTCTCCAACTCTCTTTGATCTTAGATTAATGTTATATAATTGGATTACGGGGTTGATTACTCACGCCATGTCACATGTCCTAGTATCGATTCTCTTTAATCTTAGATAATTGTTATGATCTTATGATACAACATAATCATGTGGATAAGATTATAATATAATATGATGTAATATGCATTGTGGTCTTTCAGCCAAATATTGTCTTAGACCAAAAACCTGAGTTGCATTCAAGTCCTTCTTAACATCCTTTCGTGTATTTTTAAGTCAATGTATAGTTTATCCAAGTGTACAGGCATGATATGACTTATGATTATAAATAGAATAAATTAAAAAATCATAAAAATTAACTTATATGCAACATGTTCACGGTATAGGATTCACAAATTACATGCATTGCGAAACCCATTATCCAGTTTCTAACCACACCGATAATCTGTAGAGTTGACTTATGAAAATTCTGCAAAATGGTCATGTGAAATGACTCCTCAAAAAGTAGACGATGACGCTGAAATTCTTTTTGCAATCCCAAACCACTCCCATGTTCTAGCATGGGCAATAAAAATCCAACAAATCTAAAAATGATTTGTCATAGCCTTTAGGCAATATAAATAAGTACATCATAACGCATACTGTGTACGCATGCAAAAGTACATGTAAAGCAAACGTGGTCTCATAGGCGAAGTATCCCTCTCTAAGACGTCAATAGATAGGTATATATGTATATGTACATAGGTACACATACTATATACATATACAAAAGTGCATATTAAGTATAAATGGTCTCAAAGTTATGTTTTCCTTTCTAAAAAGTTGAAAGATCATTTCAAAATAAATACCTCTATTATGGACGATCTGTGATACGCACGCATAAGCAGGTGGCATGAACACGTAAAAGACAATGATCGATAATAAAACTATCCACAATGACGCAATTTAAGCAAAGTAAACATAACCGTTCTTTTCTGTTCAAGAAAAGCATGAAAATTGATCAATGGAAAAAGCATGTTGGACCAAGTCTACGTACCAAACGACCATAAATGGCGATGGGGAAGTCGCATCGCACGCAAAAATGGACCTTGTCTCCGAGGCGACGGCGAGCCTTGCGACCAAGGACCTTCACGAGGGTGACATCAGAAACAGAGCCAAGAGCTTTGGCAACAGGAAGGTCAGCGAGTACAAGATGGTCGGGACAGGAGACCGTGACTGCCTGATCAAGGAGACCACCTGCTGCTAATCCTTCCCCAGCAGTGCCGGGCCCCGCGCCGCCGTCGACTGCCCCTCCCGCAGCACCCCCTGACCCCTTGCTTAATCGTATTGTCAGATTCACCATCGTCACATTCAAGCCGAGGAGGCTCCGACAATTATTATCGTGATGGCATTACTCGTCTGAAATTGTAACGTTTTTTTGAGAATGTTGTTGATCGGCTATTTTCAATTAAAAAAGAAGAAGGTTCCAAGCTAGGGAGGCATTTTTTCTTTTTTTTTTTAGCCCGGTTTTATATCTACTGACTTTTTTTAAAGAAAGTTCGATCTTTCAGATCTTCTTAAACACTTGAACTAATTAAAAAGTACAATGAAAGAAAAGCATAGCACCTTTGGGACCCCCCGATCTAACAAAACAGAGGTTTGAATGGTTAACAACTATTAAGATATAGAGACCCAAGGCTTGCTAAGGTAGAAGCTACGAAAGGTTGGCCCTAAGGCTATACGAGGAGATTGATTTGAGTTGAAGCCGACTTTGTCGCATCAAACATGGCCCTTTCCATAGGTGACATTGTACATCAAGAATGTCTGAAGGCCAATGATTCCCCTCGAAGGGGGTTGATTTATCATCCTATCATACCATCATGATGAGGAGTGTCCTCAGTGCAGCCAAGCGAATTTAAACCCATGCCCTCCTCGAGCGAGTCGAAGGACTCAAATGCTAAGCTAGAATTGTTGGACAAGAAGTCAACAAAAAGATCAAGCATATCAAATAAGTTTTGTAGAAGTTACTGATATCCATAATATTTTGGCTCTCATCCACTCCAATATTATCCTCCACTTTTAAGATCTAACTTCATGTTTATGTACTAGTATTAAATTTTGGACCTTTTGTTCAAGATCCAATGCATTTATCACGATACCACACACCATGGCAAAAGCATTTTTCTTTCTCACTGAAATTTGTTGGAGTTAGACGTCTCCGGAAGCATGCGAACAGCACAAGGAAGAAGAAGAAGCTTGGAGCACAACACACAATACTAAATGTATTACTAGAGAATGTACAAAGATAAGTAGCCCATTAGGGCAATATGCATAGATACAAGCCAGGGGAAAAAAACAAATCCCCCCTGGGAGTGATGCGGTGAACAAGTAGCTAGCACTCATGTATAAGGAAGTGCCAAGCTATGTGGAAATCACTCCACAAAAGGAAGTAAGCCCAAAGCTTTGTGGAAAGCTTCAAACTTCTCCCTAGGTAGAGCCCTCATGAAAAGGTCTGCAATGCCTCCTGCGTGGGCACATATGCCAAGTTGATCTCCCCGGCAGAGAACCTCTCCCTGACATAATGATAATGCACCTCAATGTGCTTAGTGCAAGCATGGAACACAAGGTTCCTCGTAACTGCCAATGCGCTCTCACTGTCAGTGAAGATGGTGGGGGTAAAAGACTGACCAACACCCAAATCAGCCATAAGGTGTCTGAGCACACACACTCAACCGTCGCTGTGAAAGCTACCCTATACTCAGCCTCACAACTAGAAGTGGCCACAATAGGCTGCTTCCTGCTCAACCAAGATATACATGAGCTACCAAGCATGAAGCAAAAGCCACTAGTGGACACACGAGTGTCATAGCAACCAACCCAGTCTGAGTCAAAAAAAGCATGCAAATCTGGGGTAGTGATCCCCCCTCGAGATAAAAAAACCCAAGTAGCCGAGTACCACTCAAGTAGCGAAAGATGCGCTTAACCGCTTGCCAATGCTTGACACTTGGGCAATGCATAAACCTGCTCATCTGTGGAGACAACAAACTCTGGCCGAGTAATGCATAAGTAAATCACACATCCAACAGCCTGCTGATAGAGGACAACATCAAATGCATCTCCAGCATCATGAAGGCTCAATCGTAAACCTGTCTCCATAGGAGTGGCAATTGGTTTACAATCTTCAAGGCCAAAACGCTGCAATAATGTGTCAATATATTTTGTTTGACACAAAGCCATTCCACCATCAACTTGCATAAATTGAATGCCCAAATGATGCAAATGCCCCAAATCAGACATCTCAAATGAGGTATGCAAATCAGCCTTAAAATCATCAATATGCTTCTCAATAGGACCAGTGAACAACATGTCGTCAATATAGACAACAATGATCAAAAGCACATCATTAGCATGCTTAACATATAAGGTGCTTTCATTTGGATTGTTCTCAAAACCATGTGCAATCAGATAGGCATGTATCTTCTCATACCAAGCACGTGGTGCTTGCTTTACACCATATAATGCCTTCTTTAACCTGCACACTTGGTTTTCATGCCCTTTCTGCACAAAGCCACGGGGCTAAAAAACATACACTTCTTCATACAAGTCACCATTCAGAAATGCAGTTTTAATGTCCAACTGATGAAGCCATTTTGGCATAGTTTTTGTTTCCTCAATGTCAACTCTCTCATCAAAAAGTGCATCATGTAAATCTGCATCAAAAATGGGATGATTTGCATCATCACATGAAACCTGCAAAGGCTGAGAAGTTGCCTCATTAGGACCAGCACTAGATTATCCACCTATAAAAAGAGGCAGCAAAGTATCATGCATGTCTTTGGAGCTAACAAATGTCTCCTTAGTACATGAAATCAATGGTTGAATAGCATCTTCCACAAAAACAACATCACTGCTAACCAGAATGCATTTAGATGAAGCCATTTTGGCATAGTTTTTGTTTCCTCAATGTCAACTCTCTCATCAACAAGTGCATCATGTAAATCTACATCAGAAATGGGATGATTTGCATCATCACATGAAACCTGCAAAGGCTAAGAAGTTGCCTCATTAGGACCAGCACTAGATTATCCACCTATAAAAAGAGGCAGCAAAGTATCATGCATGTCTTTGGAGCTAACAAATGTCTCCTTAGTACATGAAATCAATGGTTGAATAGCATCTTCCACAAAAACAACATCACAGCTAACCAAAATGCGTTTAGTCTATGGATGATGCAGACGATAGCCTTTACTTTCAGAACTGTACCCAACAAAAATACATTTTACTGCTTTATCATCCAATTTTCTGTGATGTTGTTCAGGCACTAATGCATATGCCAAACAACCAAAAACACGCAGATGAGCAACATATGGCTTGCGATCATGCCAAGCCTCATATGGAGTGATAGACTGTAGCACATTAGTGGGACACATGTTAAGTACATATGATGCACACATGACAACCTCAAGCTAGAAACTCTGTGCTAAAGCCTGACTCTTGACCATACACCTCGTCATCTCCATGAGTGACCTGTTCTTTCGTTCAGCAACTCCATTCTGTTGAGGTGTATACGGCACTGTACACTGGTGTTTTATCCCACATTCAGCTAGAAATGCATTAAAATCAGAAGACATATATTCCCCCCCTCGATCAGAATGGAGGGTGCCCATTTTACATGCTGATAGATTTTCAGCCAAAACCAAAAACTATTTGAAGCACATGAACACTTCGGACTTTGCCTTCAATGGATATACCCATGCATGCCAGGAAAAATCATCGATGAAATTCACGAAGTAAAGATAATTTCCAAAAGAAGGTGTCTACATAGGACCACAAACATCATTATGTACAAGCTAGAATTTTTTAGTAGCCCGAACCGAACCATCTTTTGGAAAGGAGGAACGCTGCATTTTGCCCAAAATATAGCCTTCACAAACATGTTTCCGGGGTGCCTCAAGTTTAGGCAAAGAGAACACCAATTCAGATTTCTAGAGGCACAGGAAACTAGAAAAATTCAGATGACCAAAGCTTTGCATCTGACATAGCCTGAGAATCATGTACGGCACATGCCAAATCATTTACAGATCTTTCATAGTCTATGAGCTTATACAGTCCACGACATAAAATGCCAGAAGCAATAATCACATCGATATTTAACATACCATGAACTGTACATCTGACATTAACAAATTTCACAACTAAGCCAATCATGGCTAATGTAGAAACTGATAACAGATTTTTCTTGACCCCTGGCACAAACAAAGCATCTGACAAAGTGAAAGAACTACCATCAACAGTAGTCAAAATGATCTTACCAACTCCCATAATAGGATAACAGGAGTTGTTGGCGCATGTAACAGTATTCCATGTAGGGGAAGGCTCGAGTGAAGAGAAGAAACTACTCTGCGAGGTAATATATACATGTGCCCTAAATTTGTTCCTTTCACATGAGAGACCAACACTTCCTCTATAACAATCACTAAGTTCCTACTATTGTACAAGGGTAATGTTACATTCTTTAGGGATCATGCATCTAGAGGACTCCTCTATAGCATTTACAAAGCTTTTCCATGTTTTACAAAGGATTTTGTGAAAAGAAAATGGGCCATTTTATTAAAAATTTTGGGGACATGCTCTTGATCCCTTCTTTCTTCAGGTTTCTGCTTCCTCTTGTCTTCATTCATATTAGTCCTCTGCAATATTGTGTGTATATGTGTGTGTTCATGTGTGCATGTATGTGTGCATGTATGTGTGCATGTATGTGTGTGTGTATGTGTATGTGTGTGTATGAATGTGTATGTTTATGTATGCATGTGAGTGTATGTGTGTGTATGTGTGTATGCATATGTATGTGTATGTATATGTGTATGTGTATGCATGTGTGTATGTATGTATGCATATGTATGTGTAAGCATGTGTGTGTATGTATGCATGTGAGTGTATGTGTGTGTGTATGTACATGTGTGTGTATGTGTTTGTATGTATATGTGTATGTATCTGTATATGTGTGTATGCATGTGTATGTATATGTGTGTATGTGAGTGTATGTGTGTGTATGTGTTGTGTATGTGTGTTATATGCATGTGTGTGTGTATGTGTATGTGTGTGTTGGCCTAATATTTAGTTTGTCATCTCTTTGATCACTAGGTTTATGCATTGCCCATGTGTGGAGCATTCACAGGCTGTTAATATGTGTGTGCATGTGTGTGTATGTATATGTGTGTGTGTTGGAGTTAGACGTCTGCGGAAGCACGCGAACAGCACAAGGAAGAAGAAGAAGCTTGGAGCACAACACACAAGACTGAATGTATTACTAAAGAATGTACAAAGATAAGTAGCCCATTAGGGCAATCGGCGTATATACAAGCCGGGGGAAAAAAACCTCCTAAAGAGGGAAAAAAGTGCCCCGGCGGTCCTAGAGTGTTCACACACATCACTACCTAAATATATCAACAAATCCCCCCTGGGAGTGATGCGGTGAACAAGGAGCTGGCACTCATGTATAAGGAAGTGCCAAGCTATGTGGAAATCACTCCACAAAAGGAAGTAAGCCCAAAGCTTTGCGGAAAGCTTCAAACTTCTCCCTAGGCAGAGCCTTCGTGAAAAGGTCTGCAATGTTCTCCTGCATGGGCACATATGCCAAGCTGATCTCCCCAGTAGAGAACCTCTCCCTGACATAGTGATAATGCACCTCAATGTGCTTAGTGCGAGCATGGAACACAGGGTTCCTCGCAACTGCCAATGCGCTCTGACTGTCAGTGAAGATGGTGGTGGCAGAAGACTGGCCAACACCCAAATCAGCCATAAGGCGTCTGAGCCACACACACTCAACAGTCGCTGTGAAAGCTGCCCTATACTCAGCCTCACAACTGGAAGTGGCCACAGTAGGCTGCTTCTTGCTCAACCAAGATATACATGAGCTACCAAGCATGAAGCAAAAACCACTGGTGGACACACGAGTGTCATAGCAACCAGCCCAATCTGAGTCAGAAAAAGCATGCAAATCTGGCGGTAGTGATCCCCCCTTGGGATAAAACAACCCAAGTAGCCGAGTACCACTCAAGTAGCGAAAGATGCGCTTAACGGAAATCAAGCATCCAACGGCCTGCTGATAGAGAACAGCATCAAATGCATCTCCAGCATCATGAAGACTCAATCGTAAACCTGTCTCCATAGGAGTGGCAATAGGCTTACAGTCTTCAAGGGCAAAACGCTGCAATAATGTGTCAATATATTTCGTTTGACACAAAGCCATTCCACCATCAACTTGCATAAACTGAATGCCCAAATAGTGATGCAAATGCCCCAAATCAGACATCTCAAATGAGGCATGCAAATCAGCCTTGAAATCAGCAATATGCTTCTCAAGAGGACCAGTGAGCAGCATGTCATCTACATAGACAACAATGATCAGAAGCACATCATTAGCACGCTTAACATATAAGGTGCTTTCAGTTGGACTCTTCTCAAAACCATGTGCAATCAGATAGGCATGTATTTTCTCATACCAAGCACGTGGTGCTTGCTTTAAACCATATAACGCCTTCTTTAACCTGCACACCTGGTTTTCATGCCCTTTCTGCACAAAGCCACGGGGCTGAAAAACATACACTTCTTCATGCAAGTCACCATTCAGAAATGCTGTTTTAATGTCCAACTGATGTACATTCCAACCATGATGGGCTGCAAGTGCACAAATGCTCCGAACAGTAGTCATACGGCATGTAGGTGCAAAGGTCTCATCAAAATCAATGCCTCTTTCCTGCGCATAACCCTTTGCAACAAGCCTAGCCTTATACCTGTCAACTGTACCATCAGGTTTACGCTTCAGCTTGTATACCCACTTAGTGCCAATGGCCTTCTTGCCAGGAGGCAAGTCACATAAAGACCATGTACCATTCTTCATTATAACATCATATTCAGATTGCATAGCAGCCATCCAATTTTCTGAATTTTGTGCTTCATCAAAAGAAACAGGCTCATTCTCATCACAGAGACTAGATGCAGCCATAGCATAGCAATCTGATGCAAAGGAGGTACTATGAGAGCCTGAACGAGTACGATATGACAAAGGTGCATCTAATTTGCTGTCACGCAAAGTCTGCACCAGCCATTTTGGCATAGTTTTTGCTTGTTCAATATCAGCTCTCTCATCAACAAGTGCATCATGTAAATCTGCATCAGAAATGGAATGATCTGCATCATCATATGAAACCTGCAAAGGTTGAGAAGTTGCCTCATTAGGACCAGCGCTAGCCTGTCCACCTGTAAAAAGAGGCATCAAAGTATCATACATGTCTTTGGAGCTAACAGATGTCTCCTTAGTACATGAAAGCAATGGCTGAATAGCATCTTCC
The DNA here is from genome assembly GCA_020310875.1 of Ceratopteris richardii. Lineage (NCBI taxonomy): Eukaryota > Viridiplantae > Streptophyta > Polypodiopsida > Polypodiales > Pteridaceae > Ceratopteris > Ceratopteris richardii. The sequence continues at coordinate 146,867,887 of CM035428.1, forward strand.
ACAAAGACAACATCACGGCTAACCAGAATGCGTTTAGTCTGTGGATGATACAGACGATAGCCTTTACTTTCAGAATTGTACCCAACAAAAATACATTTTACTGCCTTATCATCCAATTTTCTGCGATGTTGTTCAGGCACTAATGCATATGCCAAACAACCAAAAACACGCAGATGAGCAACAGATGGCTTGCGGTCATGCCAAGCCTCATATGGAGTGATGGACTGCAACGCTTTGGTGGGACACCTGTTCAGTACATATGCTGCACACATGACAGCCTCAAGCCAGAAACTATGTGGTAAAGCCTGACTTTTGACCATGCACCTCGCCATCTCCATGAGTGACCTGTTCTTTCCTTCAGCAACTCCATTCTATTGAGGTGTATACGGCACTGTACACTGGTGTTTTATCCCACGGTCAGCCAGAAATGCATTAAAATCTGAAGACATATATTCCCCCCCTCGATCAGAACGGAGGGTGCCCATTTTACATGCTGACAGATTTTCAGCCAAAACCAAAAACTGTTTGAAGCACATGAACACTTCGGACTTTGCTTTGAGTGGATATACCCATGCATGCCTGGAAAAATCATCAATGAAAGTCACGAAGTAAAGGTAATTTCCAAAAGAGGGTGTCTGCATAGGACCACAGACATCACTATGTACAAGCTGCAATTTCTGCATAGCCCGAACTGAACCATCTTTTGGAAAGGAAGAACGCTGTATTTTGCCCAAAATACAGCCTTCTCAAACATGTTTTCCAGGTGCCTCAAGTTTGGGCAAAGAGGACACCATTTCAGATTTCTGCAGGCGTAACAAACTAGCAAAATTCAGATGACCAAAGCGTGCATGCCAAAGCTTTGCATCTGACATAGCCTGAGAATCATGAACTGCACATGCCAAATCATTCACAGATCTTTCATAGTCTATGAGCTTATACAGCCCACGACATAAAATGCCAGAATCAATAATCACATCGCCATTTGAGAGATCATGGACTGTACACCTGTCATCAACGAATTTCACAACCAAGCCAATCTTGGCTAATGCAGAAACTGATAACAGGTTCTTTTTGATCCCTGGCACAAATAAAGCATCTGACAAAGTGAAAGAACTACCATCAACAGTAGTCAGAATGATCTTACCAACTCCCATAACAGGATAAGAGGAGTTATTGGCGCATGTGATAGTATTCCCTGTAGGGGCAGGCTCGAGTGAAGAGAAGAAACTGCGCTGCGAGGTAATATGTTTGGTCGCCCCACTGTCAAAGTACCAAACATCTGAGTCTACTGCAGACATGCACTGATCATGAGAAGATGGGTCAAAACTGCAGACAGTAGTAAACGCCCATTCTTCTTCCTGCACAAGATTTGTAGACTCTGTTTTTGGTGTAGAGGCCTCTGCAACAACCATTCCAGCCTCTTTCTTCTTTGCCTCTTTAGCAGCCAGTTTTGGACAGTTCTTTATAATATGATCATTTCCTTTACAGTACTTGCAGAACAATTTCTGCTTTTCTGATTTCTTCTCATCTTTATCCTGGTTCTTCGATTGTGCAGCATTTGCAGATTTCTGCTTACTAGTAGAAGAGCTCCATTTTCCTTTGCCCTTCTGACTAGCCAGGAAAGCTTGATCTGCAACACGCATAATGGACCTGTTCTGCCTGGACTGATCTTCCTGCAACAGAACAAAGACTAATTCCTCAAATGACAAGGTATTCGGATTGCCTTTCATCATCAATCGAAGAGTAGAGGCAAAACTCTGATATGAATCAGGAAGGCCATTCAGAACGGTCTGCACAAGTGAGCTATCTGGTATAACCTCATCAGCAGAAATCAATTGTTCCTTCAGGTCTTTGATCTTTGTAAGAAAACTGTCCATCGAATCACCTTCATTCATGTGCTCTTCAGCTTGTATACCCACTTAGTGCCAATGGCCTTCTTGCCAGGAGGCAAGTCACATAAAGACCATGTACCATTCTTCATTATAGCATCATATTCAGATTGCATAGCAACCATCCAATTTTCTGAATTTTGTGCTTGATCAAAAGAAACAGGCTCATTCTCATCACAGAGACTAGATGCAGCCATAGCATAGCAATCTGATGCAAAGGAGGTACTATGAGAGCCTGAACGAGTACGATATGACAAAGGTGCATCTAATTTGCTATCACGCAAAGTCTGCACCAGCCATTTTGGCATAGTTTTTGCTTGTTCAATATCAGCTCTCTCATCAACAAGTGCATCATGTAAATCTGCATCAGAAATGGAATGATCTGCATCATCATATGAAACCTGCAAAGGCTGAGAAGTTGCCTCATTAGGACCAGCGCTAGCCTGTCCACCTGTAAAAAGAGGCATCAAAGTATCATACATGTCTTTGGAGCTAACAGATGTCTCCTTAGTACATGAAAGCAATGGCTGAATAGCATCTTCCACAAAGACAACATCACGGCTAACCAGAATGCGTTTAGTCTGTGGATGATACAGACAATAGCCTTTACTTTCAGAACTGTACCCAACAAAAATACATTTTACTGCCTTATCATCCAATTTTCTGCGATGTTGTTCAGGCACTAATGCATATGCCAAACAACCAAAAACACGCAGATGAGCAACAGATGGCTTGCGGTCATGCCAAGCCTCATATGGAGTGATAGACTGCAACGCTTTGGTGGGACACCTGTTCAGTACATCAAGATCTTTGAGAAAAGTATCCTAAGTTGGACGGTTGAACCAAAGTAAATGGAAAAATTTCTCCTACAATCTACATAGGATTTTCAAGCCCATTAGGGCAGAGTAATCCTCTAGTTGGGTAGAAAAATCAAGTAAATGTTGGTTGAAAGTAAACCATAATACAAACATCCAAGTTAGATGTTTGGGTCAACCAAAATTCAAGTTTTCCAAATCAAATTCATGTGAATCAAGAGTTCTCAAAGTCTTACAAGGGATAAGAATCCCACCTTAGTTACCAAGTCCATGCACTAGTCATGCCTAGAAATGGACTAGTAATTGGAATCCATCCATTTCATACGTTTTTGCCTAGATTGCACATCGAGAAATAGTGAAGTGGCAAAGGGTGTTTTTAGATCCACCCTTATAATTCATTCACTACTTTTTACTTTAGTTTATCAAAGTGCAAAGCCAGATAGTGTTTGAAATCATTTGGGTAGGGATCCCACCATAGAGATGAGACATGTTCCTCTAGTTTTAGAACATGACCATGTCCTTCCAGTTTTAGAACATGAGGCTCAAGTGTTGCCTACGATTATTATATATAGCTTTATTTTTGAGGAGGAAAACATTTCCCAAGGAGGGAAGAATATAATAAAGTGATAGGTAGGAGATGGTCGAACCACACCCTTGACAGATAGGAGATGGTTGAACTACACCCTAAGAGAGAGGATTAGGAAGTTATCCTCAACCATGGCTTAATGTAAGGAGTTGAACTCATAACCTCTTGGTTAGGAATGTGATGGTAATTACTTGCCCCAAAAGCCATCGTTGACCATCTCCTATCTGTCAAGGGTGTGGTTCAACCATCTCCTACCTATCACTTTATTACATTCTTCCCCCCTTGGTCAATGATTGTCCTCAATGATTTGATCGTGTATCAATCTAGCCTCGGTGATCAGCCCCTTGAACTCCCTAGGCACCCTTGAATTGATGTCCTGAACCTCACATAGTTTCTTGAACCTCGTTCACAACGTTGGTCTCATGAACCCTTGCTCTCAACCTTGGTGTCTTGAACCTTCTTGTTTGCAACCTTGGTGTCTTGGGCCCTTGTTCTCAACCTCAATCTTGAACCATGTTCTCACCCTCAATCAAATTGCACCCATGGTTTCCCAAGGGCTTTACAATTTCTAGCTATCTCATTAGATTTGGAAAGTTCATTCCGAGAGCTTTCCAAAGGTATCTTACATCCCTCAATCCGACTTATGGATTGAGAGAAACACCTCAATCTTTGTTAGGCTAACTTGTGAAAGCGACGTGTGCTAGTTTGTACCCTTTCATATAGAGGATGCCCAAGCACCTTTTTTAGAGGCCATTCGGTCAATCCACCTTTCCCAAGCCTACTTCCTAGGCTCTGATACCAATGTAAGGAATTGAACTCACAACCTCTTGGTTAGGAATGTGATGGGCTAACCACTTGTACCAAAAGCCATGGTTGAGGATTACTTCCTAATCCTCTCTCTTAGTGTGTAGTTCAACCATCTCCTATCTATCAATTGTGTGGTTCAACCATCTCTTACCTATCACTTTATTACAAAGAAGATGAGAAATACACTTGAGAAGGAGAGAAGAACAATTGGGAATGCCTTCTCCTTCTTTCACATTATCTAATAGAAGAGGTAAGAGTGAAAGTGAACAAAACCATGAACACATCAACGTCTCTATGGGAGTTTCAAGAAGTTGATGGAACCAATGTCTCCATGGGCACTTTAAGTTAATGATGAACCCAAGGTCTCCATGGAAGCTTCAAGGCTCTGATATCTTTTTGAACTAAGAGCATTCGGACCAGCACATCCTAGAGAGATGACTCTCCTCCCAACCTATGCCTCTATATATAACTCTCTCCAAGGGGTACGTGGCCATCTATGGAAGGTAGATATTAACCATCCAAGTGTTAGCCATGTAACTACATGTGTGTCAAGTGTCCAAGCTAACTAAATTTAACTCAAGTGGGTGCTTCTTGAAGACTCTAGAGCTCTAGGGGAAACACTCTCCCATGAATCTTATAAGACTTGAACCCAAGACCTTCTCCTTCTATCCATATGACTTAACCACTAGGGCAAGCACATTTGCTTGTTTAGAGAGTAGATGAATCTATGCTTGAGTCTAAACTTGAGACTTTGGCCCTATGCAAAAATGACCAAGCGATGTCCGATTTCATATCTATCTGAACTAGTCGAACGTGAATAGCCTTACTTTATAAAATTAATGTGAAGGGCTAAGCACACTAGGACCACCATAAGCTAGAGAGATGAATCTCCTCTCAATCTTATGCCTCTATATATAACTCTCTCCAAGAGACTTCCCTCTATGGTAGGTGGACATAAACCATGCAAATGTTGGCCATGTAGCTACAAGTGCACCAAGCCTCCTAGTTAAATTGAGTTAACTCAAGTGGATGGTTCTAGAAGGCTATAGAGCTCTTGGGGCAAAACATTCTCCCATAACTTTCGTAGGATTGAAGGCTCTAGAGCTCTTGGGGCATAAGAATCTCCCATGACTCTCATAGGACTGAACCCAAGACCCCCTCCTTCCCATCCATTTGACTTAACCACTAGGCCAAGCATTGTTGCTTATCTACAAAGCACATGAACATATTGCTCAAGTCTAACCTCGAGTCTTTGGCTCTACACGAGAATGACCAAATGGTGCCCAATTTCAAATATGTTTGAACCAGTCAAATAATCATCATAAACTTAGTTTATAACATCCTTAGCATTCATATCAAATCCATCTTGAGGCAGTGAAGACCTTGGAGGTTTCCTTCTCTATCCCCACAATTCTTACATAGTTCTCCTTTGTTGATATATTTAGGTAGTGATGTGTGTGAACACTCTAGGACCGCCGGGGCACTTTTTTCCCTCTTTAGGAGGTTTTTTTCCCCCGGCTTGTATATACGCCTATTGCCCTAATGGGCTACTTATCTTTGTACATTCTCTAGTAATACATTCAATCTTGTGTGTTGTGCTCCAAGCTTCTTCTTCTTCCTTGTGCTGTTCGCATGCTTCCGCAGACATCTAACTCCAACAATTGGTATCAGAGCAGGTCGTTGCTTCTTCTAGGGCACCGTCGACACTCCTCCGTTTGCAGTCTTAGATTCGCACAAAATTTGGTGAGCATACTCAGGGTGTTTCCGAGATCAAAACATCTTCGCTTTGTGGTGCCGAAATCGCGATCTGAGCTCGTTTCGGCCTCCGAACGCACTATCGCAGTGCTTCTGCAGGCTATTTCGTCCTTTTGTGCCAAAGGTATATACCAGTTTCTGTTCACCAGTTTAAGCATCTCGAAGTCTGCTACAGGTCTAGCAGAAGTCGTCTGGGCAGTTTTGTTCAACTTTTTGAGATACAGTCAATTTTCTGCATCAAGGTATTTTAGTCACCGGCCATGGCTGAAAGCAGTGATGTATTCCGTATGTTGGCTGTTGAGGATAAGTTGGATGGTACCAACTACCCATTATGGGCTTATATGATGCGACATGTACTGGTTGCAAAAGGATTGTGGAACATTGTGCAGGGTGTTGAAAGACGTCGTGTTACACCTGTAACGACAGGTACTGCAAATACAGGTGTTGGAGCTGATGAAGATGGTGTCGAAGATGATATTCCGCAGATTCCTGTTCGTGCTGCTGTTTCTGTTGCACCTACTGCAGAGCAGATTCGTTGGGATGGCAGAGATGCCCAAGCACATGCATTGATAGCTTTGTCTATCAAACGTGCCATTATTCCTCACATTCGCTCTTGCAGAACAGCAAAGGATGCTTGGGATACACTTACCACTTTGTACCAGGCTAGGAATGAGGCTCGTGTTGCTTACCTCCGAAAACAGTTGGAGAGTGAGCACATGAATGAAGGTGATTTGATGGACAATTTTCTTACACAGATCAAAGACCTGAAGGAACAATTGATTTCTGCTGATGAGGTTATACCAGATAGCTCACTTGTGCAGACCGTTCTGAATGGCCTTCCTGATTCATATCAGAGTTTTGCCTCTACTCTTCGATTGATGATGAAAGGCAATCCGAATGCCTTGTCATTTGAGGAATTAGTCTCTGTTCTGTTGCAGGAAGATGAGTCCAGGCAGAACATGTCCATTATGCGTGTTGCAGATCAAGCTTTCCTGGCTAGTCAGAAGGGCAAAGGAAAATGGAGCTCTTCTACTAGTAAGCAAAAATCTGCAAATGCTGCACAATCGAAGAACCAGGATAAAGATGAGAAGAAATCAGAAAAGCAGAAATTGTTCTGCAAGTACTGTAAAGGAAATGATCATATTATAAAGAACTGTCCAAAACTGGCTGCTAAAGAGGCAAAGAAGAAAGAGGCTGGAATGGTTGTTGCAGAGGCCTCTACACCAAAAACAGAGTCTGCAAATCTTGTGGAGGAAGAAGAATGGGCGTTTACTACTGTCTGCAGTTTTGACCCATCTTCTCATGATCAGTGCATGTCTGCAGTAGACTAAGATGTTTGGTACTTTGACAGTGGGGCGACCAAACATATTACCTCGCAGCGCAGTTTCTTCTCTTCACTCGAGCCTGCCCCTACAGGGAATACTGTCACATGCGCCAATAACTCCTCTTATCCTGTTATGGGAGTTGGTAAGATCATTCTGACTACTGCTGATGGTATGTGCCAGGGATCAAAAAGAACCTGTTATCAGTTTTTGCATTAGCCAAGATTGGCTTGGTTGTGAAATTCGTTGATGACAGGTGTATAGTCCATGATCTCTCAAATGGCGATGTGATTATTGCTTCTGGCATTTTATGTCGTGGGCTGTATAAGCTCATAGACTATGAAAGATCTGTGAATGATTCGGCATGTGCAGTTCATGATTCTCAGGCTATGTCAGATGCAAAGCTTTGGCATGCACGCTTTGGTCATCTGAATTTTGCTAGTTTGTTACGCCTGCAGAAATCTGAAATGGTGTCCTCTTTGCCCAAACTTGAGGCACCTGGAAAACATGTTTGTGAAGGCTGTATTTTGGGCAAAATGCAGCGTTCTTCCTTTCCAAAAGATGGTTCAGTTCGGGCTATGCAGAAATTGCAGCTTGTACATAGTGATGTCTGTGGTCCAATGCAAACACCCTCTTTTGGAAATTACCTTTACTTCGTGACTTTCATTGATGATTTTTCCAGGCATGCATGGGTATATCCACTCAAAGCAAAGTCCGAAGTGTTCATGTGCTTCAAACAGTTTTTGGCTTTGGCTGAAAATCTCTCAGCATGTAAAATGGGCACCCTCCGTTCTGATCGAGGGGGGGAATATATGTCTTCAGATTTTAATGCATTTCTGGCTGAACGTGGGATAAAACACCAGTGTACAGTGCCGTATACACCTCAACAGAATGGAGTTGCTGAACGAAAGAACAGGTCACTCATGGAGATGGCAAGGTGCATGGTCAAAAGTCAGGCTTTACCACATAGTTTCTGGCTTGAGGCTGTCATGTGTGCAGCATATGTACTGAACAGGTGTCCCACCAAAGCGTTGCAGTCTATCACTCCATATGAGGCTTGGCATGACCGCAAGCCATCTGTTGCTCATCTGCGTGTTTTTGGTTGTTTGGCATATGCATTAGTGCCTGAACAACATCGCAGAAAATTGGATGATAAGGCAGTAAAATGTATTTTTGTTGGGTACAGTTCTGAAAGTAAAGGCTATCGTCTGTATCATCCACATACTAAACGCATTCTGGTTAGCCGTGATGTTGTCTTTGTGGAAGATGCTATTCAGCCATTGCTTTCATGTACTAAGGAGACATCTGTTAGCTCCAAAGACATGTATGATACTTTGATGCCTCTTTTTACAGGTGGACAGGCTAGCGCTGGTCCTAATGAGGCAACTTCTCAGCCTTTGCAGGTTTCATATGATGATGCAGATCATTCCATTTCTGATGCAGATTTACATGATGCACTTCTTGATGAGAGAGCTGATATTGAACAGGCAAAAACTATGCCAAAATGGCTGGTGCAGACTTTGTGAGACAGCAAATTAGATGCACCTTTGTCATATCGTACTCGTTCAGGCTCTCATAGTACCTCCTTTGCATCAGATTGCTATGCTATGGCTGCATCTAGTCTCTGTGATGAGAATGAGCCTGTTTCTTTTGATGAAGCACAAAATTCAGAAAATTGGATGGCTGCTATGCAATCTGAATATGATGCTATAATGAAGAATGGTACATGGTCTTTATGTGACTTGCCTCCTGGCAAGAAGGCCATTGGCACTAAGTGGGTATACAAGCTGAAGCGTAAACATGATGGTACAGTTGACAGGTATAAGGCTAGGCTTGTTGCAAAGGGTTATGCGCAGGAAAGAGGCATTGATTTTGATGAGACCTTTGCACCTACATGCCGTATGACTACTGTTCGGAGCATTTGTGCACTTGCAGCCCATCATGGTTGGAATGTACATCAGTTGGACATTAAAACAACATTTCTGAATGGTGACTTGCATGAAGAAGTGTATGTTTTTCAGCCCCGTGGCTTTGTGCAGAAAGGGCATGAAAACCAGGTGTGCAGGTTAAAGAAGGCGTTATATGGTTTAAAGCAAGCACCACGTGATTGGTATGAGAAAATACATGCCTATCTGATTGCACATGGTTTTGAGAACAGTTCAACTGAAAGCACCTTATATGTTAAGCGTGCTAATGATGTGCTTTTGATCATTGTTGTCTATGTAGACGACATGCTGCTCACTGGTCCTCTTGAGAAGCATATTGCTGATTTCAAGGCTGATTTGCATGCCTCATTTGAGATGTCTGATTTGGGGCATTTGCATCACTATTTGGGCATTCAGTTTATGCAAGTTGATGGTGGAATGGCTTTGTGTCAAATGAAATATATTGACACTTTATTGCAGCATTTTGGCCTTGAAGACTGTAAGCCTATTGCCACTCCTATGGAGACAGGTTTACGATTGAGTCTTCATGATGCTGGAGATGCATTTGATGCTGTTCTCTATCAGCAGGCTCTTGGATGCTTGATTTACTTATGCATTACTCGGCCAGATATTCAGTTTGCTGTCTCACAGATGAGCAGGTTTATGCATTGCCCAGGAGTCACACATTGGAAAGCGGTTAAGCGCATCTTTCGCTACTTGAGTGGTACTCGGCTACTTGGGTTGTTTTATCCCAAGGGGGGATCACTACCGCCAGATTTGCATGCTTTTTCTGACTCAGATTGGGCTGGTTGCTATGACACTCGTGTGTCCACCAGTGGTTTTTGCTTCATGCTTGGTAGCTCATGTATATCTTGGTTGAGCAAGAAGCAGCCTACTGTGGCCACTTCCAGTTGTGAGGCTGAGTATAGGGCAGCTTTCACAGCGACTGTTGAGTGTGTGTGGCTCAGACGCCTTATGGCTGATTTGGGTGTTGGCCAGTCTTCTGCCACCACCATCTTCACTGACAGTCAGAGCGCATTGGCAGTTGCGAGGAACCCTGTGTTCCATGCTCGCACTAAGCACATTGAGGTGCATTATCACTATGTCAGGGAGAGGTTCTCTGCTGGGGAGATCAGCTTGGCATATGTGCCCACGCAGGAGAACATTGCAGACCTTTTCACAAAGGCTCTGCCTAGGGAGAAGTTTGAAGCTTTCCGCAAAGCTTTGGGCTTACTTCCTTTTGTGGAGTGATTTCCACATAGCTCGGCACTTCCTTATACATGAGTGCTAGCTCCTTGTTCACCGCATCACTCCTAGGGGGGATTTGTTGATATATTTAGGTAGTGATGTGTGTGAACACTCTAGGACCGCCGAGGCACTTTTTTCCCTCTTTAGGAGGTTTTTTTCCCCCGGCTTGTATATACGCCTATTGCCCTAATGGGCTAGTTATCTTTGTACATTCTCTAGTAATACATTCAATCTTGTGTGTTGTGCTCCAAGCTTCTTCTTCTTCCTTGTGCTGTTCGCGTGCTGCCGCAGACGTCTAACTCCAACATCCTTCATGGAATTTCAAATCTCTCTCTCTCTCTCTATTTACATGGGTATTTTTCTTTCTTGCTCTCTCTCTCTCTCTCTCTTATGAGTTCATATTCACAGCAAGAAAAAAGCACAATTCTCTATTTTAAATATGTTGATTGATAATGGGATCGAACCATTGTTGTCTTCATCAAAGGCAATTATTCTATCCAATAGAGAGACATAGTTCTGGACATTGTAATCCATATGATTCCCTCCTATCTTATGGATAGTTCTCCCATATAGCATGAAAAAGAGCCAAATCTTTTGCAACAAAATATTTCATGTGCCATTACTAAATTGGGATTACCATAAGGAGTGGGCACGAGCTATCCATCTTTCTAACTCTTGAAGTTTACAAAAAGTAGCATTGTGATTGAATTTTAAAAATCGGGTGTTGCTCCAACGCACATGATGTTGCATGTTTTTTAGTATTTCAAATGCCTCTTCATGAAGAGGTAGTACACAACCCTCCCATGATTGCCGCTTGGGATGGACACTTGTTTTCAATTTTTTCATCATGGAGCAAGGATGAATGGCAAAAGGGGAGTATTGAACTTGTAGACTAGGGAGATTTGAACCCATCTCAGTGCAAGAGCATGGACATATCAAGAATAAAAAGAAGATATGGGAGGATTGCATGGGAAGAGAGAAATACATGCCATGGATATGCAAGCTATGGATTGGAAGAAAGTAGAAGCAAAATATCCAAGAGAGGAGAAAAAGACATGATTTTATACATATCTCAAAAAGTGCAAATCATGCAAGAGGGGCATTTTTTAACCCTCTCAAAAGCTATCATACTTGTTCTAAATTTCTTGTTTTTGACTCACGTGTACTTTGGAGTTTCTAAAACACGCATATAGATTTAAATTTGAGAATTCATCTCTAAGTTGTTTTTGGAGAGCATCCAAATTATCCACATAGAACACTTTTCCAGTCAGAGATTTAGCAACTAGTCAACTTTTGATGCACCCTGCTCTTTGCTCGTGTGCATTTTTTATTGTTTTTGGCTTACTAGATATCTCTTTTTATCAACTCTCTAATGATATAAAGATCAATAGAATAATAGGTATGGGTAGAGATTTTTTTCTCAAGAATCACCTTTTGGAGAAGTAAGGCGTATAATGGCTCTTCTCAAGGCAAAGGATGGATGTAGCTTGTTGATGAGAAAAGTATTTTCCAATTTTATGCTTGGTTTCAATGGTTTTTTGATCTTGTTTCCATCATCTTTCACTTAATATTAGAAGAACATTTAAATAAAAGACATTTCAATAGATTAATTATAGACCAAGATACTGACATTAACTCATCATTACAAGCATTAACATATATTTAACAAGAGCTTTTTTTAAAAAGAATGTTTGTGCACCAAAGAATGAATTCTTCAAGCTTTCCATTCATTAGATTAAGTTGTTATTGCACTAAGAATATATGTTTTCATATCATTGTGCATGCAAAGAAAAGAAAAAAATGCATCAAGTGTATGCATGGTAAACATTCTTAGCGCAAAGGGAAATTTGCATCGACTACCTGCATGCAAGCAAATGGAACTAAATCTATGCCAATACATGCATTTACATGAGGAAAAGTCATCACTTTGTTTTTTTGCATACATCATGCATGTGCCCGAGTGAAAGTGTTGAATATGCATGCATGAAAAGGTGCATGAAGTTGTTCACATAGATTGAAGCTAGAGTAGAATCTAACATGGAAGGTAATGAAGAGATTGTAAGCAAGGCAATCTCAACTTCATAAGTATCTAACGTTTATATCCAAGTCTTATTATTCTTAGACATGCATATAAAAACGAGATGATGAAGTTATGAGAGAGAGAGAGAGACAGAGAACTCTAAAGAGGTAATATCTAACTTACTGGCAATACCCAAGGATAATTGCCACATAATTATGAGAATAGTTAAGGTCATGATTCTTTATGTAAATATTTCATAAATTAAGTATAAGTTTATACTTTAGTATGAAATATTTACACAAGGAGTTCAAAAGTTTACTTTAAGTATGTATAGTACTTAAAAGGAAACATTTGGTAGAGGAATCAAAAGAGGACCATAGACCATAGAATTGGTCTTAAGTTAGCTATTGAAGTTTCTTTGAAAGTTTTTCTCCAAAGAACGCTAGAACGTGGTTATAGCTTTTGAAGATTTAGGTACCAAATATCAAAGTTAAGTTGAGAAAGACTTGTGGTAAGATAAGTATCTCAAAAGATAAAACTTTGGTAGTTTTAATTCAAGAGCTTAAGGCATAATGGTCCAAGGAATTAGAATCCAATAAGTGACCTTGAATAAAGTATCATCTATACTTTAACATTCAAGGAATAATTTCAAAAAAATTATGAAAAGATTCAACATTAGGGTATGATAAAATCCCAAGTACTAGAAGTTTGTATATACAAAGGTATTCAAACATGAAATATTTTGAACAAGGTTCATCTAAAGAGAACACAAAAGCATTAGCTTTTATCATGCTAACAAAAGCATACACTAATTCAAAGTATCACTTTGAGTTAGATTGATCCATGAGAAATCAAAATACCAATGCTCGAATGATCAAAGCAAGTAAAAATTAAATCTCCTTAAATTATACAAAGATTCATACGTCTTTGAGACAAAGATGAATCTTACAAAATAATTAATCCTCTAGATCTTTCAAGATATTAGAAAATTATCATTTCGAGAAAAGAATCTATAAGCTTCTTAAATGGTAAAAGGATTTTTGTTCATACAATATTGTTGTACATTGGTTCATAAGCACCGTGGCATGGGTGAAGCATGAATCTTTTACTTTAAATATATTTCAAAAGATGTAGCCACACTAGCTACAAGAAGAAGTTTGACAAGCAGCAAAGATGGATTAACCAATGATAAATAACTTTGTTTCAAACCCAAGAAATGAGATAAAGGAATAAATACCACATATAAATGAAAAATCATGTCAAAACTTTTATAATGATACAGGAAACCATATCTTAAGGTGGTATTCATCCTTGAATTTTACACAAAAGAAGTAAACACAAATCAAGCAATAGATCTTAAGAGTCTTATCCAAAAGTCTAGAAGTCCTTCCAAGTATCATTCAAGAGATGCAAAGAATTCCAAGATGAGTCATTTGCTCATGTTGGTGATTACTTAGATGTAGTAAAAGAAAGTACTTCAAGAATAAAATTCTCCATAGTAATGGATGTTGATATATTTTGGTAGTGATGTGTGTGAACACACTTAGGACTTATGGCGCACTTCTTTCCCTCTTTAAGAGGTCTTTTTCCCCTAGCTTGTATATATGCCTATAACCCTAATGGATTAGTCATTCTTATATATTCACTTGGTAATGCATTTAGTGTTGTGTTGTGCTTCAAGCTCCTTCTTCTTCCTTGTGATGTTTGTGTGCTTCCACAAACCTCAAAATCCAACAATTGGTAATGGAGAAGGTCCTTGTTTCATCTGGGGTTTTGTCAACACCCCTCCGATCATAGTCTCAAAATTGCACAAAAATTGGGATCTGAGCTCGTTTCAGCCTCTGAATGCACTATCATAGTGCCTATACAGGCAATTTTGTCATTTTGTGCCAGACATATGTACAGAATTTGGTTCACTAGTACAAGCACCTCAAAGCCTGCTACAGGTTTAGTAGAGCTCTACAGGGTTCATTCAACTTTTTGAGATATAGTCATTTTTTGCATCAAGGTATTTAGTCAGTGGCCATGGCTGAAAGCCATGATGTATTCTGTATGTTGGCTATCGAGGAAAAGTTGGATGGTACTAATTACCTGTTAGAGCATATATGATGTGTCATGTATTGGTAGAAAAAGGGCTATGGAATATTGTCCAAGTTGAGAGTACAACCATTGAATGCATCTTCTCAAGAGCTTTGAAATGAACCTGCTATTGATTATATTCGGGTATCCGAGTTGAGAGAAATCACATTTATCTTTTCCTACTGCATCAAGTATTGGGACACATGCCAATATGTAGGAGGTGTCATGTGAGGTAGACTTAACCTAATTTGCATGCATCACTTGTCCCAACCCTACATTAACTATCATGTGAGCACATGCCTTCATACACTTGGGGTTAAATTCATGGATTGATAATTTAATGAGTATATCAATTCCACCACTATATGCACTTGCTTGATGATAGATATTTAGTCTCCTTTGTCACAAGTCGCTAAGACATTGTGAGCTTAGTTACACACATGTTTTTGGTGCCATTGCTTGGGATGAACCTCAATCAAGGTGCCTACATGATGGTCAAAGTATTGTTGTGAAGGTAGTGAGTGTGAAGAAGTGAATTTTGTAACTTGGCAAGTAAGAAATTCTCTTTGTGTGTGTGAAAAGTTTTAGGATTAGCTCTAGAGTGAGGTATGAGTCTCTTGTCTCAGCCAGAGACTAAAAAAAAAATTTCACCACATATCACTTCACTTGTTTGTGCAAGTTTCGTAAGTTTCATCCATCCAGTACGGGAGGAAAATGCAAGAGAGTTTCAATATGATATGTAAAGTTCCCAAATTCAATTGAAATTCTCATTTGAAGACATGTTGCAAAGGAGCCGAAGGGTGAAACGTTTCCCGTAAAGGTATTAGGGCTAAAGAAAACCTATTGGGAATCGGTTAGAAAACGCTTTAGCCTTTACGGTACCCAAAAACCTAAAAGTAAGCGTTTACCATTCATTCCCTTTATTTTCTTTAGTCTTCGCGACCATTATGGTTAAGCTACAGCAAAACCATTCTGGTCTTATCTTGTCTTGCTTAAGCTAATACCTATTGGCTACAGCTACACCATGTTGGTCTTGTGCTAAACCCTGATGAGCCTAAAGATTGTTTGCATTCAGAGGCCTCAATTGTAAACTGAAATGTACTGGTCGAGCAATAAATAGATTAGCACACACAATTAGTGTACCAACTGCCAGTTACAACGTAGTTCAAGATGTGTAAAAAAAACGTACCAGACAAATTTGAACAGCACCTGTGTGGGAAACGGACACGCTGTAGCCTGGGAAATGGACACGTTATTAAGGTTTTACGCTTTGCGGAGATGGGATTTGAACCCATGACCTCAAGGTTATGAGCCTCGCGAGCTACCAAGCTGCTCTACCCCGCGTAGTTCTGGCCTTCAATGTAATTATTACATAGGCCTTGAATAATTACATTGAACATAATTAGTAAAATTCAATCAACTTATTGTCTCAAACTCAAGGTGAATAACGTGCAGTGCTCTGTGCTCAAACAGATCATTTTGGGGGATAGAGTAACATGCGAGGTAAAGAACGGTCCGATCTACTCGCCGCAATCAAACTGAAGCTCAAAAACAATCAGTATCGTAGATCATGTATCACAGAGAACTCAGTGTACACCTAGGTTCAAGTGCCCAAAACTAAGAGGAATACAAGAGGTGCACTCTCAAGTGTAAACAAACAAAATTGTTGATTGAACACTCACATGGGGTAACAAAAAACCCTCCAAGTATTGTGAGGCTCATTTAGGGAGATTTTGGAAGAATTTTCTAGATACAAGCACATGGGGCTAACAAGGAGAGCACAAGTAACACATGCACATACAAAAATTTTTAAATTTGGGCTACCAAAAGTCCAAATATTGTGACCGGTTGAGTTTGGTATCACGATACCAAATTCCCATGTGTCGCGACACTTGGCACATATCATGTATCACCAATACCTTACTCCTAGTGTGTATCATGCTACACAAGTATCATGTGTCACCTAGATGAGTATCATCACTCCAAGAATCATGTAGCATTGATACCTCAAGTATTGTGTGTCACCGATCTTGGATGTGTATTATGTATCATGACAGGTTGAGTCTCGTGTAATTCCAAAACTCAGGTATCGTATCATGGAGGCCAACTATCATGTATTGTCTACAACGCAAGTATCGTGTGTCATGTATTGGCTAGTAGTGTGTGTCGTTGATACTTTCCAAGTATTTTGTATTGTGGCATCGTGGATCATGCTACACCTTGTATCATGTATCATGTAACATTGAGGATCAAGTATCAAGTATCATGAGTTTCCAAGTATCATGTATCGCCATAATCACAAGTATCATGTATCAATAATTCAAGAGGGACCTGAAAGTGGGAATTTTCAAGATTTTTGTACACACACATTGAACACACCTATGACTTGATAGTTGATGCTAAGGAAATCATAAGACCCTAGATTGTGAATGAACCTAAGGTTAAGACCTATCCTAGGAAGTTAAAGAAGTGAGATATCCTTAATAAGAAATGTAACCCAACAAAGTGTTCACTCTATTTACTCAAACACCTCTAGTGACTCAGAAGAAGAAACTATTATGGCCTCTAAAAATATGCATAGCTCCATCCACTCAATAGAGCTCATGTCAGCACTTGTTGGGAATCGAACTCACAACCTCCCGGTTAGGAGTGCGATGGGCTAACCACTTGCCCCAAAAGCCATGGTTGAGGATTACTTCCTAATCCTCTCTCTTAGGGTGTGGTTCAACCATCTCCTACTAGGAGTATGTGACATTCCTTCCCCCTTAGACTGAGCATTGTCCTCAATGCTAACTTGTGGACCCTTCTAACTCTTGGACCCACTTTCCATGCATGAGTGCTTCCACCAACCTCAAACTCCAGCACATGGACCAAATTTGGACCTATCCCACCCTCCGTGGGTGCCCAAATGCCCATGCGCCTTCATCCAAGGCTAGTTTCACACTCACCACAGATAAGCGCTTTTTCCAAGTGCCCACGGATGAGGCGCGAACCTCCGTCTCGCCCAATTTCTCAACTAGGCTCTGATACCAATGTTGGGAATTGAACTCACAACCTCCCGGTTAGGAGTGCGATGGGCTAACCACTTGCCCCAAAAGCCATGGTTGAGGATTACTTCCTAATCCTCTCTCTTAGGGTGTGGTTCAACCATCTCCTACTAGGAGTATGTGACAGCACTCGAAGGAGAATATAGGACTTCTCTGCAATACATCTTTACAAACTTGCAAGGAATTCCTATATACTTGGATGGACTCAATAGGTTAGTAGCAAGACTTAGAAAATCCACATAATCCTAGGATAATTGTGAAGTTTGAGGGAGGATTTTATATGGACAAGCAAGGGAAAATATACTTAGTTATTGAATATCTTAAGAGAATCAATAAAAGAGGATAAATGGAAGTCCCTAGTAACTCTACCAAGATAGATAATAGAGAAGCACTATCTAATCCTAGAGGAAGATCTATAGTAGTAAACATTTGTAGAGGGGATAAAATCCCTCATAATTATTACTTCATTGACTTCTACTTAATATCTAGAAATAATAAACTGTTGCAAGCCACTTCATCCTCAAGAGGAGAAGGCATCAATCCTTCCACCATCTATGAGTTGCATGATCCTGAAGACTCTTCTCGAGTTACCTATCTAGATCAAAACAAGAGCTGAGGTGTTGGGAAGTCAGTGATCTGGAGAGTTCTAGACTACAATACTTGGGTTTGCCAGTATTCCCTCCTAGGGACTAGGCATCCACTTTTCAAAACCCTCACGGGTAGCAACACAGTCACAAAAATCCTTTCATAGATCAATTGAGCTAGTAAAGTGTGTCAATCTCGGCAGATGTCCAATTTACTATGCTAGATACCAATGCCATGCCTCCCACTCATCTAGGAAGCAAGACAATGAACCAATCACCCTTTCCTCTAAGACCCACACGAGGTAGAGGACCAAGTGTGCATTCTATGGTTTTGGTAATCCCTTGACCTCCTGAGCTAGGAAGAAGGCTAAGACATATTCGGGTAGCCAAGTGCATAAGAAATCATTATGATGGTTCTAGGGACCCATGTGATCACATGCATAAATTTAAGTAAGTGCTACGTGATGAATTGGTTCCAACCATTGGATCTCAATGGATTTATGAATAGAGAACAATTCTTCAAGGAATTCATTGGTGAATTCACCAAGAGGGGTATTAAACATAGCTCCTCTTCTTTGATTCATAGTTTCAAACAGGCTCCTAATGAATCTGTGAAGCTAGCAACCATAAGATTCACTCAATACGTTGAACGATGTCCTTTGCCAGAGAGACCTACCCAACAAAAAATGATATCATTGTTTTTGGATGGTCTAGCCAATGGGAATTTGAGAAACCTCGTGTATGTGAAACGATTATAGACATTGAGTGAATGTCTAAAGGAGCTATATCAATCTAATAGGCAATATGCACAAGGACCTAGTCTATACTGTCATATTGAACAAAGATACACTAATCACATGACTAAAAATTGCCCATATAACAAACAATCTAGGCTTCCACCATTATAGTACAAAGTGTATGTATACCCATCGAGAGAGCAAGGAAAGGAGCAACAAGATATGCTCCATATCAAGGAACACCCATGATTCCAAGACCATATGAGTATCCAACATACAACCAACCTCAACCTGTGCTAGGACAACAACCCCCCACATCCACAAAATGTCACATCTCTCAAATATGCACAGACTGAAGAAAACCTAGAGAGAGCTATAGTGCCACTGTCACCATTGACGAGTGCAAAAAATTTAAGCGAAATCTATGAAAATGGTTATGGAGATTACTATTCCTATGATTGAAATCTTATAGCATATGAATCTTCTAATGAACAATAGTACTATGAGCATGATAGTTATGGAAACATGTATGGACTTGGATACACTAACCTAATGTATACTGCTCCTAGAGCTCAAGCCTCTAGAAGACCTACACCAAGACCACCTTCCCCAAGAGGAACATCTTATAGATGTGGAGGAGGCCATTTTATTAGGGAATGGAAGATGCCTTACCACTCACCACCCCCTAGAGTTTGGGAAGGGTATTGCAATGATTGTGGGAAAGAACATTTGTTCCAAGACTACCCCAAAAATCCACCAAAAGCATCACCCACATCTCAGATCAATGTAATCCTCAGGGAGTGATAAAGTGTACACTATGCCATTGAAAACCATCACCAAAGCCAAAGCAAAAGAAACAATGGAAAATCTGACTTAATAGCCCAAAAACGAAAAACAAGATAGAATCTTTTTCTCAAATAGTAGAAGATTTAGAAAAATCCTTTGATACCTCAAAAAGGAAAAAATCTCAAAGATGGAAAGCAAGAAGAGAAAAGATTAAAAACAAGTGGATGAAAAAAATGGTTGAAGAAAAGGAAAAAACAATAAAATATCCAAAGCCAACTAGTCCAACTAATCAAGACACAAAAGTGGTGAAGTAAAACAAAAAAAAAACAAGGCAGGATCAATTCTAATTGATCCTATGCCTAAAGTCTTAAAAATGTGGTTAAAGCGTATCAGTCCAGAATCGAGACAGGACCAGGTCCAGAGCAATATGATAGAAGTTACCCAAGAGGAGACCTTGAGAAGGAAAGATTGGAAATATGTAAAAAATTATTTGAATTTGCCTAGACCACACTAGAACAAACAATAGCGAGCCACCTTGAAATGATAAATGCAAAAGAAACATTCCAGGATTTTTTAGAAACCATAATTCACAACAAAAGAAACCTTAAAAAACTAAGGAGATTGAAGAAGAATAGTTTTTGAGACCATTGAAAGAGACTCAATAATCCCAGAAGCTAAAGCAGATTGGCTGCATGACTTATGGGCCAAAGTGCAAGAACAAAGATGGAAGAAAACTTTGGAGGATGTCCCTCCCTTTGAAGAACTGATGCTTTTGGGAGCCTACCTAGAGTGCAATAGGAAGAAGACTATGAATAATTATCCAATGAAGATTAGGATAGGGAAAAAGCAATTAGTCTAACTACACTTCCTAATTATATGGGAGAATAAGAGAAAAAAACGGATTTCTTTCATGCCCCAATGTTAAGATACGATGAGAAGAGAATGTGAGAGGAAGTGTCGACCACCGTACAAGAATTAAAGAAAGCAAAAGTGCAATGTTCTATAACCCGAGAAGAAATCTTGCAAGTAAAACCCCATCTATGGAAGAGACTAGCTAATCGGTTGAAATTGAATGAACAAAACATATATGTCAAGGAAGCAAAGATGGAGGAAGCAGCAACTATCAAGATATCAGTCGATAAAGTTGGATCTTTTAGTGAGGCAGATGAAGGAAATATGTGCCGTCCAATCTCATTTTGAGGATATATGACCAAAGCCATTCTAGATATGGAGTTGGAGTTGGGATAACAACCAAAGAAATTGGGAGAAATGGGGAAGAACCTCTCTATGAATGACTAGAATGAAGCTACAACTAGTGGATGGTCATGTAGAATGACCTTTAGGACTCCTTGAAAATGTAATTTTGACAACTTGTGAAGTAGAATTTGAACATAATTTAGCTATATCCCAATTTGGCAAGGTGAGAAATCAGGAGATGATCCTATGTAGACCATTCATGCGACATCTAAAGGTAGTTCAAGACTAGGATGAGATGCGTTGTATCTCCAATACCAAGGCACAACTGCTAAAATAAATCTCCAAATCTTTTCATATATAGATGTGCCACCCCTACAATGGAATCTTGTACATAAGGAAGAGGATGATGTGTCAATCCATAGTGCTAGATCTAGTGAATGAAGATACCCAACTATGGATTTGGAAAGTAACTAAACGAGAGGAGGAAAGACTACAATATTGGAAAATAGGACACAAGAAACAAAGACTTATAAAAGATCCATCCTACTTACCACTAATATTTCTCGACAAGCGGCATTTGAGCCAAGAGCTCACTAGAAGTGAATAAATGAAGAAGTGCTAACTACAAGTGAGTGTGTGGATGAAGAAGGATATGACTTAACCTTGTACATGGTTGTACTTCAAGAGGTTGAAGAAGGTGAAATAATTGAAAAAGGGTGGAAAGAAGGCTACAAAAGCATAGAAATGGAATCTGAGTTTGACTCATAACAATACCTGGAAGAAGTAGAACCAAAAAATGACATGTAACATAAAAAATATTCTCAATAGAAGAATATCAAGAAAACCCTAGAAGGGGAACCAATGAAACAGAGGACAAAAACTTACCTAATGAACACTTTGAAGTTCAAGAACATTTTAAAAGATATGAAGTGGAGGAAAGAAAAATAGATATATAAATGCCTAAGAGAGAGGCACAAGATGGAATAGCATACGATAACAAAGAGAAAAACAAGAAGGTAATAGTAACCCTAGAGGGAGGTGAAGAGAGATGTGCTTACATAGGCAAGGATGTGTCTTTAGAGGAGCAACAAGGACTCATAGCATTAATTTGAGAATATAAGGACATGTTTGCTTGGACCTACAAAGACCTAAAAGGTGTAGATCTCTCAATATTCGCTCATACAATTCCTATGACTCGTGAATCAAAACCAACCAGGCAAAGACCTTATACATAAAATGATGTGTAATATGCTAAAATCAAAGAAGAAATGGACAAATTGTTGGCATCTGGATTTATATACGAGATTGAACACAACAAATGGGTTTCTCCTTTGGTGGTCATATCGAAGAAAAATGGAAAGCTTAGGGTTTGTATTAATCTCAAAAAACTTAATGCTGCCACCATTCGAGATAGCTATCCATTACCCATCACGGGCCATCTTTTGGAAAGGGAAGCAGGCAAGGAATTCTACAACTTCCTTGATGGGTTTTCACTTTATAATCAACTAGCCATCGCTATTGAAGACCAACATAAGACTACATTTGCTACAGAATGGGCAGTATATGCATTTTGGGTTATGCCATTTGGTTTAACTAATGCCCCAACAACTTTTCAATGACTAATGTGTCAGGTGTTCAAAGAGTTCCTCAAGAAAAGTATGGAAGTCTATGTAGATGATTTATGTACATACTCTCTCAATGCACTGCCCACATACCTGAATTAAGAAAAAATGTTTGATAAATTTAGACAATATAGAGTATGTCTGAATCTAGAAAAATGTGTTTTCATGGTGAGACAGGGAAAGATATTGGGACATATAGTGCCCAAAAATGGAATATCTATCGATGAAGATAAGATCAAAGTTATCCTAGATTTATCGAGACCTAAGAATGTAAAGTACAAACCTTTATGGGCCATTGTGGATATTATCGCCAATTTATTCACATGTACACCATAATCACAAAACCCTTATACAGATTGTTGACTCAATTTACTTGGATAGAAGAGTGTGAAAAGGCATTCAATGAGTTAAAATGGAGACTAAGCTCAACACCAATATTGAAAGTGCCTAAGTGGAACAAACCATTCCATATACATGTGGATACATCTAATTTTTCCATTGAATGTATCTTATCACAACCAACATATGTAGGAAAGTTAGATCATCCAATAGCCTATGCCAATAGACAACTTAACCAAGTGGAACACAATAATGCTACGACTGAATGAGAGGGCCTACAGATGGTCTACCCTATAAAAGATCACCAAGCTTTATTGTACTTGGTCAATAATCTTGTAATATTGGAAGGCTAGTCAAATGGTTTTATTAATAGAATTTGACTTTTGAGGTATTAGTCAAGAGGGGAAATACTCATGTAAGAGTTGATCATTTGTCAAGGGTGGCACATGGAAAACCACCAATTGGAGTAGCTGATGAGCTACCCGAAACTTATTTGTTCAACCTAGAAGTATGTCCAAAATGGGTTGAGAAAGTGATACCTATACTCACACATGGACCAAACCATATGATCAATTCAATTGGAGGTTAGGTAGTTTATACTTCAAAGATTCTAATGTAATAATTCTAAGATGTCTTGAGGATGAGGAGAGAAGTAGTTTGATCAAACAAGCCCATGAGAACAAATGGAGAACGCATAAGGGAGTTAATGGAACCACAAAAGAATTAAAAAGACAAGGAGTGTATTGGCCAAATATGTAGAAAGATGTACATGAATATGTGACAAGTTGCCACCTATGTCAATAATCTACAACCAAGGAACACTCATGCCTACGTTATTTGACTATAGCACCTAAGTGGAGTAAGCCACTTGTAGATTACTTGAAATCACAAACTTATCCAAAAGGAGCAAGTCTAGAAAGCAAAAGAACCCTAGAAAAACTGAGAAACGATAATGTAATTATGGGTAAACAAATATTCAAACGAGGAAAAGACAATCAACTATGACTATGTGTGCACAAGGGAGAATATTTGCCCATATTAGAAATGGCTCATGTTGGAGTAGTAGGAGGTCATTTTTAGCCAATGAGACTACTAAAATGATTCTATTTTCAGGCTTATAGTGGCCAACATTACATATGGATGTTGAAACTTATGTACAAAGTTGTGATGTATGCCAACAAACCAAGTACCTAATTTGGCAAGATGACATGCCTTTGAGACCAATTGTTAGTGCAAGAGCTTTCTCTAAATGGGGATTAGACTTCATCAGACCCATTAGTCCCCCAACAAGAGGATCTCATGCCGAATACGTCATAGTAGCCACTGACTACCTAACTAAGTGGGTAGAAGATAAAGCCACTAGGAAGAATGATGCCCAAACCACTACAAAGTTCCTATTTGAAAACATTTTTTCACTAGATTTGGACTACCTATAGAGATCATAAGTGATAGAGGTACACACTACATTAACGAAGTTATTGAGTCACTCATGAATGAATTCTAATGATTCATAAAAAGGCAGCACCCTATCACCCACAAGCTAATGGACAAGCAAAAAGTTCAAATAAAGTGTTATGTATGCTTCTTAACAAGATAGTAAATAATGGAAGATTTGATTGGGATAAAAAATTGCATCATGCAAATTGGGCACTCTGAGTTGCTTATAAAACAAATATAGGAACAATGCCCTTTAATCTACTTTATGGTCAGAATGCAATTTTGCCAATTGATTTCTTGATTCCTACTCTTTAAATAGCTCAGAAATATGAATGGACAGGACATGAGTTGTCCAAATAGTTGGATCAAATAGAGAAATTGCATGAAACTAGATTACAAGTGATAGTAGGTATTTATACTCCTAACAGAAGGCAAAAAGCTTACTATGATGCCCATATCAAGGATAAAGGTCTTAGAGTGGGAGATCTTGTATTGTTCTACACTTTGAAGCAGCACATGCGAAGAAACTACAACAACGAGGATATGGCCCATTAATCATCAATAGAATTTCCTCTGGTGAAGCCATAAATTTAGCTACTTTGGATGGAGATATACTTCCAAACTATATAAGTGGGTGTAGAGTGAAAAAGTATATGGAACCTTTTAATGGAACAAATGTTGACTTGACTTTTAGGAGTGCAAAATAGGAAAATAGAAGAAGAGAGAATAAAAGAAGAAGGAAGACTAGAAGCCCTCAAGAGAATAAGAAAACATAAGGAATGGATTAAAGAACATGATGAGAGGTACATACGAGGTGAAGAACCCATCCCCATGGCAAATTATCACACTGCCAACATCAAAGCCCTAGAAAACATACCAAAGCAATCTTATATAAACCTAGGGATTAGAAAGGAAGAATGTCATTTGGTTGACTCTTTAATTGATACAGGAGTAGCTTTGAGTAGTGCATATTCTTCTCTAATTGAAAAATTAAAGATGCCACTCACCCCTACAAAAGCCCATATGATAGGGATTGGAGGTAATATCATCAAATGCCTAGGGAAAGTAACCCTCTCATTACACTTAGGAAACAACACCATGCAACAAAGACTCTTGGTCTGTAAAGACTCTAATCTTCAAGAAGAGCTGGTCCTAGGACAAGATTTGATATATGAGTTTGAGGTCTCAATACAATTGGCACAAGGATACATATCAACCAAGGAAGGCCATAGAGAAGTCTTTAGTCTTTTAGATGAGAAACCACTAAAGACAATGAACATGGAAAACCCTAATGTACCAAATCAAAGTATGCATGAGTTAAAATCCAAAGCAAACTCCATATATGAGGATTTCAAGCTTCAAGCCACTATGTGTGTCCTACAAGATTTTTGTTCTACTACATGTGATCAATCAAACCCTCCTTCTCAAAAAACTATCTCTAACAGTCATAGTGAGACCATTCTTTTGAGAGAGGAAAGTGGAGTGTTATCTATATGCCTAAGGTCAAAAGGAACTAAAAAATGGTCAAGTAAGAGAGTCAAACAAACATGGATTCACAAAAATCAACTTCAGGATCACCGATACAAGGAGGCACAAGCACCGAGCACAAATAGAAAAGAAGAAGACATTATGGAAAAAATAACCCATGGCAAGTCAGCCAAAGGGCAATACAAGTATGGTTGCCCCAAAGACTCATGGAATCCCAAAGACCACAAAAACAAGTATGGATCCCAAAGAAGGCATCGAAGAAAGCTAAGGTAGAAATTGAAGTATTGGCCTAAAGGATCAACATCCAAGCCAAGACTATGGAAGTTTCAAAGCAAATAAAAGACAACTAAGACCACAAAAACCAAGAGAACTCCAAACGCAAAGAAAATACATCTGGTAGGTCAAAACAAAGGAAGTGACATGAGAACTGAATCAAAAAGCCCTAACGAAGGCTCGACACCAAACAACAAAGACACATGAAATATGGAGACCAAAGAATGTACCAACAAAACAAAATAAGAAGAAGTAGTGTCAAGATTGCACTCATAATGAGCTGAATGCACTTAGAGTATGCACAATAGGGCCACACTACAAGGCCTTGCATTTGGCACTTGGCTTCTTCAAACTATTTAGTGGTACATATTTGCTTCAATGGAAATAGGATCTCACTTGTACTATAGTAATGTAAAGAGTTCTACTACCTATTACTAACAATTGCTTCGTCTATGACTAACCTATATATATATATATATATATATATATATATATATATATATATATATATATATATATATATATATATAGGTATCATGATTCACTCATCCATGTGAGGGAGAAGAAAAGAAAAGAATCTTGAGATGAACAACAAACGCTTGAGCACTATGGAAGAAAAGAAGCTTTGTTAATTTCTCATATTAATCGCACCTTGCAATTCAAGTGCAGATAGCTTCTGAGGATTTTGATGCAACCCAACAGATGGAGAAAAATGAATTCCCATTGGAATGTGCCATCAAAGCAAAAGGCCACTAGTTTTGGGATGACCAACCAACTGGAGAACATCTCTTTTTAATCACCATAAGAATCATGGATTGCGACCATCAATTTCCTCTAATAAGTCAAGATTTTAAAGTTGTTTATGAATTGTCTCAAAGAATGGACGCATGGACCAAGGGGTAATTGAAGCTTATTTGAAGTTTCCAATCTATAAGCCAAATTTAGCACACTACACTCAAGTCATGAGTACACTGCATCTTGAAACAGATAAGTCTTCAGTACTAGAGGCTATAGTCACGGACTTACAAGGAAATTGGCAAACCATCCACTTCAGCCATGAACTCATTAAAGAAGCATTTGGATGGATTAAATTGTTATTAATGATCTCAAAGACAAGATTCATGAAGCAAAAAGGAAAACTTTTATGGATATTAAACGAACGAACATTGAGAAGAAAGTGTGTCTAGTGCATCAACATTTTTGCTTCCCAAACATGCACAGATACACGGCACCTCAAAAGATAGTAGTTCAATTATTGTTCCATGCAATTAGACAAATAAGAAATCATAACAATTTGACTCCTTATGTGCGCGAGAGACTATTTGAAGCTAAGAAACACTGGGGCATAAAAAATTTCTTGAACAATAGCACCACATTGTGAATACTGATTTACCATGCTTTGATATTTGTGATTATCTAAGGGAAATACCATCTACATTGGAAATGGTGAAGTATATCAAATCAGCCACCATATCAAAGAAGAAGCATGGTATTGTGATCGTAGAGGAAGCACAAGTGCCGAACCAACCATGAGAGGGTCGAAAAGAAAGATAGACTTTGAAGAAGCATCTACAGCTCCATTGACCAAACGAACTTATACGATTCCAAAATCTACTCTAGCTTAGCTGTCATCTATCAAAGAAGTTGAGTTGGAAGAAGCTCTTCAAGAAACTCACATGTATATGGAAGGGTAGTTGAACCTCAAGTTCAAGGTCACCATTATAGGCAATTGGGTGAGGATATAGGCAAGCAACAAACAGGAAAAGAATTTCCAAAATCAATTTTTATAAGGAGTTGGGCCTAGAGAACTCAAGCTCATGCTTGTGATCAAATGGAAAAGCGGATCAATCAACTTTGAATGTCGATCTCAATACATATATGGATGTTGGGACAAACTGAATTAAATGGTAGATCAACAAGAAGTGGTCAGTGAGCCCAAGGAAATGAGAGAGAGCACGATTGAAGAAGTAATTACAAGGACTCCAAAAAGGGATAACACACATATGGTTCAAATCAAAGATGCCACAACACAACAAATTCAAGAATTTGCATTAGAAGTAGAAACAACTTTTATCCACCCAAAGGAAGAAGCTCAATAGGAAGAGAAAGTAAGAATCAATGAGCCCATAATGCCAATAAGGGTTATTGCTAAACCATCTTCCATGGATGTGCTTCATGAAGGTCATAGTTCAAAAGCAATTCTAGAAGATGAAGTTAAGCCACATATTCAACTACAAATTCAGTAGCCATTCAATGAGACTATACACACAAACAAAGGAAAAGACATTCTACTAGGAGAGACCCCTGTCATACCTCAAACATGGTTGAATGTGGATGTGGACTAGTTAAAACGTATAGTCAAACATATGATTTAGAGTGCCATGGATACCCAACAACTAATGGAAGATGACAAAGAATATGTGCAAGCACACATAGAAAAGAACTATTTCAAAGCACAAAGTGAGAATCTCTCTGATAAGGTGCAACAAGCCCATGTAGAAATTGAGAGGTTGAAAGAGGAACTTGCTAAAACAATCAACACAACCAAT
Organism: Ceratopteris richardii; assembly: GCA_020310875.1. Lineage (NCBI taxonomy): Eukaryota > Viridiplantae > Streptophyta > Polypodiopsida > Polypodiales > Pteridaceae > Ceratopteris > Ceratopteris richardii. Next base: position 146,896,392 of record CM035428.1, read on the forward strand.
TCATTGCAAGGTGACAATGTTGCATTGACTACTCAAGTTAGTATAATGAAGCATGACTATGAAAGAGGGTAGAACGAGAGCACAGGGTTCCAAAAGAAATATGACCAAAGTGAAGTAGAAAAGGTCCACCTTGGGACTAGTAGTAAATTTTTGGAGATGCAAATGAGAGGATATATGGAAGATGTTGATTCACTTAGGAGTTGCAATAGAGAACTAAGGAATTCGCTATTACTGAATCAACCCATGGAACCATCACCAACACTAAATGATGACATTCATATCTCAAGAATCAATTAGAAACATATGCAGATTAGTTAAAATCAAAACAAACACTCTTTATGGAATCAGAGTCAAAATACACTCAAGATACAATGGAATTAACAAAATGGAGAGAAGTAATGGACTGATACACAGAAAATGCCAATAACATGTTGAACAACTCAAAGAAATATGTGAAGATAAAGTGAAAATGACCAAAGAGCTCAATGAAGCAAAGAGACAAAGTAAGGAAAAGGAGAAAACAATCATATAATTACAACATCAATTTATACAAGTTCACAATAATCAAGCAAATCAACAAGCAAACATGGGGACACCAGTATTACGAGATGAAGCTTTGACTATTGAGGAGACCAAGAGCTAGATCAAAGAGAATGAGCAATACTGGTGTCTTGAATGACCCACAACTTTGAACATGCAATTATGCATGTTATGAAAGAAGCCAAAAGAGCAAGGATCTAGATCAAATTATAAAACCATTAAATATAACATATGGCATTATGAAAGAGCAAACTAGAAGATATATCAAGAAAACTACCCAGCAAGATTTGGACCAAGATTTGAATTTTAAAGCTACTACTTTCACTTACACTCAAGAAGAATTTGAAGTGATTGATCTTGTATGGAGACGAAAATTTTTGGAAAAGAATCTTACACTATGGGTGCATTGGCATGAAGCACCGTATTTACTACAGGTTAATCCTTCTTTTTGTTATGCCATGACGTAGACCATGGTCACAATTTTGGGAAGAGAAGCTAAACGGCTCACTCAATAAAAAATGGATAATTTTTCCATTACTACGCAACGCTCCACACAATTATCTACTAATAGAAGAGTACATGATCTGCACGATTGAATTTTGGCTATCTAGACATGCACATGTATTGGATCTCATGATCAAGATAATAAATGAAAAACTCAGCATGATACTCAAAGTTTTGAAAGTTTTCAAGCATCTAGAATTTACGTTTTTGAACTTCATGGTCATTAACCAAGGCGCATATGCCTTGATTTTTTATCTCTTAGTTTCATCAAGTAGATCAAATATTTTGAGCTATTACTCATGCATAATGTTCCTACCGAGCCCCTACTTACAAACATTTGAAGAAGCATTTTTAACGAGATTTTTTGGAATTGATTTAAAAATATTTTTGAAGATCTCATATAATTTCAATGCCAAACTTGTAGAATATGAACTAAAATTTTTTGCAGATCACTATCACGCTCCACATGATGGAGTTAAATCAGCACAATGGAAGAAGTTCATGCTCAAAGAAGCTAATTAGATCAACCAAAGAGAAAAGAAATTATACCAAACCTACATGCATCACCATCAAAGGCCTATCGGGGATAATAGAGTTCATGAGAAGAGATGTATGGAGGGAGAAACAAGTAAAAGAAAAATAAGAAGAAAGTTGAAGAAAAATAAAATGATTCATTAAAGTATTAATCTCTACCTAGAGCCACACAGGTGCATAAATCAGGCTAAAACAAGACACATGGGGAGCCCTTCCTCTACTACTAGTAATGTGCAGTTGAAAGAAAAATACGTAGGGAAATTATAGCATCAAGTCGGAGAGGAAGAAGTTGGCAAGAGGTGAATGAGGACAGCAAGCCTCATTTACCATATGTATCCTAGTAGGTTGAGCTATTTGTTGCACATTAGGGAAACCCATAGAAGCCTATCAAGGGACAATACAGACTAAGAGGGGGAGAGTGCTGCAGAGGACTAAAAGTACTAAAGATAAGACAAAGCAAAAAGTAGAAGAAATGAGGGATGAAGTGTGGAGGGAGAAACTAGCAAAAGAAAAAGGAGAAAGTCAAAGAAAAATAAAATGATTCATTAAAGGATTACTCTTTGCCCAAAGCCCTACGAGGCCACAAATGAGGCTAAAATGAGACACAAGCTAAAAAAAGGCATCAGGTCCCGAAGGATGTAAACAAAGAATTGCAACAAAACCTTTGAAGCACCACCCTCAGAACTAAAAGTCAGAAAGAGATACAGGGTAACAAATAGCCTGGCCTCACTACGAGAGATGATGACCAATAGATGCATGTGTGCCAACCAAAGTTAATGCAACAACCCTAGCATATGAATATAAGGAATATGAAGGGCAAAACAAAAGCATTTGGTTGAGGCTTGGATAAGGTAACAAATTGCCTTTGATTCTTGAATGCTTCCTCTACTGCTGGTAGCATGTAGTTGAAAGAAATATACACAGGGAAATTACAGCATCAGTTCAGAGAGGAACAAGTTGGCAAAAGGTGAATGAGGATAGCAAGCCTCATTTACTATATGTATCCCAGGTTCAGCCACTTATTACGCATCAGGGAAACCCATAAAAGCCTATGAAGGGACGATAGAGATTAAGAGGGGGAGAGTGTTGCATAGGACTAAAAAGACTGATGACAAGACGAAGTAGAAAGCAAAAGGAAGAAGGGATGAAGAGAAGTCCCCCAAAATTTTTAATAAAATGGCCCATTTTCTTTTCACAAAATCCTTTGTAAAACATGGAAAAGCTTTGTAAATGCTCTAGAGGAATCCTCTAGATGCATGATCCCTAAAGAATGTAACATTACCCTTGTAGAATAGTAGGAGCTTAGTGATTTATAGAGTAAATGCTGGTCTCTTATATGAAAGGACCAAATTTAGGGCACATGTATATAAGTCACTTCTAACTCTTTTGTAAAGAACTTTTGCCATTGTGAAGAACTAACTTTGTAGAATTTCGAATTTGCTTCTTCTTGGATGTGTATCTTCTTCTCTTTGAGCTTGTATGTGTGTTTGAGGTGTGAAATCTGTGCCTCGAGGTGTTGTCTACCCCCTCCCCATCTTTGTTTGCTGCTTTGGTGTGTGCGTGTGAAGCATAAGATGCATAGAAGAAAGAGTTGTTGTTTCCTGCCACTTTGTTTTTTTATCATATCGTGAAGCACATAGATCTGATTGAGTTGAAAGTAGCACCATTGGATGCGTCTTCTCAAGAGATTCAAAAACAACTCAGGCTATTGATTATATTCAGGTATCAGAGCTAGGATTGATTATTCAACGAGTGTATCAATTCCACCACTATATGCACTTGCTTGATGATAGAGATTTAGTCTCCTACATCACAAGTCCCTAAGACATTGTGAGCTTAGGTACACACATATACATACACTCACATACACATATATACTTTCATACACATGCATGCATACACACACATACACACAAACATACATACACACAAACACATACACATATACACACACATAAATAGCAAACACAAACATACACAAACACATACACACATGCACACACATACACATATACACCCACATGTACACACACATACACTCACATACACATATGCATACATGCACATACACACACATGCACATGCAGACACACATGCACATGCATACACACATGCAGATGCATACACACATTCACACACATACACATACATGCATACACACATACATATACATGCATACACATACACACATATACACATGCATACACACATGCACACACATACGCATACATGCATACACACATACACACATACACACATACACACACATATACACATGAATACACACTTACACATACACATTTTGCATATTTTATGAGCTTATAGATCCCTTGACATAAAATTCAAGAAGCAATAATAACATCTCTATTTGAGAGATCATGAATTATACACTTGTCATCAACAAATTTGACAACCAAGCCAATCTTGGCTAATGCTGAAATTGACAATAGATTTTTCTTGATCCCTAGTACATACAAAGTATCTGAAAATGTAAAAGAAATGCCATCAATAGTAGTCAGAATGATTCTACCAACTCCCATTACAGGATAAGAGGATTTTTTAGCACATGTGATAGTATTCCCCATAGGGGCAAGTTCAAGTGAACTAAAAGAACTATGCTACAAGATAATATGTTTGGTTACCCCACTATCAAAGCACCGAACATCTGGGTCTATTGCAGACTTACACTACTCATGAGAAGATAGGTCATAGCTACATACAATATTAAATGCCCATTTTTTCAAAAAGGTTAGCATAGTCTATTTTAGGGGTAGAGGCCTCAAAAACAACCATTCTAGCTTCTTTTGTAGCCAATTTTTGACAATTATTTATGAAATGATCATTTTCCTTAAAGTACTTACAAAATTGTTCTTGCTTATATGTTTTCTTCTCATATTTGTCTTCCTTCTTTGATTGTGCAGCATTAGCATATTTCTTCTTACTAGTAGATGAGCTCCATTTTCATTTGCCCTTTTGACTAGCTAAGAAAGCTTGATCTGCAACATGCATAATGGACTCGATCTATTTGAACTGATCTTCTTGCAACAAAACAGAGACTAACTCCTCAAATGTTAAGGTATGAGGATTGCCTTTCATCATCAATTGAAGAGTAGAAGCAAAACTCTGATATGAATCTCAAAGACCTTTAAGAACAATCTCATCAGCAAAAATTAACTGCTCCTTCAAGTCTTTGATCTTTGTCAAAAAAATGTCCATTGAATCTCCTTCAATCATATGCTCACTTTCCAATTGTTTTCAAAGGTAAGCAAAGCCTCATTTCTTGCTTGGTATAAAGCGGTAAGTGTATCTCAAACAGCCTTTGATGCTTTGCAAGAGTGAATATGAGGGATAATGGCATGTTTGATAGACAAAGCTATCAATGCATGTGCATGAAAATCTGCACCATCCCAATAAAGTTGCTCTATAGTAGGTGCAATAGGAACCATAACATGAACAAGAATTTGAAGATGATCATCTTCAATGCCATCTGCATCACCTTCAATAATTGTATTTGGAGGTGTAGTAGGATTTTTTTTAACAGCTTGGACAATGATCCATAGCCCTTTTGTTACCAATACATGTTGCATCATATATGCCCAAAATGGGTAATTAGTACCATCCAATCTATCCTCAATATCCAACATACAAAATACATCATTGCTTTCATCAATGGCCATTGATTAAATACATTGATGCCAAAAAAATGATTGTATCTCAAAAAGTTGAGCAGATTTACCTTGTTGACCTGTGCTAAACTTGTAGGAGACTTAGAGATGCTTGTACTCAAGAATCAAAACTTGTATATATGTTTGGCAGAAAAGGATGAAATAGGCTACACAAGTTCTATGATAGTGTGGATGTGTTATGATAAGTGGCCCTGATGGAGATCATGGTTATGCATGCTTGCATCTCTATAAAGATTCCAAGGAAGGCAACATTTTTAAACTCTAGTAATAATAAAAAGGATAGGGAGGCCCCAACAAATTTGATCTTAAGAAAATCATCATTTGGTCAAGATAAGTATTGCAAATTTATCTTTTATTAAGACTATACAATTTTTATTTTGTCAAATTGAATACCATGTTTGCACACATAATATTTGTCACAATGATCACCCAAGATCCCATATGCTAGAATGTTATCCAACTTGGCCTATGAACATGAGGGGTAAGCAATGAGATCCAACTTGGCCTATGAACATGAGGGCTAAGACATGGAAAAACATTAAACATGCAAAAATGAATAGCTCATGTGAACAAGCTCACCATATATCAAGCATTTGATAGTCGCAATGCTTTAAGCATAACCTAAAATCACAACTTCAATCACAAATTAATTTAGGAGAAGCCATCATTGTTAGTTTGATACAGGGTTCAATGTTACATACGTTGAGGGCTACAACCAAGTTGTTACTATGTGCACTATTACCTTTACAAATGTTCATACTTGTTCATGATATGGAACATCATGTTATTTCGAAGAATATGGGCGTTTCATGAGTATTAAAGAAATATTAGAAACCATCATCATATTTATAAAACCCTTTTATCTATGACTATGAAAAAACATCACTCCATGCCTATGGGAATAAGGAATCCCACATCAAATTGTGGAAGTTCAAGGTTCATACTAAGGTTCTCATATAGCTAGTAGAGTCAATGTACATGACGATCACATGTCACACTAGAAGGCTCTAGAAGATATCTGTTTTGGGAGCAAGATGATATATGAATGGGAGGAGACACATACATACATCATTTTTTGTTTCTATATCAAGTTTGATACCTACTTCTTTGAGAAATCTTGAGAAATGTACATGATGAATTTGTAATATTTGGAACTCTTTTACACAAAAAAATTGTAATATTTGGAAATGTCTATTGCCCCCCTTGAACGCCTTGTTCAAATGAGCCCTCATAGAGATATAAATCTCTTTAGAAGTCCAAAAAACAAAATCCTTTGAGGGCTTTGCAAAAACGACTCATATACATGAAGAAATGATATTCATCTATTTTTGAAATACCATAAATCATTTGTTATGAAACCATGACTTGATAGTCAGCACCAAAAAGCTACTACTTCCTCAAAGGAGCTAGTCAAGCAACTTCAAAGCACAAAAGCATTTACAACCAAGAAAAACATGTATTTGCACCAAATGTGAATGACTAGATAAGCCGATTTTCAACTTTTATGATTCAATTTAATCTTTATATTTCATAGGCTTTTGTTTATGTTTGTAAGTGAAAATTGATCACTTTTAAGCTTTTCACTTTCACAACAAATAGATAAATTTTGTCATAAAGTTATAGATTAGGTTTTTATATGTTTTATTATGATCAAATAGGATTGTAGATGATGTTTCAAGTTCTCTATAGAATTTTAAAGTACATATAGAGATGAAATTTTCACAATGCCTTTGGATTGATAATCATGTACATATTTTTATAAAGCGCTTGAATACACTTCTAGGGTTTTGTTCATATGTGCGTTTTCTAGCCAAAATACTACTACAATTTTGATGGTACTTCATGCATGTATAAGCAATGAAAGATTCCCTTGATTTATTCATACTAAAGGCTACTTTTCTTTTAATAATAACTTCAAATAGTAGTCTTGACACTTTTCATGCATGTATAAGCAATGAAAGATTCACTTGATTTATTCATACTAAAGGCTACTTTTGTTTTAATAATAACTTCAAATAATAGTCTTGACACTTTTCTCCAATCTACGAAAACCAGTTTTCACTTCAAAACTATACATACATTTTCACTTATACTTTTAAAGGGGAAAAAACATAAAATAAAATAAAAATACTTATATCAATCTATGCTCTAAGTCCCTCTTTTCCCTATTACCAAAGGACCAAAATTCTCTCCATGGAATCTCATGTGACCGAGGATGCCACGAACATTATGACCTAGAATATGGGGCTAAATTTGTATATTATTTCATGTGCAACTTGCTCATAGAGAGGAAAAGAAAGATTATTGTATGGATGAGCTATGAACACAAGAGGTACATCAAGTTGCTTCGGATGCTTCTTGTAATTAAATTCTAATCAGAGGTACTATATCAAAGCTTAGGAAGTAAAGCCATTGTAGCTCACATGCTCTTTACAAATGAATCAATAAATGGGAAATATGTATAATATTGTCCATATCATTAATGATACCCATAAAATAAAAGAGGTTTCCTACAACATATGTTTTACAATATCATAAGTAGTGGTGCAAGAAAGATTAAGAAAAGATCAAGGCACACAAATGGGATGATTTCAAAGTATTGTTTTACAATAACTTTTCGCCTCTTGATGAGGGTTCTAGTGTAAGATTCATGGCTCTTCCTTATTAAGAACAACCTCATTATGTAGATGTATATGGATAGGCATAGAGAGGTCTTTGTTAGATGAAATAGAAATTATTCTTGAGTTTCTTCAAGTCCACACATTTTTTTATGAGCTTTCAAGAAACCATTATTAGACCCTTAGTTAGAAAAGAGATATCTCAATCTCTAACATAGATGATAAAGATGACCCTATTTTATGAAGACCATCATAGGGGTGGTACCAAGGCAAATAGGTCTTTATTGGATAAGATGAGTAGACCCCTTGAATTCGTCTATCACATATATTTGTACACAATCTCTAAACGAGGATAAAAAGGTCCTTATGACTATAATAGCATGTGGGGCAAAAATAAAGGCTGCCACCATGGGAGAGAAATCCTCCAATGAATATGTGCTCATACCACAATAGAGGGAGAAATCCATGAAACAAATGTTGTTTCATGGGTGCTTAGAATAACAAAAATTCTAAAAAATGCCTAAAAAGGAGATTTTGACATCTATGGTAGTAAACCCTACTATTAATTAAGCAACAGATGAACCTTAGGATGTAGGACTGAAGGCTAGGAGGCCTTAGAGGCTTAGACCACTCTTTATGTTGTTAGAGTGGGTGGAAAAGGAGGGAGGGACGTAAGCCCTCAATAAGAATGATTTTGCTATATTAGATGGTTGTAGGGCAAGATAGAAAGTTTATTTCAATGTGGATGTGTTTGCATTCTCTCTCTTAACTCTCTACTACATGGACAAAATTTTCTCTCCACTTCAAAATGCAAAAATTGACATCCAAGCTTGTTCGGTTCTCGAAGGTGACATAGATCTACTAAACATCTGATCTGTTTTGAAGAAGAAGTTCTCAACAAGAGAGAAAAGAGTGACACAAATCTTGTCAACATTTGATCTATTTTGAAGAAGGATGTTACCACATCTCAACAAGAGAGAAAAGAGGCGACATAGATATGGTCAACATCTGATTTGTGTTGACGAAGGAGGTTACAACATCTTAACAAGATAGAAAAGATGAGGCATAGCCTCTCTCTTCTTCCTCACTCCTCCTCCACCTCATTGTGTGAGAAGGATGAAACCTCTACATGGGAATAGAAGGAGACGAAGGGCTCTTGAGGCTCACATATGGGATAAAGGAATCTTGAAACTATGCCTATAGAGCCATGTGAAGCTGTCCGACATAATATCACCAGGAATTGAGCTAAAGCAATGGACCTTCCACCCAATCAAAGTTGATGCATGCTATAGTCATCACATCTAGTATGCATGCTATGATCATCACATATACCTATATTTCTATTCATAGAGACATGTGCACCCTCCTCACTCCCTTAAAGAAACTTCTCTCGCTCAAAAAAATTATCTTTGTCTCTCCCATGTACACTTCATGGGGATGAGTAGAGATGAAGAGAGAAGAGGAAAAGGGAGATGAAGAATGAGAGAGAGAGAGAGGATCTCTTCATTGCACACACGTTTTTTTCTCCACCAAAACCCATTTCTCATGCATACCTATATGCTCAATTCTTTCTCTACATGCATGATCTTTTATTCCCATCAACTAAAACAACATGCAAGGAAATTGGAGAAGCATGGCTATGGACCCATGATAATAAGTAGAATCTCCACTAGTAGAGTTGTCTAGTTAGCCACTCTAGAAGGTGATATCCTATTGATTTAAATCAATGGATGCAAAGTCAAATCATATCAAATACTAAATCGACTCAACATAGTCAAACAACACAAAAAAGAAGACAAACGGATTATCTAAGAGTCTCAAGGAGAATCTCTAGAATGCATCAAACATATGAAGTTAAGAAGACAAGGTAGAGACCAACCTAGGCGAGATGCTTATGAAGCACCAAGATACCACATGGTTATGTGCCAAACAATGAGTAGAACCCATCACAAAAATAGATGTCCTTTTCTAACCTTAGAAATAGGACAGGGCACTAATAAGAAGACTCTAAAAGCCTTGATAGACTCAAGCGTAGCCACTAGTGTGGTTAGATTCATTCATTGTCAAGATTTGCAATTAAGTATCAATCCTATAGAAGCTTATCTCATAGGATTGGGAGGAGTGTAAACCCCATACCTCGACAAAGTGGAACTCCATTCAAGAGGTCCAAATGGCAGTTAAAGTGCTAGTGTGCCAAGAAGATGACCTCACCAAACCTCTTATCTTGGGTCAATACTAGATCTATGATCGTGCAGTGAATTTAAAACTAAGAAGTGGACTTCTTCAGGTTTGGGTGAACCAGCAAAGGATCATAGTTGAATTAGCAAATCAATCACTCAAGGAATTAGAAAAGGCACCAACTCTTGGTCCTTCCAAGAGCACACATGAAGATAATGTTGGAAATTTAATAGGCCCATAACTAATACCACAGGTCCAAGTTCCATAGGTCCAGGATCTACAACATAAATTTCAGCAATCTTCCAATATTGACAAAACATGAACATACCACACTTAATCATACAAATGATGAGAAAAAGATAGAGAAGGATTAGACAACACGAGTAAAGTGTTATGTAAGCCACTACTTACTCACACTATCATATATACAAATGTCAATTTACAATGTGGGAGCAAAACTCTCAACCACTTTATGTGATCAGAAATAGATGGAAGAGTGAATATACAAATGTAACAAACATATTGAGATGTATGGACAAAAATCTGAATATATATGAGATGTGTGACCTAATAGGTTGTAGACGAGCGAATATGAGTGACAGAAAGAGGAAGGATCAATCTAAAACTGATAATTGGCAAACCCTCATCTAACTTTAGGCTATGAAAGACCCTAAGTCACACATGTGTGAAAAGATCACATACTTACAAAGGTAGCAAACAATGCTAACAAGTTTGTTGCCAGAAATCCTCATACTCATGTGAACATACCTTCTCGAACACCTCATCCAAATATGCATAAAGCATACATGTACTGATTCTCTTGTACCTATGCGGAATAGGACTCCTCCTGATATGGATGTCATTGCCTCCATAAACTCCAAGTAGTACCTATGTGCATAAAGAGAATATGTACCTGAATTCTTAACATATGATGTAAATCTTATGTTAACCACCATCCAATGTCTTTGAAGTAAACCAAAATCTTCATGTAGAAGACAATCTTCTAATACATCATGTGGATGGTTGATCCACACCACCAAGCTGCTGATAAGTAAGTCTTCTCCATAAGAAAGAGTGTGAGCACACTCTTCTTCTCCAAGAAGAACTCCATAGCTGCTCTGCAACATGCTCCAAGAGTGCAACATGGCTGCCCCATGTGCTAGAAGCACCACCTCTATTGAGGTACCAAAGCTCCAAAGCTGGTGTTGGAATTGGTGTAGGATAATAATAGAAGTGACCCAAACACTTCTTTATATAGAATTGAGTGTCTGATGCAAAAAACTCACTAAAAAGCGCTTTATTTTAATCTCATCGCTTTTTAAATTGCTTTTGCTTTATTTTTAAGTGAGTTTGCTTTATTTTTAAAGTTGCTTTTAGCTAACTTTAAAAATAACTTCTTGACCTACTTTTTCACACTTCTGACTACCTGATGAATGATCTGACACCATTTTTATGATCCTTATGCTGAGAGCTATCATATGAGGTCTAAATCCTAAATCAACAAAAAATTAGGGTTAGGGTTTTCTCCCAAATCTGATCTCTGATGACTGAATGTCATATACCATTGGAAAGCTCTCTTCAAGCTCTACAAGATAGGCTCATAAAAATTTTACCCATTTTTGTGCCAAAAATGACTAAGTACCAAAAATTAGGGTTTCTCCCTAAATGGATTTTGGACTGATGTGACATTGTTTTCCAACAATCCCCCTTGCAATGTCATATTGATACAAACTGAATTGGATAAGAAACTTCATTCATCTGCAAACTGTCATAAACTTCAAACTTGTCCTCTCGAATTGACCTTCAAACCTTTTCTTCAAAAGTCTTCTTCAAAACTGAATTTGACTTTCTTCAAACTTCAAAAAAGTGAACTTGCTGAATATGAACCATAATACCTGAGAAAATATGCAAACTAGATATCCGATAGTTTACTCATCAAGCAATCATTTGCTTGACAACAAATGTAGCAAGTACTGACTCTGAACCTGTTATCTCCTGTCTTCTCAAACCTGAAAACATACACTAGGATCCACATATTTGCATTTACCTTACGAAAAGTTTCTCAACGTGCTTGTGTTGTGTCATGTAAATACACTAAACAAAATGAAGATCTGAATCCTGTGACTTGTGACTGACAACTCACAACTTAGTGTATTATGAACACTGCTGGTTCATCTCTAACTGTACTCAACTCAAGTCAACTCATCCTATGAGTCTCATCAAAATCTCATATTTATGAAGTCATCATGTCTTCATCCTTGTCCATACTTGTTAGTCCTTCATACATCTTTCCTTCAGAATCCTGTATAAACATAAATGTGCACACCTCTCTAAAATATCAAGTTTCTCTTCAATAGAACACTGGAACCTTCTCTTGGAATACTTATAGGTATGAATCTGCATTCTTTCACATATGGTTGAAAATAATTCTTCATGTTTCATCACCCCCCTGGATGATTTAACACTAGTATCCAGAATTCTTCAATATATCAGTCTTTATGAAATCTGGAACGTCTTCCTTCATAAATCTGATCTTTCATAACATTAATACCTGTATCTAAAACAAATCATCTGAACCCTTTTATTAGCATTGTGCACATGCCAATAGCTTTCCCTTTCATTCTTCAGCTTACAAAAAATCTAGAATAAGGTTAGTTGATCTATCATAAAAACCTTGCTGAAAGCATTTTAGGATTCATAACCTTTTGCAACATAACAAGTATCTTCTTCTATTTCGTTGCAACACAAATCTAATGGAATCTGAATCTTTGACTTACTTCTTCCAATGTTAACGAACTTTCACAAAAAAAGGATAATATCTGACTCATAAATACTCAAGATCTTCATGATCATTCAAGGTCATCCAAGATCATACAAGATCTATCAAGATCTTACAAGATCATACGAGATCATCCAAGCTCAATGATCTCTCGAACAAAATACCTGTGTAGAATCTGCTCTCATCAAACCTTCATGACTGAATGTTTGATTTGCTACTTGAATGTCTCCAAGTGTCCATGCTTCTCACATAAAGTTGTAAAAACTTTTCTTTAACCAAATCCTTCTCAAGAATCTGCAACTTCTACTTGAAACATAAGTGGACAAACTTCTCACCTTGAGAACTCCAAAAGCTGCAAGTTGATACTTCATATCTTCATATTCTTCTCAGGTGAAATGTGATAGTACCTGCTTGATTTTCTTTTGGCTAACTCTACTTCTCAATCAAGTGATAGGATCTGATGGAACACCTTTTTTAATACAAGCATATATCCAAAAAACATGACAATCACAGAAAGTAGATTCTTCAACTGACTTTTCCAAACAAAAACCTCACTCCAAGTCTTCAACATCTGCTACAATTACTCTTTTACCTCAAGAGTTAGGTCAAGAAGAAATATACTTCTCTGCAACTTGTCATATATCAAGTAGCTTTGTATTGACACTCCAAGAATTCTTTGAGGGAATATATAGCTACCTACTCAAAATCTTCAACTTATACATAACTCATACACATATGAGTCAAAACATATAAGCTGCCTTAGGTATCTATTGCTTTTCTCTCAATGCAATTCTTTGTCAAAACCTACTAAAACATGACCAAGTGTAATGCAAAACAAAAACCGCTTCTTCTTTAGACTATCTTCTTCATACAAGATGTTCTTGTAGACTTGTCTTCGGATGAAGAGGATAAAATTAGGAAAAATATATGGAAAATATGAGAGAAAAGAAAGTCTTACTTTTCTTTTGGAAATGTTGGACTTTCTTCTTAGCATCTTTCTTCCACCTGATGATGATGTCAACATCTTCAAACTTCTCTTCTATACCTTTTGTTCTCTTCACCTTGAAGTAGCAAGCACTCTTAACTTCTTCAAATGAACTTTTTTCTCTTCCTCTAGTGCTAAGAGTAAGAGACAAAACAAACATGGTATATAAATGGAAGTGAACATAGAATCATGTTTTACCATCTCCTCATAAACTCTGCTTCAAATGTGATTGATATGAATAAATTCACCAACCTTTTGTCTGAATGATGAATTACCTTGCTAGAGTTACCTCTCTAGATACAAAATGTGAGCAAAAACTTCCAACCAACTTACAACACAAGATTTGCTGAAAACAAAACGGATGTTCTCCACATTTGTCTTCTTAGATGAGCTTTCTTGCCATGAAAGAGATCTCTCAAAACTGTTTTGATGTAGCTAATGCTTTTACTTTCAAAGAATGAAAGTGTACGAAAGCACTTCTTCAATCCTTCAAATCTCTTCATAACTGCTCTTCTAAGATATGACCTACAAATGATAATCTGATAGTAGAAACTAATACCTATGATTTGATGTTGATCTAGTTCCTTCATCTTCTCCAAACCATTGTTTTTCCTTGAATTTGAAGTAGCCTTCTCTTCATCAAGTCTTGGTCTTCAAACAATACTTCTGTAAAGTATTTTCATAATCTTCCAAAAGCATTCGACTACTAACAGATCATCAACTTCATACTCCACACTGATGAATAAACATGTGACTGAATTGTCTAATTCTCAAATCTCTACTCATCTATATTAAGTGTGTATGTCAAATGTCAAATGTTAGAAGATGCTCTTAAATCATATGTTGTAAACTTGGAAGTCTAGAAACCTGTGAACCTGGATGCTCTGATACCAAATGTTGGAAATTTAGTAGGCCCATAACTAATACCACAAGTCCAAGTTCCATAGGTCCAGGATCTACAACATAAATTTCAGAAATCTTCCAATATTGAAAAAACATGAACATACCACACTTAATCATACAAATGATGAGAAAAAGATAGAGAAGGATTAGACAACATGAGTAAAGTGTTACGTAAGCCACTGCTTACTCACACTATCATATATACAAATGTCAATTTACAATGTGGGAGCAAAACTCTCAACCACTCTATGTGATCAGAAATAGATGGAAGAGTGAATATACAAATGTAACAAACATATTCAGATGTATGGACAAAAATCTGAATATATATCATATGTGTGACCTAATAGGTTGTAGAGGAGTGAATATGGGTGACAAAAAGAGGAAGGATCAGTCTAAAACTCATAATCAGCAAACCCTCTTGTAACTTAAGGCTATGGAAGACTCCAAGTCAGACACATGTGTGAAAAGATCACATACTTACAAAAGTAGCAAAGAATGTTAACAAGTTTGCTGCCATAAATCCTCATACTCATGTGAACATACCTTCTTGAACACCTCATCCAAATATGCATAAAGCATACATGTACTGATTCTCTTGTACCTATGTCGAATAGGACTCCTCCTGATATGGACGTCACTGCCTCCATAAACTCCAAGTAGTACCTATGTGCATAAACAGAATATGTACCTGAATTCTTAACATAAGATGTACACCTTATGTTAACCACCATCCAATGTCTTTGAAGTAAACCGAAATCTTCATGTAGAAGAGAATCTTCAAATACATCATGTGGATGGCTGATCCACACCACCAAGCTGCTGATAGGTAATTCTTCTCCATAAGCAAGAGTGTGAGCACACTCTTCTTCTCCAAGAAGAACTCCATAGCCGCTCCTCAACATGCTCCAAGAGTGCAACATGGCTACCCCATGTGCTAGAAGCACCACCTCTATTGAGGTACCGAAGCTTCAAATCTGGTGTTGGAATTGGTGTAGGATAATACTAGAAGTGACCCAAACACTTCTTTATATAGCCTTGAGTGTCTCATGTGAAAAAATCACTAAAAAGCGCTTTATTTTAATCTCATTGCTTTTTAAATTGCTTTTGCTTCATTTTAAGTGAGTTTGTTTTATTTTTAAAGTTGCTTTTAGCTAACTTTAAAAATAACTTCTTGACCTGATTTTTCACACTTCTGACTACCTAATGAATGATCTGACAAAATTTTTGATCCTGATGCCGAGAGCCATCATATGAGGTCTAAACCCTAAAATAGCATAAAATTAGGGTTAGGGTTTTCTCCCAAATCTGAGTTCTGATGACTGAATGTCATATACCATTGGAAAGCTCTCTTCAAGCTCTACAAGATAGGCTCATAAAAATTTTACCCATTTTTGTGCCAAAAATAACTAAGTACCAAAATTAGAGTTTCTGTCCTAAATGGATTTTGGACTGATGTGACATTGTTTTACAACAAATAACAATGATGTTCTTGTCCAAGGCTCTATGATACAGAAGGATGTTGATCTCAATAATAGAATGACAACGTGGAACTCCCTTCTTTCCCAAAGATGATCGAGACACAAAAGTAAGGAATCCTAACAAGCAGATGAAGCAGATCACCAAATTTTATGATCAAAAGCTAGTTTGACATAAGGTGATAGCAAGAGTGAAGAAATCTAGGTACATAAGAGTGCCCAATCCCCGGCTCCCTCAACACAATCACTAGTATGTAGAGAACGAACGATGCAATCATGGAAATCCAAAGTTGAAGGCTATAGAAGCCAACCTCAATGACTTATTTCTATTTGGATACCAAAGCGATCGATGAAGGTAGACCTCAAGACACGATAAATCTAGGTGCCTAAGGCATGCTTATGCACTCAATTGATTACACATGGGCTCATTGATCTGAATTGATATGCATAGGCATTCACATCACACATTTCACAAAGGAAATCTATTATTACCACCTTAGCACATCAAATCCTACCTAGGACTACTTGGAAATGGGTACCTAAAAATCCCCAAATCTCGATAGAATCATCTCAACAAACTTTCAAGGTCATCAATAACAAATAGTGTAACCCCGTAAGGAAAATTTGGCAGGTTAAAACTTATAACAAACCCCTGACCCAACCATGTAAAAATCCCCTTGCAGAAGGATAGATGCATCCTGAGTACATTGCACATCTAGAGTATGCATCTAGGGAATTGACTAACCACTTAACATGCACTCACATCTGAAACATAAGGCAACCTTTAATAACTTACTAACCACAATGAATATCATGTT
This sequence comes from Ceratopteris richardii, assembly GCA_020310875.1. Lineage (NCBI taxonomy): Eukaryota > Viridiplantae > Streptophyta > Polypodiopsida > Polypodiales > Pteridaceae > Ceratopteris > Ceratopteris richardii. The sequence continues at coordinate 146,913,415 of CM035428.1, forward strand.
GGTATTGTAAAGGGGACCATGCATCATTTAGTTTACAATGCAATGTGAATATGATCTTCTTACTTCTAGTAGATTGATGAGCAACCATATTGCTAGCACAATGGGCGATACAACAGGAACCAGTTCGCAAGCTGGAACTACTTATCAAACTTTTGACATAGAGAGCTTGCCCATATCAGATGTGCCTAAAAAATGGCAAAAGGAGATGCTAGTAGTGCAAATTATTCCCATGCAAGATCCACCAATGGGCCACATGAATAGAGTTAGTAAGAACTCATGTTGGTTCAATGAGATGGTAGGACCATTAACAGAGGGTGCATATATGTGAGAAGTTGAGATTGAGTATAACAACACATGGGGGCAGTACCATTTCTTCACTATAGAATTTGAGAAGCTACAAAACACAGCTGACCTAGGGCATGTGTGGTAAAAAGCGAGCTTGGTAGAATACTTTGTTGCCAGACTACCGACATTGGATTTTTTTGTGATGCACCTAACTCATCAATTTGTTGACTCCCACCCAGGACCCGAGAGCTTCAAGCACATTTGTAGCTCCATCATTAACACGTGGAAATGAGTTGCAACAATTTCGTCTTACCAATAACTTAGTGCGAGAAGCCCTAGATCTGAGAGATATGCACATTCCCACAGAGAAACAAGGATTGATCCCAAAAAACATGAAGATTCAAAATCTGATGAAGCTCAAAGACATGGTGGCCATGACACCAAATATTGTAGTGCACTTGAGATTATGCATGCAACATTTCACATTCCTAGGGCAAGGTAGATTCATGATGCCCCATAAAAAGGTTTGGCCTAGCTTGCATCTTGTCGACACACAAAACATGACAATCAATCTTCCACATTGAATTATTGATCAAATTCATCATGCAAGAGGTGGCCATGCAAGCCAATGTTACATGCTTGTTGTGCTCTCACTAGAATCATCTATCAATTTCTTGCATATGATGTTATGATTCAAAGATCTCTATCCTCGAACAAAGTGCAACAATGTAAAAGTAGGAAAGCTTCGACTCCACCGTCCAAAAGGATGAGGGGGTCAATACCTTGTGCACAACCCAAAGGTGCAACCTTGACACCAGATATATCTCCTACACCACAAAGAGTAGTTAGGCCCTTTACACTCAGAATACCAAGGCGAAACACAGATGCGTCCAATTTGATTTTCCCACTAGTGCCATAGGATCTAGAATTCCCTAGAGGAGTACTCTTGGAAGAACTCAGTAATGTGGATTTTGAACGAATCCTTTAAGAGGTCAATCTGGAATCGAGAGAAGAAAGAGAAAGTGATCCACAACAACCACATGAAGAAGACCAACAGGAGCATGATAGAGAAGAAGGATAAGGAGAGAGGATAAAGAAGAATAGCATGATGAACGGCAAGGAGAAGTTATGGGAGCCCCTGCTTATACTGCACAATTACAAAGGCTTTATGACACTATTACGAGTGTGCAAGAAAGACACTACCTCTCCTCCACTATAGGCAGAGCATTAAGTGAGGAAACTCTCAGTGAGGAAGGAGTGGACCCACACTTTATCGAAACACTCCAACTTCTGATTGAATCATTGGGAATCACCGAAAAAATGATTTTCACCATGCTACAAAATCCCATGCCTCGCTACAATCAAATGTGTGTGGTGACATGAGAACACACTGGCAAAAATGTATGAATTCCTGTATCTAAACACAAAGCCACTACAATGAAAGAGGATATCTCATTTAGGACCATTGATCTGACACCAAAAACATTTGTTCAAACATCTCCGATCTCACATCAACAACCTCCATCCCCTCCCACCATGACTGATGTACATACCACCATTGAAACCACTGCCATCATAGAAACCAAAGAACCCATCTACTAGACCCCTCCCCAATCACCACCCCATAGTAAACCCACTGCATCCATGATAGCCTTCAATTTCTGTGCATCAATCTCCCAAGCCACCCTTTTTTCTTCCATCACTAACCCTCTCTACATCACCATGACCGAACTGGCCACCCTATCATAACCACTGCAATAGGTCACCCTCACCCCACAAAAGGAAGTATGGGCTTCCCTGCCACCCCTTGCACCCAAATTCCATTCAGCACTAATCCGTACTACTCTACCATTCGTCCCACTACCATTGTTGCCACCCTACCACCATCCTGGTTTCCCCTCATTGAAGCGCTCACCCACCCTATGTTTGTTATACCTTGGATTTGTCCTCTCCAATCATCATAGTATAAAGGATTAGCATAAACAACACCTTTAATATGTCAATCCAGGAAGCATACTAAGACCACAACCCCTTCTAGTACGAATGGGATCTAAGAAATTGTAAGAAAAGACCATATTATCTGAGATCTTCTTGAAGAAGGAGTTAAAAACTAGGGTTTAAGATATCTTGAGGTAGGAATAAGTATTTTCTATGATTCTTGTGTCCAGAGCATGCTATTATTCATGTAGATTCCAAAGATAAACTCAGAATTAAATTTAAGTACCTGTATCATCATGCTAAAACAATTGTGATTCTGACAGAAGTGGTTTTCTCCACCATCAGTAGTAGTTTCTTGCAAATATTCACTCAATATTATGGAAGACTCCTTTCCTTATAGGATTCACTCAATAATACATAGGTCTCACCAATAAAATCCATGAAAAACGCAAGGATAGCATTCACATTCAGCCATGAAAACTAGAGAACATGGAGAAAACATGATTTTCTACTAAGAGCTCTCAAATTCATATTCAAAAAGTACAAATGATCAACAACTGATCAACAACCCCTTCAAAATACAAGATTTTGACCTTTATACTTTTTCAAGTGTCCATGTTCACACTTGAAATTAGATCCTTTCAACTTTTAATCTAAAAATAACTAAGTTTGAGAGCTCCAAAAAATCTCTAAAAAATGCATAACATCTAATGGACCATGAGGAAGACTTTTCCTCATTTTTACATTATTTTGACCATCATATGTACAAAACTTGTCCCGTTTACAAAATCCTTTTGAGTAAAAAAAATACACTCTAACATTTCTTCCCCTCCTAGAATTTTTGGCATCTTTGACAAAAAGTTGTTTTTGTGGAGTGCTTCTTTCTTTGATACACTTGAGCAAAGAGGTCATGGCTTTTTCTTTTAGTCACATTTAAACTTTTGACCATCTCGAACAAGGCTTTTCTCCATTGTACTACTGCTTCTAGTCTATCAATGACATCCTTCTTGACATATTCAGTATAAGCCGCTTCATATGCTGTAAGTCTTGACTTTGTAATTACTAAGAGTGTTTTCCAAAAATTTCTAACTCCCTTTCAAAAAACCTCTAGTCAAAAGCATCTTCAAAAATTTGTAAGTAATGACTCCCCAAAAATACTATTCTACTGTAATAAGCCATAAGGCATATCCTATTAGGAGTTTCACTTAGGTAAAAAAGAAGAGCATCTATGGGTCAATTAAACCCTATGTAATTCAAGGTCCTGACATCTCTATCTGTAAATGTTCTATACAAGTGAGGATCATGCTCATTATTCTTGTGATTAATATACAAGCAAGGTCATTTACATCCTTATATGAGGCTATCACTGCTTCGACTGTATCCACCATATAATTCTTTGTTGGCCATGTTCCTTTCTTAGGTCCTGCTATCTTGGGAAAATTAAGCCATCTAGCTAGAATTAAACATTCATTTCTCCTTTTCCAATAGTCTAGCCAATCTCTTCTTCTTGTAACAGAGCAATATGTTGGATTTATCTTCTGCTACAAAGGATCTTCCTTCCAAATATTCCTGCACTCCTTATGAGCATCAAGCCATTTGTTTCTCCAAGTAGGATTTGCTTTCTCAAATAATTCTTTAGCCACATTAATATCTTCTTCATATTCCAAGAATTTGTTGGATGGTATCCCTACTCTTGCCGTTTGATGATTCTTTATACTTTCCAAGATCATGCAAAAGGGAATACCCAACCCATCAGCAACCCGATGGTGTTGATCTGGGTTTACACCATTCTCTAATGCAAACTTTACTATCTGATGTTCATATTCACCATGCATCTTCCTAATATAATCCATCCTAGCTTCTCAGCTTGTCAATAGTTGATGAACAAATTCTTTTGAGTATTCTGCTCCTGGCCTTTCTTCTTCAAAATTCATGAAATATTCCTCGAGTGGAGAAGACATCTTTGTTGTTTCTCTAACCACTTCCTCTTCCTATTTCTTTTGTAGTTGTTCTATCATCTCCTTTTCCTTTTGTACTTGTTTCTCCAATTGATTCTTCCAGTCCTCTAGTTCTTTGAGTAAGCCTTCTTTTTGTTTTTCCCATTCCTCTCTCTCTTTTACTATATCTTGACTAACCTTATTGTAACCTTTTGTGGCACTTGCTACATTTGTATTGGCTTGTCTTTATAACTCCTTCACAACCTTCAACTCCTCTTGCAATTTCTAAACTTCCTTTCTTAACCTTTCAATCTCCTAACCATCTGATCTAATTGTGTGGGTTTAAATCTTGCCCTGTCCTTCTTCCATAAGTAGCTTGTTAATTTCCTCATTGGCTCTAACCATGATTTTATAGGAACTCTGTAAAATTTTGTATTTTGATTCCATTTTCTTTAGATTTTCTTCCAACTGACTAATGCTTTCCACTTGCTTCGTACATTTTTCTTCCAGAAACTTTATCTTGTTCTTATTTTGTATATCTTGAGTTTCCAATACTAAAATTTTGTCTATCAGTTGCTCATTCTTTCCCTGTATCTCCTTAATTTGCTCCTTTATTCTAGATTTCTCTTTCTTTTGTTCCTCTATGACTTTACTTCCTCATATGAACTCTAATTCAGCCACCATACCTGATAGGATCATATTACGGCTTGATGGTCTGAAGTTCTCTATATTTTCCATGATAGCCTCACATGCATTCCGTATATCTTTTGGAATTCTTTCTAGTACTATACTTATTTCCAATTGCTTCAGCTCAATTTTCTTCTTTTCATTTTGATATCCTTCTTCTTTGTTTTCCTCTGGCTCGTCATCTTCTGTTTGTTCCTCTTCTTGATCATTTTTTACATCTTCAAAACTAATATTTTGCTCTTCCTACTCTAGCTTCTCTTATCTACACCCTGATCCATGATGACATTTTTCTCTTTTTCTCACCTCTCCTGGTCACCTTCTTCCTCATCTATTTCCGTCTTCTCTTGTTCTTCCTCTTGATCATTTACCTCTAGAAACCCTAGATCCTCATTTTGATGCTCTTCTTCTCTCTCATCTTCTTGCCCTTGCTCTTCTTTTCCTAAATCCAACAAGACTTCTTCAATGTTTTTGCTTATTTCTGGTTTTGATGCAACTTCCTTGTCCTCAATCTTCTTTATTCCTTTATCTTCAATAATTCTTTGACATTATTCTTTTTCAGAAGGTTTGGTGATGATGGCTTTACTTCCTGATCCAATAAACCCTTCATGATTTCCCCCATGTTCCATAGCCTCCACTTCACCCACCTTTTATTTGGCTCCTTCTAGTACTTGAGTCTGTGCTTCCACCTGTACTTGTTTCAATGGTGTTCCTGGTAATGACAAGTTTAGACTTCTTAATAAGAATCCTTTTATATCTGAGTCTAATTCGGATGATGCTTTCCCTTTTCCTTTCTCAACTAATTTTTCTATTCTTTCCTTTTGAATTTCTTGCTTCTTCCCCATAACAAATCCTTCAGCAATATTATCTACTTCCAATATTAAAGTCTCCACAGCTTTTCCTTTGTCCTTTCTTGTGGGTTTCTTCTTTGAGATGTCTTCCTTTGTACCTTCCTTCTGACTACTATTCTTGTTCTCGTTTCTAGTGGTCCTTGAAGCTCTTTGAAATAAGCTAATAATTCTACTTCTTTTTTCACAAAAACTTATTCTGTTTCTGCAACCATCATCTGCTCATGGAGATCCTCATAATGTTCCATTTCTTCCTGCTTCCAGTCAGTAGCTTTTTTAGAGTAATCTTCTAACATCTTTTGATATTGTGCCTCATACACAACCCTTTTATCTCCTCCCTATGTTAAGTAAGCATACAAATTCTCTTTTCCTATTTGAGGTGGATGTGGCTCTTTATAAGCCTACACTTTCTTTTTTTCTTCTTGAATTTCTTCTTTGGACACTTCTTCTTGCTTCAATTCAAGCTTCTTGGGATCCATTTTCCTTTTCTTACTTGGTTGGGCTTCTTCTACTACTACCACCTTCCTCTTTCTGCCTACCTCTTTAACCATCATGGATTTTGTAGGACTCCCCATGCTAGCCATTAGAGTTCTGATCATTTGAGCATCTAGAGCCAATTGCAATTTTTCCTCCATCCCTAGTACATGATATTGAAGTCAGTGAAGTTGGTGTAACCTACATATGTTGTAGCATTCTTCTTCACAAAGCTGATGTCGAGCTTGGTCCCCATAGTATAAAACTTCAAAGCATTCCTGATATGTTCTGGCTTGATGGATATCTACACTTCTTCACCATCCTTATTATTTACTTTGCACCTGAAATAGGCATCATTGCCTCTTCCCAATTCCTATAAACTTATCATCATTTGAGCCATTCTTTCAAAGTCAATAAAGAAGATAGGTTCATCTATCATCCTGTGCAAACCTACTGCCTTCCATTTCTTGTAGGTAGTTGTCACCCTCTAGAAATTATAGAATTCTTGGCAAAGCATTGTATATTTATACTGCCCCTTTTTTATGGTGAATATATGTTGAACAATGATGCCCAAGGCTCCTTTGAGTTCTTTTGCTATCTTGGCACTCTTAGATAATTCTTCATCAACATCTAACTCCAACTCATGAACTTCCTCTATAGTTTCACTGTCAAGGAACGAATGCCCTCTAGATAAGGACATTGAGTCCACTTCCAACTTAGCAATAGGTAGCTCCTTGGTATTCAACATCCTGTAAGTGTGAAAAAATAAAAAACACACCCACTCCAACACAATGAGTCTCTTGAAAAAAGAAAAATCAATCAAGGAAAACCAGAATTCAAGATTTCTCAAGACTCAAATAAGTGATCATATAGTGAAGCAAGACTTTCTTCTAGGTACTTTTATGGAAGAAATGAAGAATAAACTCAGACAGATTATCATAAAGTAAAGAAAAAATTATGTTTATATATAGAAAAGAAAAAATACTTTTAAGAAAATGGAAATCATTCTACACTACCCAACCCTAGATCTTGCTTTATGCTTTAGAAAATTATTGGAACTTATCAAGTAAAAAATTCTAAAAAGAGTGAAAACATCAAATTTATCATGATTTTTTTAATATTTTTGAGTATTTTATACATTTCTTTCCATTTTTTTATTATATTTTTTCTAACTTTTTCAACTTTCCATTTCTTTCTCTTTTGCTTGACTAATTTCTTCTAGCATTGGTCACATGACCACATATGAGAGTAATTCTTTATGAGGGTAATTCTCTTCTCCTCCTACTCTTTTTCCATGAAAAGGAGTTTTGATATGTGCCTAGGTGATCTCTTTTGTGCCTAGTGAATGCATGGCTTTGTAATGTAGCCCTAAACATGCATACTTTAGAAATGCATTCTTCTTCATGGTGCAATATGGGGTCTTAAGCATATCACTTAAGTAGTTAGTTGATGTTGAGGTTTTTCTAGTCATATTCTTGTGTGCTTCCAATGATTTTGATTTCTTGGAATTTATGTTGTCCTTTTGCATATTTGTTACTTGCTTCATTTTTCTAACCCAACATATTTTCACATTTGACTTTGCTTCCATATTGTTGTTGGAATTCCTAAATTTCCAATTTGCATGTTGATTCTGAACAGAATGAGTCTGTTTTTCTTTAGGTCTCCATATCCACTTCCCTTTTAGATTTTGATTGATTTGAAGAGGTTTTGGTCTCCATATCAATTGTTCTCTAAATTGTGAAATCATCCTCTCTTTTTTACTCTACTTTCTCCATTCTTCAATGAACAAAGGTTGGTTATACCTTTGTATTCTACAACCACGTATGAAGTTTGGCATGATTTCTCCATCTAAATTTGCCAACTGCACTGCTCCACGATGACTAATCTGATGGATAATATAAGGATCATGTCCTCTTTTTAAAATTTTCTTTTGTGTTCTTTAGGTGTATATGCTAATACTAAATCTCCCTCCTGTAAGTCGTTATCTCTGATGTGAACATCATGATATGCTTTTTGCCTTTTTTTATCTGCATATATAAACATAACTGCTTGCAACCTTGAAGCTTCTAACTTTTCCAATTCCAGAACTCTATTGGATAATTCATGTCCTGTCCATTCTAATTGATTCCCTATTCTCAGTGTAGGTATTAGAAATTCTAGTGGTAATACTGCATTTTGACCATACACCAAATTAAATGGATTTATTCCTATTGCAGTCTTATATGCCACTCTATAAGCCCATAGGACATGATGAAGTTGAAGAACCCAATCCATTCTTTTTGGATTCACCAATTTTATTAGCACATTGGACAATACTTTATTCGTGCTTTTTGCTAAATCATTGGCTTGAGGATGATAGGGTGATGATTTTCTATGAAAAATCATAAAATAATCAGTCAAATTCTCAATAACCTGATTAACAAAATGAGAGCCTCTATCACGCACCAACTCAGTAAGCAATCTAAATCTGGTAATTATATTTTCATAAAGAAATTTAGTAGTTGTTTGAGCATCATTTTTCCTTGTAGTCTTAGCTTTAGAACATTTTGTGAGATAGTGGCTACAATGATATATTCTGCATGAGAGCTTCTAGCTGGTAGATGTATTGGTCCCATAAAGTCTAATCCCCATTTGCTAAAGAGATATATATTCTGCAATGAGAACTTCTACTTGGTAGATGTATTGGTCCCATAAAGTCTAATCCCCATTGGAGCCTTAGCTTCAACCCATTTTGTGAGATTGTGGCTACAATGATATATTTTGCATGAGAGCTTCTAGCTGGTAGATGTATTGGTCCCATAAAGTCTAATCTTGTAGAGATCAACGGTATCAAAGGCATATCATCCTTCCAGGTTGCCTTGATTTTTGACATATATCACATCTTTTGACAAATGGTTTTGCATCTGGAAAGAGAGTAGGCCACCAAAAACCTGAGTAAAGTATTAGTTTAGTAGTTTTCTCACCTGAAAAGTGACCTCCTGCTAATCCTGAATGTGCCATTTCCAAGATTTCCAAATACTTCTTTTCAAGAACACAGATTCTTAGGTATCCATCATCTATTCCTTTCCTATACAGTTGTTCCCCTATCAATTGGTATTCTTGGCATAGCTCCTTCATATTTCTAGAATTTGTATCTTGCATATGATAATTTTGGTCTTGTGGTTGTTTAAGTTTCTCAATTATATGTTCACTCCACTTAGGTTTTTTTTGGAACCAATACAGTGTGACCAAATCAGTAATGTTTTTACTTTGGCACTTCTAGCACTGTGTAATGTATCTCTCTACATCTTGTTCTTTGGTTGGCCAATGCACTCGCATTCTGGATAAATTATTTAAAGTTACAATCTTGGAAGCATGAACTCATGGATTCCAAAGATGTGCTTTTTGTAAATAATTTCTTTGCTCTTCCTCTGGGGTACAGTATTCCAACACACCAATATGATTTACATGGTATAAATGTTCAGCCAACAACACAAAGTTTCTACTCTGTAATAGCAAATGTGTTTTACTACCAATATTTTTACATGGTCCAATTGTAGGAAGTGGCACCAAAGACATTGCCCAATTAGGGACACTTTCTATTTTGAATAGAAATAAGCATCTGGCAAGTCATCATTTTTTGGAAGATTTTGTTCTTTTGTTTGAATCCTAGATAAATCGTCTGCTCTCAAATGTGTTTTCCCATGTCTGACCACAACTTCGAATTCAAATTCCATTAAGAGTAAGAACCATCTTAAAATTCTTCCAGTATGACAAGGTTTGTTTACCAAGTATAACAATGGTTGGTGATCCGCAAATAATTTAGACTTATTGGCTAATAGATAATGTATATATATTTTTTATTGCAAACACCATTCCTAATCCTTCTCTTTCAGTAGTGGTATAATTCCTTTCTGCTTGAGTTAATTGCCTACTGCCATAAGCAATAGGGAAATCTAATTTTCTTCCTTCAATAGGTTGTGCTAGAACACATCCTAGAGCAAAATTGGAAGCATCCATATGGACATGAAAGATTTGATCCCATTGTGGTGTTTTCATAATAGGTGCTATCACCAAACAAGTTTTTAAAATGTCAAAGGCTTCATCACATTCTTAGGTCCATTCAAATTTTCTTATTAGAGCATATAAAGGTTTAGCAATGTCTGCAAACCTATGTACAAATTTCCTACAATAACCATAGTGACCCATAAAAGTTTGAAGTTCTTTTACATTGGTTGGCTTGGGCAGATCCACTATTGCTTTGATTTTTCCTTCATTAGTAGAGATCCCATTCTTACAGACTATGTGTCCTAACATTCTACCTTGTCTCACAAAGAACACACATTTCTCAGGGTTAGGGCACACTCTATAGATTCTACATTTTTTGAATATATTCTCCAAGTCCTATATATGATTCTCTCTTTTATTTGAGAAAGTACAAAGATCATCTACATAGATTTCCATCATGCTTCTCAAAAAATCTTTAAACGCATGACACATTAGTCTTTGGAATGTTTTTGGTGCATTGGTTAAACCAAATGACATAACCCTAAATGCATGAATGCCCCCATTCTATTGCAAAAACTATCTTGTCTTGATCTTCTATTGCAATAGGGACTTGGTTATATCCTAAAAATCCATCCAAGAAACTATAGACCTCTTTGCCAACTACTCTTTCCAATAAGTGGCCTTTTATTGGCAATGGATAGCTATCCCTTATAGTTGCAACATTTACTTTCTTCAAGTTAATACAAACCCTAATTTTACCATTTTTCTTTGGAACCACAACCATAGGAGAAATCCACTCAGTATACTCAATTTCATAAATGAAATTGGTAGCCAACAACTTTTCAATTTCCCCTTTTATTTTTGCATAGTATTTATCATTAAAGGTGTAGTGTCTTTGCTTAGTAGGCTTTGCATCTGGGGCAATGGGTATCTTATGTTCACAAATCTTAGGATCTATGCCCTTCAAATCTTTATAATTGTAAGCAAACACATCCCTATATTCCTTAGCTAATTTTATCAAAGCTTCCTCCTCATATTCTTCCATATCATCTGTTGTGACAATGTGTCTATCTTCTCTCTCTTCTTGGGTGATTACTACCTTTTTGTTTTGTTCCTCATTGTCATAGGACTCACCTTTGTTCTTCTCTCTCCTTGGATTCATTTTGAAAAGTAGCTTCTCTTCCACCTCATATTGCTTGAAGTTTGAGGGTACATCAAATTTTTCCTCTTGTTTTGCCTTTTTTTAGTCTTGATTCTCACTCCTCTCTTTATGTACGCACTTCTTATATTTTCTTTAGATTTTATCTATGATAACATCATCAGCTTGAACTGCTTCCAAGTAAGTATTTTTGTTATTGATCATAAGTGTTTGGTCATTTTGGAAATTATTTTGTTGTGCTACATAAATCATCTTGACTCCTATATGAAAAATATCATACCCTTCCTCATTCTGGAAGTTTATCCCCACATATTCATCATTGGCTACATCTAATGTAGACAGAATTTGACTCCACCCATATGGTTCAAACTCTTCATCACCAAACTTATGGGGTATATATCTTTCATCTTCAATTCTTTTCTCCTCCTTACAATCCTCCTTTTTTATCAGAATTCTTCTGTAGATTTTTTTGCTTATTGCATTACACTTCCATAATGGTGGTTCAATATCAATTTCAATTTCTCCTTCTGATTCCTCACTTGAGTCTTGACTTTGATGTATCTTGAACCACTCTTGAGGGGATATATCCTAGAACTATCTGTTTTTTAGGTTTACTTTAGTGATTTTCCCTTGATTCTAGAGATACAAGCAATCTTTTCCCCAATCCTGTACTATTCGAATTCGTCTCATAAAAGGCCTTCCTAGGATAATCTCATAGGATGTTAATTGTGGAAACTCTACTATGGCAAATGTATGTTCTATCTCTATTCCACATATCTCTATTACTACTTTCTCCCAGATCCCTAAGGGTGCCTCAATGTGACCATCTGCCAATTGTAATTTCATTTTAGTTGGTTGAAGTGTGTTTGCTTCCCAGGTTTCCCAAGTTCTCTTTATCATAATTGCAACTCCTGATGCATTGTCTAAAATTGCATTGGTCTGTTTATCACCAAATTGCACTTTGTGTATGGTGTTCCCTTTCTCCCCTTCATAGTAACCTCCTATCTTATCAATGGGTACATGCATAATTAATAGTTGAATTCAAAAAGTCAAGGTGCAGATGAATTTGCACCCTTGGATTAGCTTGAGATTGAATGGATGAGATCCATGCAATCATTACAAGAGGCACCTTTTGGAGAGAACCATTGGATTTTGGCTTCAATCGAATGGTCCAATTTGAATTCCCTAAATTTGGAGCACCTAAGTTTGTAGCCATTAGATCTAGGAAGGATTTGATGGCTTGGATTCACCCCAAACATAAAAAAGGCGCCTTTAAATGGTAGCCACTAGATATGCCTCACATCTAACGGTCGGAATGCATCCAAAAAAGAGGCTCAGTCCCATTTGCGCGCATCCATTAGATCTGCGATGATCTAATAGCCAACATTTTTGCATAAAGAGTTCAAAAGCTTGTCCCCACTGCCACGAGTTCTCTTGTATTCTCTCTCTACATTAAAGTTTACTTTGATATACACACTTGATTCGATCAATCTAAAGGCTCATAGATGCTTAAGTATGAGAGAAAAAAGAGGATATTTCATCTACATTATTTTATTTTGCAATACCACCAGTGGTTTCATGTGGCTCCTTAAACTCATGGATTAAGCATTTTAATCCCTAAAAATTAGGGATCCTTACAAGGCCCATGCGGGGCTCACTTTTTCCCCTAATGTGAGGGTTTTGTTTCACCAATTCACTTAGTGTTATTTGATATTGAATTTTACATTGTTTTGTTAGTTTGAATTGTACAGTGATGAATTGTGTTATATTGACTCCTTCCTCTTGTAATGCTCATTGGTCTTTTGATTATAATTTTGTTGTTGAGAGTTTTTTTGTACTTATCCCACACTCAATGTTTCTTTCTTGTTCAAGGTTTTGTTGAGTTTTAGTGATTATTTTTTTACATAGTTGCATTCTTTCCTGCTCCAAGTCAGGCATTGGATAAGCTCTTTCATAATCTAAGGCACTAGGTCCTACCTCATTTCTTCCTTGATATGCTCTCAACAACGTGTCTAAACACTTTGATTAATTTTCTTTTCTGTTCCTGGTTTGGATTTGTGTGGTGTTTGTGTTTTCAGATTGTTGTTTATTTGATTTTTCTAGGGTTTTCACTTGTTTCACTTTCTTTTCCCATTTAGCTCTTTTTTCTCTCCAAGATGTGTTTCTCTTTATCTCTGATGAGTCTGGTTCCAAAAATATTCCTTGCTCGTTAGCCTAAGATCTAGTTATTGCATGTATGGGTATCATCTCATTCTCATCAAACTCTCATTGCTCCATTATCTCCACAGATTTCAAAGGTATGTGAGTTGCTACATTTTTTTCTAGGGATTCCTAGGACAATCCTTGATTAATTGTTCTCTACCACAATCTTTACAATAAGCTCCTTCCACACTTGGTGTTGGTGGTTGAGTGTAATCTCTTACAAAATGTTCTCCTCCACACCTATAGCAAGTGATTTTTTTATTGTTTTTGAACTGAGGTCTCTGATTTGACATATGATTGTTTGTGATATACATGAGTGTGGCACCATCTAACTCAAACCTTCCATTTCCCAAATCTAGGACTTGTAAATCTGGCTCTCTATGATCATTGTTTTCACATCCAATTGAACCTTGATATGCTTCTATAGATGAAAATCATCCATGTTGGTTTTGTCTAGTTATTAGATTTTTTCATTTTCCTCAGCTGGAGTGTATTTGACAGGAACTACATTTGTGGGTATTGGAGGTTGTTGCCCTAATATACCGTCCTTGCTTGTTCCACAAACCCTAATTCTCTTTGCTGGTTGTATTAGTTTGAGTAGTCTTTTTCCCTGATAGGTTGTTTGTTGTAAAAACACTCTTCCCTAGTATGGTTGGTCCATTTTCTTTCCAGGGTACATGTTGAGAGCAGTACGGGCACCCAAGGACTGACGAGGCAAGGAAGCCAGTGGAGAGAGTCAGAGCAAAGCGAAGGATTAAGTAGACAAAGCAGTCTACGCATATCTAGCAGATAGGCCCTTCAAATTTTCCAAATCAACATCTTTATAACAGTGATTCTCATCACTAACAATCATTGTAAATACCACTTCATATTTTTGTAGCTCCATTTTGTGCAAGCCAAGGAGTCCTTGAGCTTGAGGAGCTTTAAAAGTACCTACCTATTAATTTTTGTATTTTTTAGACTGCGTTTGAGCCCTCAAAAAGGCCCTAGAACCTAATTTTTAACTAGGCCGGACACTAGGTCTGGACAGGGCCAAAACCTAGACAAAAACTATAAATAGAGCTAGAGATCTCATTTTTGGGGGTTAGCTTGTAATAGATTTGAACTTGTATGAGCATTTTTGAAGGAATCTAAAAGAACTCCATTGCTTCTCTCTCTGTCTTACCTTGTGTGCACGTGTGTGTGTGTGTATGTGTGTGCATGTTAGTGTGCTTCTCACTCACGCACTTGTGCCATCACTTACTCGAGGTCATCATACCATCCTCACGTCTTCCCGGATTGACATTAAATAAGGTGCTACTCATCACTGAGCTACACCAAATTCTGGCACCGTTGCCGAGGATCGAGCTTTGAGGACGAGCGTGTGATGGTAAGACGTAGAGTTGTGGCGTTGGCATCGTAGGTAATTTCTTTACTTTTCCTTATTTTTCTCTTCCTTACTTCACCATCATCATCACCATCATCATCCTCACCATCTCCATCATCGCAAAAAATTTTAGTTTTTTGACTATATCTCCTTCCTTCTTTCATTTCCCTCATTTCACTTGTGAGAGAGAGCGAGAGAGCGAATTGTTGTGTGCAATTTTCGTATGTTTCTTGAGTTCTCTTGCATGTATTGGCTGTTCCATCATCTCCAGCATGCCGTGCAGGTACGGAAAAGCTCGGTCCTGTCTCTGTGTCGCATACCTCTGTCGATCGCGATTGACAGAAAGTTTCATCTTTTGGTAAAACTAAGTGCACCACAGTAGACTAGAGACCTTGCACATCAGAGATCCACAAAAATTTTTGAAAAATTTGCATTTTTTCTGTCCATCACGATTGATAGCATCAATCGCGATTGACACTGTCCATCGCGACCAACAGAAAAATCGTGATTGACACCCCATTTCGACAAGATTCTTGACCATCGCAACATATAGAGCCCCGATTGACACAAAGCCATAGAAGAAACCCGAAAACTCTGTCCATTGCAACTGACAGTAGTCCATCGTGATTGACACCAATCCATCGCGATTGACACCAGCCCATCGCGATTGACACCAGTCCATCGCGATCGACACCAGTCCATCGCGATCGACACCTGTCCATCGCGATTGACACCTGTCCATCGCGATTGACACCTGTCCATCGCGATTGACACCTGTCCATCGCGATTGACACCTGTCCATCGCGATTGACACCAGTCCATCGCGATTGAAAGGCCATGACGGACAGCCCTATCCATCGTGATTGACATCCTAGTCGATCGCGATTGACAGCCTTTTTCGGCCTATTTTTTTGGGTTTGGTAATTTGAAGATTTTGGCTAATTTTGGGCATAAATGTTGGGTTATAGGGCACATAGGGAGGCCATAAGAAAATAATTTGAGAAGTCATGTTAGCCTATTTGAACCCTGTTTTAGCCCTAGAACCCTGAACTGGCATAACTTTCTCATACGAAATCCGTTTGCTGTGATTCTTGTTTTGTTGGAAAGCTCGTGGGGAGTACAACTGAGATCTAGTATTATTAGATATAGAATTTTTAAGTGGACCATATCCAAGGGGAAGAAAACTGAGGGATCCCTAGAATTGTTTCCAATAAAGACATGGTGCGAATTGATATGTGGATTATATGAATGAAAGTGAATTGTTCTGTCAGTTGACTTGATTTCTTGAGCTAACTTTGGGAGTGTTACAGGTTTATTGAGAGCATCGAAGGGCATTCTAAGCAAGAGTAAGTGCAAGCTTGGGAATGCGCTTCCTGGGCACACAAGGGCAACCAAGGAAAGGGACTTAAGGTCGGAAATTCTCAGTTCCCTTTGTCAATTCCTAGCTTAGGCTAAGTGCGAACAGTGCTAGAAGAAAGTTAGGGTGACGCTAGGCAATTGTCAAATGGAAGACTAATAAACACTCAAGTTCAACTTGAAAACTAGTCTCTTGGTGATCGATAACTTAACAGAAAAGAACTTAACGAGGAACGAACAACTTAAAATGCAGAAAGTCACTCAAGCATTCCTGATGACGTGATACAGACAAGAGCTCAAAACACGATAATCAACTAAGAAAGAACCAAGTAACTGATACAAAAGAACTCAGCAACGAGGTTGTACTTTGGGTAAAAATTGGGACTCTTCAATTAGGCATATGAACCTTAGATCAGGCAGATATCTAGGGAGAGATAGACAGAGTCTTAGGTCTTCAGAGGCTAGTGTTAATCACACTACTAGGTCTTGGGCCCAGCAGCTGAGCCATTTTTCACATTACCCTAGCTATGAGACTAGTGAATTAGAGATGTCTCAAGGTATGGAGAGACCTACGGGGAGTTCAGGTGTGCCATACTTACAAAGGGTTGAAGGCTCTTACAAGACTCAGTTGGAATTCCTTAGGACCAACCGATTAGGTGCTAGCATCTATGAGGACGGCCTAGGAAGACCTGTGGTCCAGATTAAAAACCCTGACCAACCCATTGGGATAGAACGTCCAGCTGTCAAATTTGAAAACGGAGCATACCTGGACAAAGAGGGAACCATATATGTAGTCATCAGTCACCCAGATAGGACAGATGAGTTCGGAAATGTGATCCCTGAAACGGACTTAGGTGACCTAGAGCAAGGAAACATGGGTGTAGAACCTAGAACCCCTCGAGGCAAATCTGTTCTCACTAGGATTATCACACGAGAGTGGATTCCCCAAGACAATAAGAGCATAGACCTGCTCCTGAACCGTGAGACGGATGAAGCCTTTTGGAGGTATAAGCCTGATCAGCCTAATGAAATAGGTATGATCACAGTCTATGAGTTCAAGGACCCGGATAGCCCAGGCAAAGTAACTTACCTAGACAATGCATCAGAGCGGATATTCGTGGTCACAGAGCATGGTAGGCATGCCTACACTTGGAAGGGTGAGTTTATTTTTCCCCAACCAAGATCTAATGTTTCTTATGGCCAACTAGGGGCTGGAACATCGCAAGCTCATGGAGCTCAAAGAGACAGGGATAGAGATAGACCTGAGGTGAGCTTTGCCAACCCAATAGGAAGAGAACGAACGAGAACGGAAACGGCTAGAGAAGAAACCGAGAGAACTAGAGCCCCAAGGAACCTAAGAAATGCTGATGATTTTCCTTTGCCAAGACCTAGGGAACACACTAGAACTTTGAGACCTACCCAGTTAGTCAAGTCCATGAAGAAATACTTCGATGGCACAAGAGACCCATATGATCATGTGGCCGAGTTTAGGCAAGTCTTGAGAGTCGAGCAAGTTGAGGACCTATTCACATAGTACAATGCCTTTGGTCTAACCCTTAGGAATACTGCCCTTACGTGGTTTCAACCATTAAATGAGAGACACTTCATGAACATAGACCAACTTCTAGAGGCTTTCATTATTGAATTCTCTAAGAGTGGCATAAGGCATAATACATCCTCACTGATTCATAGCTTCAAGCAGACCCCACAAGAGATGGTTAGACTTGTCGGAGAAGATTTAGGCAATACCTAGAGAGATGTCTTGTTCCTGAGTCACCCACACCAGCTAAGCAAGTGGCTCTATTCCTGGATGGATTACTAAGTACCAAATTGAGATCATATGTGTACTTGAAGGACCCTAGGACCATAGAAGAATGTGTATGCATGTGCATTGACATTGAAGATAACCTAGGGGAGGAATTAGAGCTTGCAAAAATCTACAAAGATTCAGATAGTTCTTCTAGCCTCTCTTCCACACAATCCACATCTATTGAGGAATTAGCTGAGAAGGTAGCTCAGAAACTAGGTGTCTCTAGCAAACAAATCCCAAGATTTGCCCCTGTGAAAAGATGTTACACTTGCGGAGGTGACCATATGGCAAATGTGTGTCCCATCATGGCTCAACCCCAAGTGAATCCCAGTAGCCAATACTGCACCATCGAAGGGAGATACACGAATCACACTGCTCAAGATTGCCCATACAATAAGCAAGCTGTTAGGCAACCTTATCCACAGCCATATCCCCAGCAGGGAAGATACCAGAGCCAGTACCTACCACAACAATATGGCAGGCCACAACAACCTTATCAACAACCCTACCAAAACCAACAAAGGCCTGAGCCTGTGTTAGCACAACAACCCCCTGCCCTAGCTAATGTAATTCCGGTAAAGTATGCAGCTGCAGAAGAGAATTTGAATAGAGCTATAGTGCCAGTAACACCATTGCTTTCAGAGTGACCCCAGTGACCATAGATTTGATTCTACACATATTGATAGCCCCCAGGCTTACTACATGCAGTCTTCTGAACATGGTGAGTCCTACTACAGTGAAGAACCAAGTGAACCTAGTTGGGAGCCAGAGTACGCAAATGTAATGTACACAAACCCTAACTCTAGACCGCAACCTAGATAGATACGACCTCCATTTCCTAGAGGACCATGTTTTAGATGTCAAGGAGATCACCTCATTCGTGATTGCCCCATGCCTGCACCCACACAACCCCAATCAGTGACCATTCAAGGATTTTGTTCGGATTGTGGGAAGGAGCATCTCTTACGAGATTGCCCAAAGAATCCCAATAATATGCCAAAAATCACTCTGATTAACGTTATTGGGTTAGTTGTAGAGGCCACAGGGAGTGTGACCTCCACTACACCAGTGCAAGTGGTCACTAGGGCTCAAGCCTTGTAGCAGAACCAAAGTTTAGGCCAAGAAAAAAGTGTTGAGGTTAGTGAAACTGAGAGCATAACCAAGAAGAGGACTAGAGCCTGGAGAGATAGCCAAGAAAGGATGAAAAGACAATGGGCAAAGAAGATGAGTGAACTCAAGGAAAGCCTAAGAGAAACAAAAGCCAGGATAATTGAACTTACATCTCAAACTCCCTCTCACACTACCCCACCCCCACCATTCCCATCTCCATCCGATCCACCACCTTCCAACCCACCTCATACGATTCCACCACCCCCTAAAGTAGGATCAGTACTAGCAGATCCCACTCCCGAGGACTTAAATATGATGCTTAAGGCATATCAGGCTAGGATCCAGGAAGGGCCAACTGTAACTGATCATGAAAAGTGTTACCCGAGAGCAGAACTAGAGCTAGAACGAACCAAAATTTGTGCTAAAATGGTGGAATTGGCTCAAACCATGTTTGAAGCCAGTCGCCTATTTAATATCTCTAGTTCAGCTAAGACGAAGTTGCACTTTGATGGACTGCTAGGAAGATTAGAGAAACTAATTGCACAATCAAAAAAAGAACCCAACCCTGCACATGAGAGTAAGGCAAGTGAAAGGATAAGCCTTCCTCCCCAGGAAGCTTATGTGCCTAATTCCACTGAACCAAACACCTCTTCTTCTATGAATCGGTATTCACCAGAATTCCTACGAGAGATTCAAGAAGAAAAATGGGCTAAAGAAAGTGAAGTCCCTTCTCCCATTAAACTTGTGGATGATGCGCACGACCAATTCCCACGACATCCCATCCATTTATGGAGAACAGGAGAGTACTCAATCTCAAGAGAGATTAGACTTCGAGTCTAATTCCATACACGAGCTACCGCACTTCACAGGCCCATGGGAAGCAAAGTCCACATGTATGAGAGCACCCACAACCATGGTAAGAAACGAAGACTCAGTCATACCTAGGAACACAGAGGTAGTGAAAAACACTAAAGTGCAGTGCAATCTCACCTTAGAAGAGCTACTCAAGGTTAGGCCAGAACTGTGGAAACATGTAGCCAAACAAGTACCAGAGATAGCAAAACCTCATTCCCAGGTAGGATCTCATAGAACAGTGCCAGAAATACCCTTGGACAAGATAGGAGACATGAGTGAGGGCGAAGAAGGGAACACCTATCTTCCCATCACCCATCAAGGATACACAACCAAAGCAATTCTCGACTCAGGTGCCGGAGTTGCCATTGCTACCACTTCCCTATGGAACCATTGGGGCAAGCCAGCACTCAGGCCCACGAGGATGAAATTGCAAATGGCCGATGGTCACATAGAAAGACCCTTAGGTTTGCTAGAAGGAATAACTCTCACTACGTGCGGTGTTGAGTTTGAGCATACTTTTGCCATATGTGACTTTAGCAAAAACCATGCCTATGAGATGATTTTGGGAAGACCATTTATGCGGCAGTTGCAAGTGGTACAGGATTTGCGAACCAATTCCTTGTATTTGCAACATTTAGGTGTCACGACCAAGGTGAATCTCAAAGATTATTCTCATAGGGATGTACCCCCCATTCAATGGAACCCCATCCATAGAGCCAAAGATGACACTGAGTCAGTGCATTCCATAGGATCAGGATCCTCATGGATGCATGAAGACACCCACTTATGGATGTGCAAAGTAGCTGTAGAAGAAGAGCAAAGAGAGAAAGTCAGAGAGATAGGTGCGAAGGAAACACATAGATCAATTCAAGACCCAGCCTATGCACCTGTGGTATTTCCTGACGAAGAATTTGAACCTCACGGTTGGGCATAAATTTTGGCAACCATGGACGTAGCCATCAATGAAGAATAATGGACACCTCACTGTGATGAGGATGGCTATGACATTTCAGTGTTCTCCATAGAGCCAATCATGGGAGATGCAGTTTTAGAAGAGTGCAAACCTAGCCCTGATGCAATTGAGGATGCAAGTGACTCCGATCTAGAGTCAATCATTATGGACCCACCTTTTGCATCAGATGAAGAATACTTCTATGAAGTAGAAGCTCGTCCTCAGAGCCATGGAGAGCTTACAAATGATGTAAGGTTAGCCTCACAAGTGACCCCTAAGGATGAAGGAAAGAAAAGAAATAAGAGAGAGGTCACACCAGAAGAGGAAGAATCTTTGTTTGAGGTCCTTGAAAACTTTAAAAAGTATGAGATAGACAATAGAAGAGTCATGGTAAGAATGCCTAAACGTGAGGCACAATCATGAGAGGCCTATGATAACAAAGAAACCACAAAGAAAATAGTGGTAGCCATAGAAGAAGGAGAAGAAAGATGCACGTACATAGGGCATAACCTGATGGAAGAAGAGGAGCAAGAGTTGATAACCTTGCTGAGAGAGTATAGAGATGTGTTTGCATGGAGCTATAAAGACTTGAAGGTTGTAGATCCAGACATATGCTCACACACAATTCCCATGACCTCAGATGCCAAACCCTTTAAACAAAAGCCATACACATATAATGATAACTATGCTGCCAAGATAAAAGAAGAGATAGATCGTTTGGTGGAAGCTGGATTCATCTATGAGATTGAGCACACTGAGTGGGTATCCCCTATCGTAGTGGTGCCCAAGAAAAATGGAAAGCTACGTGTGTGCATTAATTTGAAGAAGGTTAATGCAGCCACTATCCGAGATAATTATCCGCTTCCCATCACGGAGCATCTATTAGAAAGAGTAGCAGGCAAGGAAGTGTACAGCTTTCTTGATGGATTTTTGGGCTACAATCAGGTAGCCATTGCTCCAGAAGATCAATATAAGACGGCTTTTGCCACAGAGTGGGGCATATTCACCTTTAGGGTAATGCCATTTGGGCTCACCAACGCTCCTACAACCTTCCAAAGATTGATGTGCCATGTGTTTAAAGAGTTCTTGAAGAAGAATTTGGAAGTCTATGTTGACAATCTCTGCGCTCATTCCAACATTAAACAAACACATATTCTTGAACTCCGACAAATCTTTGACAAATGCAGAGAATATCAAGTCTGCTTGAACCCAGACAAGTGTGTTTTCATGGTCAGGCAAGGCAAGATTCTAGGACACATAGTGTCAAAGAATGGCATATCCACAGATGAGGAGAAAGTGAGAGCCATAGCAGAGCTACCTAGGCCAAAGAATGTCAAGGAAGTACAGGCTTTCATGGGGCATTGTGGTTATTACCGACACTTTATACACATGTACGCCATCATTGCAAAGCCTCTGTACGGACTTTTGACTAACTTTGAATGGACTGAAGAGTGTGAAAACTCTTTCAACGAGCTCAAACGAAGATTGTGTTCAGCACCAATCTTGACCACACCAGATTGGAATAAGCCCTTTCATGTTCACGTGGATGCATCCAGTTATGCTATTGGATGTGTACTCGCACAACCTACTGGGGAAGGTAATATGGATCTTTCGATTGCCTATGCTAGTAGACCATTGAATGCAGCTGAACGGAATTATACCACTACTGAGAGAGAAGGATTGGGCATGGTATATGCAGTGAAAAAGTTTAGACACTATTTGCTTGCAAATAAGTTTAAATTTTTTACTGACCATCAAGCATTGTTATATCTTGTGAACAAGCCGTGCAATACAGGTAGATTAGTAAGATGGTTTCTCTTACTAATGGAATATGACTTTGAGGTAGTGGTAAGGAAAGGGAAGACTCACCTGAGGGCTGGCCATCTTTCAAGGCTCACATCTGGAGAGGCCTCACAAGGAGTATCATATGACCTTCCTGATGCTTACTTGTTTAATTTGGAAGTTGTACCTCAATGGGCTAAGCCATTAGTGCCAGTATTGACATACGGGCCTAACCACCCAGTCATAAACACTCAAGATAGAGAGGTAGTAAAAGCCCAAAAATACCAGATCATGGCACGAAGTATGTACAAGCATACAGATCAAGGGATCTTGGCTTGTTGTGTGGAAGAGGACGAGTACACAAAATGGTTGCAATTAGCACATGTAGGTGCATTAGAGCAACACTACTCAAAGCAACAAACCTTACAGACTCTAAGGAGACTCCAAGTGCATTGGCCGACTATGGAGGCTGATGTCCATAAGTTGTGCAAGGAATGCCCGATCTGCTGCACTAAACCACCTGTGGAACACGCCACTCTTTATCAAGTGTCCATAGTGCCAGATTGGAGTGAACCATTAGTAGCCTTCTTGAGGATGAGAACATTCCCTCAAGATATGACATTGGTCAGACAAAGAAGTTTGGAACAAGAAGCCCTAGACTACTTACTTATTGGTGATAATATGTACAAGCGAGGAAAGGATGGATATCTACGGCTATGTGTCCATGAGAGTGAATATCTCAAGATCTTGGAAACTGCTCACCAGGGTGTAGCAGGAGGACATTTTGGTCCAGACCGAGTGATCAAGGCAATCCTATTTGCAGGATTATGGTGGCCAACCCTTCACATGGATGCACATACCTATGTGAAGAGGTGTGAGATTTGTCAACGAACTCAGTATCCTATACGTAAGGATGAGATGCCTTTGAAACCTATGATGGGTGGACGAGCATTCTCTAAGTGGGGAATATACTTTATTAGTCCTATTAATCCCCCCGCTAAGAGTTCACATGCTGAGTATATCATTGTGGCCACTGACTATCTAACCAAGTGGGTAGAGGTGAAAGCTACAACCAAGAATGATGCTCAGACGACTGCTAAGTTCTTATTTGAGAATGTGTTCACCAGGTACGGGCTACCTATAGAGCTGGTAAGTGATAGAGGCACTCACTTCTTGAATGAAGTTATTGAAAATCTTCTCCAAGAATTCTTGGTAGCACACAAGAAGTCTGCCCCCTATCAGCCCCAGGCTAATGGCCAAGCCGAGATCACGAATAAGATTCTATGCAATGTGCTGACTAAATTGGTGAATAATAAATGCTCTGATTGGGACAAACAGCTACATCATGTTGTTTGGGCATACCGGGTTGCCTATAAAACGGTACTCCAAGACCCATCTCACCCCAGCACTCCCTTTCCCCACCTTCTCCACCCCCACCACCACCTCCCACCATGGAAGAAACGGTAGTCATCACCTCCACCGTCACTTACAACCCAACCTCATCCACATCCTTCTCATTTCGAGAACCAACCTCACAAGACACCCTCTTCTTTTCCATCACCGATCCCTTGTACACTTCAACCCTTCTGTCCTCCGAGCCCATAATTGGTTACCCCATAATTCAGAGTATGGTTGGAACCCCCCCACCTACGGAAGGCATCCTCTATTTCCCAGCTCATCCCACATTACGGGTACCCTCAGCCCATGACCCACACTTCCCATCTGCCCCCTACACCTCATTCAACCCAACTGCACCACCCCAATACTCATCCTTCATGGAACCGTCCATCCGCACTCCAATGTCTCAGAGGCACATTCCCCGGATGTTCACAACGACATCAATCTACACAAACACCACACTCACTTCACCTACCATACCAACCTACATGGTAGCCCCTGTACACACCACCTTGTCTGACCCAATGGACATTTCCCCAACCACAACACCTCTCCCCACAATGCCCCAATCTCCCTCTCCCCTACCCCCTACCTCACCACTCACCACGTCATGGGCAGACACAGCATTCACTACCCCCATTCCCACTCTCGCTTCCCCTGCATTCCAAACTTTCCCCCTTGCATCTCATAATGTAAATAGCACATTTAATACATTACTTCAGTGTGCACATCAACTACAACAAGAATACCATCAATTGGAAGAACGTACCGCGGACCTCCAGGCAGAATCTCAGCGCCTACAGACTAGGGTCAACACTCTAGAAGCTGATTACCAAATGCTCCTAGCAGAACATACCACTTTACAGCAGGCTCACACAGAATTGGAATCAAAGATATCGACGGTGGATGATAAAGCAGTGAAGGAACTCGAAAGTGTGCTCCAGGCACAAATGATATCCAATGCTACACTTAGACGCAACCTTGGGCTATTAAGGAAGCATATGGCAGCAGCATTAGAAGAGAATAAGCGGCTTCAGCAACAAAACCAAGACAACTTTGAAGGAGCTATGGAAGGAACTGCAGGAGGAGCCATTAGCCCTACCAAGTATAGAGCAGTCCCATCAGAAGACATTCGCATCTTACTCGAGGAGCATGCAAATTTCTTGGAGTCATATGAAAAGTTAGAGGCTGAATGTGTGGACCTAAAGAAGCAGATAGCCAGTGCCCCCACAGCTCAACAGGAGCCGATAATCTTGCAACACTCTACAGAAGAATTAGAGACCCTCCGAAAGCAGCTGGCAGAACTCCAAGCACGCCTCTTACCATATGAAAGGCCACCCTCCCCAGCTGAAGAACCAGAGCCTGACACAGTAGTGGAAATCCTTGTTGATGACAGCTATGAAGAACCATACGAGCCGATGCCAACACCCGACGGCCGAGTTACAGAGGAAGGACAGGACACTTTAGAAATTGGGGTCCCGGATTGGGTCAAAGGGGTTGAGAAAGTGGGAAACACACATGATGATCGTGTCGCCGTGCAAATTCAATCCCTCACAAATCTGGAAGAAACTGTCCTTCAATCTTCTTACTTTCAGCACCTATCCCACCAACGATTAATCACAACATCAGAGTCGCAATACATGCCTTACTATGTCTTGCTACATGATTATAATGCAGAAGTTAAAAGGCATACAGGGAAGGAGCCCACATTTTCCACTCAATTTGAGCCGGAGGACTTACCGGCAGATGCACGAGCTGGCTCGATCTTCCAACCTAATTGGCGTGCACGGTTACTAACTGATTACCCAGAGATGATGAACACCTGGGCAACCATGCCACTGTATATCAAGTATAATCCATTCTATTACCCGATGGTACGTCGCAGATCATGGCAAGCATTTTCAATCAAGGTACACAACAATAAAGAATGCTCGGTATGGGTCAACTATCCATACTTTGCTCCACCTCAAGGAACCCCGACCGTAGCATACATGATATCCACAATTCGACACTGGTCTATGCGTCTAAAGAATGTACCCGACATAGCTGCAAAAATGTGTATGAAAATATTTGAGCTCATGACAATTACATCTCTGCCCCCGGATTCTCTCAAGGTAACAAGGATTTAGTCTACGACATGAGCCAGACTCCCTCAGTCAACATAATCTTTGCCTGGCATGCATGCATAAAGTATTTACCCGCATGTTTCAAGCAGACCTTTGAAGAAATGTTCTCTACAGGGTTCTGGGAATATCACTTGGAAATTTTCATTCCCAGGCCAACACATTTGCTACATCTATTCGCAGTAGAACAAGCCATCCATGCAGATCAATTACGTCTGCCACATCCGGACATTCCAGGACCAATTGATTGGGATCGCCTGATGACAGACTTGGCCAGAGGACTACGCATACAAGAACATCAGCTTGCCACTCATATTACATCCAGCACTCCCAACAACAAGGGTCTGTCAGGGACGACAGACACGAGAGAGGGGGGGGTGTTGAGAGGAGTATGGGCACCCAAGGACTGATGAGGCAAGGAAGCCAGTGGAGAGAGTCAGAGCAAAGCAAAGGATTAAGTATACAAAGCAGTCGACGCAGATCTGGCAGATAGGCCCTTCAAATTTTCCAAATCAACATCTTTATAACAGTGATTCTCATCACTAACAATCATTGTAAATACCATTTCATATTTTTGTAGCTCCATTTTGTGCAAGCCAAGGAGTCCTTGAGCTTGAGGAGCTTTAGAAGTACCTACCTATTAATTTTCGTATTTTTTAGACTCCGTTTGAGCCCTCAAAAAGGCCCTAGAACCTAATTTTTAACTAGGTTGGACACTAGGTCTGGACAGGGCCAAAACCTAGACAAAAACTATAAATAGAGCTAGAGAGCTCATTTTTGGGGGTTAACTTGTAATATATTTGAACTTGTATGAGCATTTTTGAAGGAATCTAAAAGAGCTCCATTGCTTCTCTCTCTATCTTACCTTGTGTGCGCGTGTGTGTATGTGTGTGCATGTTAGTGTGCTTCTCACTCATGCACTTGTGCTATCACTTACTCGAGGTCATCATACCATCCTCACGTCTTCCCGAATTGACATTAAAGAAGGTGCTACTCATCACTGAGCTACAGTACAGTATTTCAATGTTTTCCTATCCTGCAGGTGTTGGGGTGTCTGATAATGACATTGATCTAGCCTCTAGGGCTTTTGCTATAGCGTTGGCTAATTCCTCTGTAGGTGGTATCCTATCTTTATGAGCTCTTGGTTGGTCAAATGCCATTAGTTCCTACCCTCTGTTATCTTCCAAGTCTATAGCTTCTTTGACACAGGATCTTAAATTAGGACACCTTCTATAATAAATCTAAGCTGAGTACTTTTCAAGCCTTCTATGAATAGAGACACTTGTCTTGCCATTGAGGCAACCTCATCCTTTGGAAATCTATCTATATATTGCTTGAATCTCCTTGCAACTTCTCTCATATTTTCCCGTTTCTGTTGTTTAAAGCTATGGATCAAAGTAGTTGTACTATGTTTTATCCCAGTTTTTGAAAATTCCCCTGTGAAGGCTTCCAAGAAGGATTCTATGTCTTGATACATTTCCTTCCTCAAAGGTATGAACCAAGACAAAGCTGGTCCAGTCAGAGTTAGCCCAAGTGCTTCAAATTGTACTTTATAATCCTCCACTTCTTCAACCCTAATTAATTGTCTAAACTCAGCAGCATGTGCATGAGGATCTGAATACCCTTCATACTGGTTCTTCATACACTTTGCTACTTGGTATGGCCTTAGCATTCTCCCTTGAGTCTGCCAATTTGGTCTCCTTCTTATATGGAAATCAGGCATGTCTTCTCCTTCTCTTTCAAAGGGATTTGGAGAATTATTTGGTCTCTTATCTTTTTGTGGCTCTATTGGAATGTGATTTCTACTTGGCCTCGGCATGTCAGATTATCCCAAATCCTGATCCCAAGGTCGTTTGCCTGCACATTGACCAAGATCATTGGAATTCTCTAGATCATGAGTGAGCATATAAACACATCCTTGTCTATCCTCATATCTGCCATCTTTGAATTGTACGACTGACATTAAATTCAAAGAAATTTCTAAGTTTCTCAATCTGATGAGATTCTTATGAATTCCACCCTGATACACATTGGTACCAAACCTATTTGTGTACATGTATTTGAGGATATTCCTATAATCTCCTGTGTATGTGTTCCTCTTCTAAATTCAAATTTTCCATACTTGGTGACTGATTTGTAAGCTCCTTCTCATGATTATCTTGATATTGTTGTTTCAGAACCTCACTATGCGTTTTGGAATGTATAATGGTAGTTCCAAATCTCAATATCATTCACTTCTGTATTTGGAAAAAGTAAATTGTTTGTTTGGAAAACCCTAATTTGTTAATGAATTGGAGACTTGATCTTGAGAAGTTAACTCCTCCCACTTTTAGCCCAAAGATCTCTTCCTCTCTTCTGTGATTTGTCTAAGTTGTAATTTTCTTGAATTTCCTTTAGTTTTGAACTCAAAATCCTATTTTCCTAAAAAATGCAATTTTGGGTATTTTTTGAGTATTCCCTGCCAAGCTTGAGTATATAAGTTGGAAATTTTACGTCCTTGGACTATGGTTCAATTGAGTTTTGTTCAACAATGTCAAAAGAAAACTTGAACCCCTTTGTTTTTAGGCAAATTCTGAACAAAAATCGCATTTTTTGCCAGAAAAACATGATTTTGATATTTTTTGTGATGTTTTTATGAGAGGAGTTTTCCTAAGTCTTGGAAGGAATTTAACTGATTAAACCTTGCTTGCTCAAAATTATGTTTTTCCAGATCAAAAAACACAATTCTAAGAAACCACGATTTTCAATCAAAAAATCACGATTTTCAAACAAAATCGTGTTTTTGGCTTGCACAATAAACCAAGATTTTGAAATTTTTATTTACCCAAAAATCACGATTGTGAATGGAAATCGTGTTCTTAGCAAGATAAAACATGATTCTCAAAATCATGATTTCCTTTCAAAATCATGATTTCCTTTCAAAATCATGATTTTGAGACATGATTGTGTCTTCTCTAAATTCAGCAAAACATGATTCTGTGAAAACACAATAATGAAAATCGTGATTATCACTTACAATCGAGTTTTAATGAAATTATACGATTTTGAGTCAAAATCGTGAAATCTTGAACTAATTTTGTGTTATTTTTTAAATTCATATTTTTTACAATACGGAGTCAAAATCGTGAAATTCTAAACTCAAAATTGCATTTTTATCAAAATCATGATTTTTCATGATTTTATAGAATTTCGTGATTTTGCATGAAAATCGTGATTTTCACACAAAATCACGTTTTTTCATACAATCGTGATTTTCACGATTTTCTACTAAAAATCATGATTTTCTTACAAAATCATGATTTTCTTACAAAATCATGATTTTCTTACAAAATCATGATTTTCTTACAAAATCATGTTTTCGTCCCAATCATGATTTTTTGGGATTTTGTGTGTTAACGATTTTGAGCTCCAAATTGTGAAATTTTGATAGCTCAAAATCGCGATTTTCAGTCACAATCGTGGAAAAACATGATTTTCTCAAAAAATTGTGTTTTTTTCTTGCAGAGAATCGTGATTTTGTGCAAGTTTAATTAAGAAAATTTATTTGATTTTTCGATCACTACAAGAGCGCCTAATAAAAAGAATGACATGCAATAAAAAATTTTCCTAAAATTTATCAAAAGACCTAGTTAATAATCAAAATTTCAGAAAATCGATATTCTGCTAAAAATCATGATTTTCAGTTTTTCTTATAGATTTTTTTAGTTTCAATTTGCAAAAAGTATTCTAGTGACTCTTCCCTTGAGATTTGGGTTTCCACAATCCAAATTGCTGGTAGAATGCAGAAAATCGCGCTTATGTAGCTCTCATTCTCTCTCTCTCACTCACTCTCACTCACAAATGAGGTTTTTTGCCTTCAAAACTTGCTTATATAGCTTTCGGAAAATCGTGATTGTGTACCAAATTGTACCATTTTACTTCATTTTCAAATAACCTCCCTTAATTTTTTACTCCAATTATTATAATCCTTACTTCCCAAGCAATTCAACACTTTGCCTATGTTCTTGCCTCAACAGAAAATCGCGATTCTATGTATAAGATCAAAATTTTGCAAAAAAGTTCAAATCCAATCCTTACCCTTTCCACTTGAATTCACTATCATTACTTGGTTGATATAACTATGCATTCAAATTTGTAAAATTGAAAAGAGATTACCAAATCCAAAAAATCGCGATTCTCTGCTCAAAATCATGATTTTGGGTTCTTTCAAAAAATCGTGTTTCTTTTCACTTTGCATCCAATCACCTCTTTCCTCTTCACTTTGTACCTACAGACATCAAAGGATTAATCAAAATTTGGATTTTATTAAAGAAAAATTGAAGAAAACACTTTGTTGCTTTTTATGTAATTTTTCAAATTTTTATGAATCTTCCTTGAACTTTTCTTATCAAAACAATTTCTCACAATCAATACCTCTCACCTTCCATCAATTCTATTCTAAAAAGAAATTTTTTGTATTTTTTAAAAGAATTTTCTCTATTTTTTTGGTATTTTTGCCCTAAATAAAGAGAAGACAATTTATCTAGGGTTTCTTTTGATGATTCAATGATCTTGAAAACTAAAAATGAATGCTAAATTTGTAGCTTGATCAATGAACAACAAGCCACAACACAACCATCAATGTTTTTAGCAAATGAATCAATCAATTTATACAAAGACAAGTACATTCACTTTACTTTTAGCAAATGAAGCAATCTTTTCCCAAAAGACAAGCACATTTACATGGAATAAGCAAATGAAGCAATCAATTTGCACAAAGACAAGCACATTCACCTTCCTAAAGGCAAATGAAGCAATCTTTTCCCAAAAGACAAGCACATTTACCTTCTTTTCAATGCACACATGGAAGAAAAAGAATTGTACCTTTCCCAAAAGTGTTTGTTACCATTAGTAATGGAAGATCTAGCAAGGTCCAAAGCTCCAATGAAAGCTTTGCTTACTTCCTGGAAATGATGCCAAAAGAAGTTTGTTATACCTTGGAGTTGTCCTCTATAATCATCATAGTATAAAGGATTCACATAAACAACACCTTTAATATGTCAGTCGGGAAGTATACTAAGACCACAGACCCTTCTAGTACCAATGGGATCCAAGAAATTGCAAGAAAAGACCATATTATCTGAGATCTTCTTGAACAAATAGTTAAAAACTAGGGTTTAAGATATCTTGAGGTAGGAATAAGTATTTGTTACACGTATGTGTTCCTTGAGTAGCTTTGATGTGACCCTTTTCCCTATACATGGGCATGGACACTTTTTACTCTATTGCTCACTAGAGGTTTTTTCCCCATGTTACCACATACATGATTCACTCATACGTGACGGTACTTTGTACTTAGGGATATTATTCACCTCTTACTTTAGTTTAGTTCATCGTCAATAGAGAGAGCTATTCTAGCCATTGTCTTCTCTATGTGTCTTGCTGCATTTTTGCTCTTTGTGTGTGCTTTTTGTGTGTCTGTTGCACTTCTACACACACCCAATCGCGTCGCAACATGCGTGGACTTTTAACAGTGCAAATCGACTTCCGAGCATAGGAGAGTGAATTTCAATAGCCAAGAAGGATTTCATGTAGTGCACTGAGGTTTTGCCCACATTTCGAAGCCATTCATGCAGTCAAAATTGCCATCAGGGTGATGGTTTGTGAGCTGAAATTTTAGAATTCATTTTAGTTTTCGTCAAAGTAAACATTTTGTCACATCTTGTTCTTTAGTGAAATGGCTGGAATCAATGATTTGTTTTGCATGCTTCAAGCTAAAGATAAGTTTGATGGGACCAACTATCCGATGTGGTCTTACATGATGAAGCATGTTCTTGTTATAAAACAACTTTGGAACATAGTGGCAGATATAGATCGAAGACCCACAAGTTCTTCTACTTCACAGTCTACTGTCACAGATGGAGCTTCTTCTTCAAGGACAATGATTTCTCCTTCTCCACCTACATAGGAGCAACTTAAATGGGATGGAAAAGATGCTCAAGCTCATGCATTGATTGCGCTTTCTATGAAGCATCATATAGTTCCACACATTCGGTCATGTTCTACATCAAGACAAGCATGGGGCACTCTTGCTTCTTTGTATGCCGTGTGTAATGAAGCATGTGTTGCATACTTGAGGAAGCAATTTGAGGATGTATGTATGGCTGAAAATGAATCGGTGGATGTGTATGTGACATGCATGAAGGACTTGAAAGAGCAATTGGCAAACATACATGAAATCATTCCGGATGCATCACTCATTTCTAGATTGTTGAAAGGATTATCGGAATCTCTTCAAAGCTTTGCTACTACACTATGTTTGGTTGCAAAAGGAAATCCAAATATGTATGCATTTGATGAGGTTGTGTCTCTTCTTTTGCAAGAAGAGCAATCTAGAGTGAATAGGAGTGGTTTGATTGAGGGAATGCAAGCACTTGCTATCTCACAAAAGGGGAAACACAAGCATGGTTCAGCTTTGGGTTCATCAAAACCAAAGCCTCAACCTTCCTCTTCCAATCATTCCTCTAATGATGGTGATTTTCAAAAGAAGAAGAGATGCAAATATTGCCAAAAGGTTGGTCATACTTTTGATCAGTGTAGAAAGCTTGCTAAACACAATGAAAAGAAGAAGGAATCTGGCATGTCTATTGTTGAAAATTCAACAAATCCAAAGAATGATGAAGCTAACATGGCTCAACATTTTGGGCATGTGTTGTTACATGTCATTATGATGCATCTTTGCATTCCAAATGTATGGTTGTGAGTGAGGCTGATTCGGATTGGTTCTCTGATAGTGGTGCTTCAAAGCATATAACTTCATGCAAAAGATTTTTTGCCTCTTTGAAAGATGCACCCAAAGGAGGACATGTGGTGTGCGCAAACAATGCCTCTTATCCTATCATTGGAGTAGGAGAAATTGAGCTTACAATTGTAAATGGAGGTGTGATTCTCTTGAAAAATGCATTGTATGTACCTTGTATCAAGAAGAACTTAATTTCAGTTATGTTGCTTTTGTTCATGAAAGATGTATTTCACACCAATGTACGATGTCATATATACCTCAGCAAAATGGTTTTGTCGAGCATAAAAATAGAACTCTACTTGAAATGGCATGATGTATGGTTAAAGGAAAGCACCTTCCTGATAAGTTTTGGATGGAAGCAGTCATGTGTGCAAACTATGTGCTGAATCATTGCCCTACAAAAGCATTGAGAGTCATCACTCCTTATAAGTCTTGGAATGGACATAAGCCCATGGTTATTCATATGCACGTGTTTGGTTGTTTGGCATATGCTCTTGCGCCATCACAACAACGTCACAAACTAGATGACAAGGCAAAGAAATGTATATTTGTTGGTTATAGTGCTGAAAGTAAGGGATATTGATTGTACCATTGATTGACAAACACAATTATTGTGAGTCGAGATGTGGTATTTGCTAAAAATTTAGTTTTCCCTCTACTTGAATGCAAAAAACAGCCAACAATTAGCTCACAAGATGTGTTCGATACACTCATGCCTTTGTTCCAAAATGGTGCGCTTGACTATGGCCATGTAAACTAGCCAACTAAGGCTCAAAGGGTTGAAAAATTCTAGCAAATTAGAGCTAAAAATAAAGAGAATTTCTAGCCAAACATGGCTGAGATTTTTCAACCAAAAAATGTCAAAATCGCTGGAAATTTCCACATGGCTGAACATTTGCAACAAAATATGGTTGAAAATGAGCATGAAATTCAGCCCACGCATGATATAAATATTGATGATGTATTACATAATGAACACATGTCTATCAAGAGTGCACAAAGTATGCCAGTGGTTGAAACAAACCTTGCAAGTTAGCAAATTGAGTGCACCTTTACTTGGTAAAACAAGATTAAGATCTCGCCATATCAAGTAATTTTGTGGATTATTCTCTTATTGCTACAGCATGTAATGAAGAGCCACTTACTTTTGAAGATGCATGTGAAGATCCACAATGGATGAGTGCAACGCAATTAGAAATGGATTCTATACATAGGAATGGTACTTGGGAATTATGTGAATTGCCAAAAGGAAAAAATGTAGTTGGTACAATATGGGTTTACAAGATTAAGAGAAAGTTTGTTGGTAGCATTGATCGCTACAAAGCTAGACTAGTTGCCAAAGGATATGCGCAACAATATGGCATTCATGATGAGGAAACTTTTGCACCTACATCATGCATGACTACCATTCGTACCGTGGTTGCATTGGCTGCCCATCGAGGTTGGAAAGTGCATCAGTTGGACATAAAAACAGCCTTCTTCAATGGTGATTTGCAAGAAGAGGTCTATGTGAAGCAACCTCCTGGATTTGCTATGAAAGGGAAAGAGCATATGGTTTGTCGCTTGCATAAAGCCTTGTATGGTCTCAAGCAAGCTCCACATGCATGGTATGACAAAATCCATAAGCGCTTGATTGCTCTTGGCTTCACATGTAGTCCAATTGAAAGCACACTATATGTATGCAAAAATGGGGCTGATCTTACAGTACTTGTTCTTTATGTCGATGACATACTCTTGACTGGGTTATGTGATGCAAAACTTGACATTCTTATGGTTGATTCGCATCATACTTTTGATGTCACTTGTCTTGGTCTTTTGAACTACTATCTTGGCATCTAGTTTGTATCCATTGAGGGGGGAATTGGTATGCATCAAGAAAAGTATGTTGAAAAACTACTTTAGCGTTTTCACTTTGAGGATTGCAAGCCAATTTCCACACCAATTGAGACAGGATTTAGATTCTCAATTGAGGATTCTAATGATGCATTTGACACTTTTCTTTACCAACAATCTGTGGGATGTCTTATATATGCATGCAACACAAGGCCGGATATATAGTATGCAGTTTCCTAGTTGATTTGATTCATGCATAGCCCTGGAACTAAGCATTGGCAAGTGGTGAAACGTGTGTTTAGATATCTGAGAGGTGCTTTGATCTTAGGTCTCTTTTATGGTAGAGATATTCAACCATGCTTGCATGATTTTACAGATAGTGATTGGGCTAGTTGTTATGATACTCGCATGTCCACTAGTGGTAATTTTTTTTTCCTTGGAGACTCATGCATATCTTGGTTTATTAAGAAGCAACCTCCAGTGGCAACATCGAGTTGTGAAGCTGAGTACAGGGCAGTTTTCACAGCTACAGTGGAGTGTATATGGTTGAGACACCTATTGATGGATCTTTGCATGGAGATTGATGTTGTTATGCATATTCTCACTGATAATCAAAGTGCTTTGGCTGTTGCACGAAACCCAATGTTTCATGCAGGGACCAAACATATTGAGGTGCATTATCACTATGTGAGAGAGTGCCTTCATGAAGGAGATATTGATTTGGCTTATGTGCCTACACAAGATAATGTTGTTGACATATTGAACAAAGCTCTTCCACGGGAAAAGTTTGAAGCTTTTCGCAAAGCTTTAGGCTTATTACCTTGTGGGGGCTAATCTGTCACTCCCTGTATGTGTTCACATCATTCACTCTAATGGGTTTTGTTACACTTATGTGTTCCTCAAGTAGCTTTGATGTGAACTTTTTCCCTATACATGGGAACTTTTTACTCTATCATTGGTTAGAGGTTTTTCCCCATGTTACCACATACATGATTCACTTATATGTGGTGGTACTTTGTACTTAGGGATATTATTCAGCTCTTACTTCAGTTCAATTTCGTCAATAGAGAGAGCTATTCTAGCCATTGTCTTCTCTGTGTGTCTTGCTGCATTTTGTGCTTTTTGTGTGTGCTTCTTGTGTGTCTCTTGCACTTCTACACACACCCAATAGTATTTTCTATGATTCTTGTGTCTAAAGCATGCTATTTTTCATGTAGATTCTAGATATGAACTCAGAATTAGATTTTAGTCCTTGTATCATCATGATGAGACAATCGTGCTTCTAACAGCATTGGTTTTCTCCACCATCAACAGTACTTTCTTGCAAATATTCACTCAAGTCTCACCAACAAAATCCATGAAAAACACAAGGATAGCATTCACATTCAGTCATGGAAACTAGAGAACAAGGAGAAAACACGATTTTTTGCTAAGAGCTCTCAAATTCATATTCAGCAAGTACAAGTGATCAACAATTGATCAGCAACCCCTTCAAAATACAAGATTTTGACCATTATATTTTTTCAAGTTTCCATGTTCACACGAAAGAAGAGAATTAGCGTTTACAAGAACATAACAGAGAAAATTCAAAAGCTTCCCTAGATCAACCAGACCAACCATTAAGTCCCAGCCGTTTCAAAGTCGTGCCCTCAGAATCTATGAAAATGTTGCTAGATGATCATGTCAGATTGTTAGATGAGTATGACAGCATGAACGAGGAATATTAGAAGCTGAAAGAAGATCATAAGCTATTCCAACTAAGAGCACCAATACCACAAGGACTACCAACTCCTGCGGACCCTTCTCTTGAGATCTTAGAGGAACTCAATGCTTTACGGGCCCAGGTATCAAATCTTCAATCACGGATAGCTGTATATGAAACACCATCCCATCCAGACTCCCCATCGAAACTACCAGCAGAGGAAGAAACAGTAACTATTCCGGTGGAAGAAACTTTTGAAGAAGCATATGAACCCCAACTCATCCCAGGCGGAGGAGTCACGGCCGAAGGCCAGACGACTTTCGAACTTCCTACTCCCGCATGGATGAAGAAAATTGAAGAACTTGGAAGAACCCACTCAGCGCGGGTAGAGGTGCAGTTACACGCCATGGCAATGATTGAAGAAAGAATTTTATAGTCTCCTTATTTCCCTCATTTGGCCCCTCGCAGATACATATCTGGGCATGAGCTACAATACAAGCCTTACTTTATGGTAATGGTCGAATATCAGCTAGCCACAGAAAAAGAAACAGGCAAAAAACCCTCTCACGTGACCCAATTCGAGCCTAACGATTTGCCACTGGATGCGCAGCAAGGAGAGATTTATCAACCAGATTGGCACAAAGATTTATTACATGCATATCCTAAGATGATGAGTACATGGGCCAAGGCACCCCTACACTTAAAGTACAACCCATGTTGGGGACCCATGCCATGTCGATGATCTTATTTGCGATTAAGGTACACAACAACAAGCAATGCCAGGATTGGTTGAATTACCCGTATTTCACTCCATCCACAGGACCACCAACAGTTGGATACATGATGGCAACGATTCGTCACTGGCTCCCTCGCTTGAAACATATGGACGATGTAGCAGCGCACATGACTGTCAAGATATTTGACATGATGCAAATGGTATTCAAAGTCTTCCGTCGCGTCAAGGCACCACATGTGAGCACCTCGGGTTTCAAGCATGGCAACCAAGATCTCGCATATGACATGAGTACAACCCCATCGCTCCGGGTGTGTTACGTCTGGCACTATCGAATTAAATACTGACCGGTGTGCTATAAGGAGACCTTCGAAGAAATGTTCACAACCGGTTTCTGGAAATATCATTCAGAAGTGTTCATCAGCAGGCCCACACATTTGCTTCAACTATTTGCCTATGAACAGATGGTATATTCCACGCATTACAGACTCCCGCCATCCGATGAACCACAACCAATTGATTGGGAGAAACTCGAGGCAGATCTTGCCCGAGGAATTCTCATATCAGAACACACCCTCGCTCAGGAACTACTCCAGAATTACATCCGACAGACCGCACAACAAGGTTCTGTCGAGGACGACAGAAGTGAGAGGGAGGGGGGTGTTGGCAGTAGCCAGAGGCATAGAAGACGCGGAAGCATGTGAAGACAGAGCATAACGAAGAAGCAGGGAGTCAGTCGAATCATGTTTTCAAACAAATATATTTTATAAATACTTTTCAAAACATCCATAGTGATTTTCATCACTATTGTAACATATGTAACATAGAAAAACCCCTTTTGTAATTTATAGCTCCATTTTGTGCAAGCCGAGGAGTCCTCGAGCTTGAGGAGCTTAAGTAGAATGAGCATACCAATTTTGCTTATTTTTAGATACCATTTACCCTTCTTTATAGCACCTAGAACCTATTTTTTTAACTATGTTGGACACTAGATGTGAAATCGGTCAAAACTAGAATCTATAAAAAGAGCTAGAGAGCTCATTTTTGAGGTTGGTTAGTGTGAGCTTAGAGCTATTTTGAGCTTGTAAGTGAGATCTTGAGCAATAGAGTTGATTTTCTACCTTCCATTGTGTCTTGCTTGTCTCTTCATTGTGTGTGTGTATGTGTGTGTGCATCTCTATGCTTCTCATCTTCACTCTCACTTCATCTCATATTCACGATCTTCATATCACTCCTATCTCTTCCGCGGATTGACATTAAGGAGGTGGAGCTTCTTAACGTGGTTCTCAACATTGTGCTAGAGCAACAGTTATAGACGTATATACAAGTGGGGGGGAAAACATCCTAAAGAGGGAAAAAAGTGCCTTGGTGGTCCTAGTGTGCTCACACACATCACTACCTAAATATATCAACAAATCTCCCTTGGGAGTGATGCCGTGAACGAGGAGCTATCACTCATGTATAAGGAAGTGCCAAGCTATGTGGAATCAATCCACAAAAGGAAGTAAACCTAGAGCTTTGCAAAAAGCTCCAAACTTCTCCCTAGGCAGAGCCTTTGTGAAAAGGTCTGCAATGTTCTCTTGTATGGGCACATATGCCAAACTGATCTCTCCAGCTGAGAATCTCTCCATGACATAATGATAGTGCACCTCAATGTGCTTAGTGTGAGCATGGAACATAGGGTTCCTTGCAACTGTCAATGCACTTTGACTATCAGTGAAGATGGTGGTGGCAAAGACTGACCAACACCCAAATTAGTCATAAGGCATCTGAGCCACACACACTCAAAGTCACTATACTTAGCCTCACAACTAGAAATGGCCATAGTAGGGTGCTTCTTGCTCAACCAAGATTAGCATGAGCTATCAAGCATGAAGCAAAAACCAATGGTGGACACATGAGTGTCATAACAACCAACCTAGTCAGAGTCAAAAAAAGCATGTAAATCTGGTGGTAGTGATCCCCTCATGGGATAAAACAATCCAAGTAGTCGGGTTCCACTCAAGTAGTGAAAGATGCACTTAATGGTCTGCCAATGATTGACACTTGGGCAATGCATAAACCTGCTCATTTGTGAGACAAAAAAATGAATATCTGGCAGAGTAATCATAAGTAAATCAAGCATCCAACAGCCTGCTTATAGACAACAACATCAAATGTATCTCCAACATCATGAAGACTCAACTGTAAACCTATTTCCATAGGAATGGCAATAGGTTTGCAATCTTCAAGGCCAAAATATTGCAATAATGTGCCAATATATTTTGTTTGACACAAAGCTATTCTGCCATCAACTTTCATAAATTAAATGCCCAAATAATGATGAAAAATGCCCCAAACCCGACATCTCAAATGAGGCATGAAAATCGGCCTTAAAATCAGCAATATGCTTCTCATGAGGACCAGTGAGCAGCATGGCATCAACATAGACAACAATGATAAGAAGCACATCATTTTCACGCTTAACATATAAGGTGCTCTCAGTTGGAATGTCCTCAAAAACATGTGCAATCAAGTAGGCATGTATCTTTTCATACAAAGCACGTGGTTCTTGCTTCAAACCATAAATTGCCTTTTTCAACCTCCACACTTTGTTTTCATGCCCTTTCTGCACAAAACCACAGTGCTGAAAAACATACACTTCTTCATGCAAGTCACCATTCAGAAAAGTATTTATAATGTCCAACTGATGTACGTTTCAACCATGATGAGCTGCAAGTGCACAGATGGTACAACCAGTAGTCATTTGGCATGTAGGAGAAAAGGTCTCATCAAAATCAATGCCTCTTTCTTGAGCATAACCCTTTACAACAAGCCTAGCCTTATACCTGCCAACTGTTCCATTAGGCTTATGCTTAATCTTGTATAGCCACTTTGTGCCAATGGCCTTCTTGCCAGGAGGCAAGTCACATAAAGTGAGGTACCATTCTTCATAATAGCATCATATTCTGATTGCCTAATAGCCATCCAATCTTCTAAATTTTGTGCTTCATCAAACAAAACAGCCTCATTCTCATCACAAGGACTAGGGGTAGCCATAACATAGCAATCTGAAGCAAAACAAGTACTATGAGAGCCTAAACAACTATGATAAGGCAGAGGTGCATCTAATTTGCTATCTTGCAAAGCCTCATCCAACCATTTAGGCATAGTTTTTGCCTCCTCTATATCAGTTCTCTCATCAGTAGGTGCATCATCTAAACCTGCATAAAAAATGGAATGATGTAAATCATCATGTGAAACCTCTAACGGTTGAGAAATTGCCTCATTGGGACCCACACTAGATTGTCCACCTGTAAAAGTGGGAGAAAAGTATCATACATGTCTTTGGAGCTAACTCATGTTTCCTTAGTACATGAAAGTAATGGCTGAATTGCATCTTCCACAAAAACAACATCATGGCTAACCAAAATGCATTTATTCTATGGAGGATATAGATGATAGCCTTTGCTTTCAAAATTGTACCCAACAAAAATACATTTCAGTGCTTTATCATCCAATTTCATGTAATGTTGTTTAGGCCCTAATGCATATGCTAGACAACCAAAGACATGCAGGTGAGCAACAGATGGCTTGCAACCATGCACAACCATGCCAAGGCTCATATGGAGTGATAAACTGCATGCTTTAGTGGGACATGCGTTAAATACATATGTTGCACACATAACAGCCTCAAGCCAGAAACTATGTGGTAAAACCTGACTCTTGACCATACACCTCACCATCTCCATGAGTGGCCTATTCTTCATTTCAGCAACTCCATTTTGTTGAGGTGTATATGGCACTGTACACTGATGATTTATGCCACATTCAACCATAAATGTATTAAAATTAGAAGACATATATTCGACCCTCGATCACAATGGAGGGTCCCCATTTTACATGCTGATAGATTTTCAGCCAAAACCAAAAACTATTTGAAGCAAATAAACACTTCGGACTTTGCTTTTAGTGGATATACCCATGCATGCCTGGAAAAATCATAAATGAAAGTCATGAAGTAATTATAGTTCGCATAGGACCACATACATCATTGTGAACAAGCTACAATTTCTGAGTAGCTCGAACTAAACCATCTTTTGGGAAGGAGGAACACTGCATTTTGCCTAAAATACAGCCTTCATAGACATGTTTACCAAGTGCCTCAAGTTTGGGCAAAGAGGACACCATTTCATATTTATGCAGGCATAGCAAACTAGAAAAATTCAGATGCCAAAGCGTGCATGCCAAAGCTTTGCATCTAACATATTCT
This sequence comes from Ceratopteris richardii, assembly GCA_020310875.1. Lineage (NCBI taxonomy): Eukaryota > Viridiplantae > Streptophyta > Polypodiopsida > Polypodiales > Pteridaceae > Ceratopteris > Ceratopteris richardii. The sequence goes on from CM035428.1 coordinate 146,954,982, forward strand.
AAGAATCTTGAATTGCACATGTTGAATCATTCACATATTTTGCATAATCTATGAGCTTATATAGTCAATGACATAAAATGTGAGAAGCAATAATGACATCGACATTTGATAGATCATGAACTATACATATTTCATCAATGAATTTCACAACCAAGTCGATCTTGGCTATGCTAAAATCGATAACAAATTCTTGGTCCCTGGCACAAATAAAGCATCCAACAATGTAAAAGAACTACCATCAGCAGCACTTAGAATGATCTTACCAACTCCCATAATAGGATAAGAGGAGTTTTTTGTGCATGTGATAGTATTCCCTATAGGGGCAGGCTCAAGTGAAGTGAAGAAACTGCACTACGAGCTAATATGTTTGGTTGCCCCACTATCAAAGTACCAAACATATGAGTGTACTGCATACATACATTGTTCATGAGAAGATGGTTCATAACTACAAACAATAGTAAACACCCATTCTTCATTCTCCACAAGATTTATAGACTCTAATTTGGGTGTAGAGGCTTCTGCAACAACCATTCCAGCCTCTTTTTTTTCGCCCCTTTTGCAACCAATTTTGGAGGTGAAACCGTTTTTTGAGCCTAATCCCTTTTGAAAAAACTTCTCTGAATTGACTCGATCCAATACCACAACTCTTTATGACATGATCATTTTCTTTACAGTATTTGCAAAACAATTTCTGTTTTTCTATTTTCTCATCTCTCTCATCCTTCTTTGATTGTGCAAAATTAGCAGATTTATGCTTACTAGTAGATGAGCTTCACTTACCTTTTCCCTTCTAACTAGCCAGGAAAGCTTGATCTACAACATGCATAATGGACCTATTCTGCCTAGAATGATCTTCTTGCAATAGAACAGAGACTAGATCCTCAAATGTTAAGGTATTTGGATTGCCTTTCATCATCAATTGAAGAGTAGAAGTAAAACTCTAATATGAATCCAGAAGACCATTCAGAACAGTCTCCACAAGTGAACTGTCAAGCAAGACTTCATCAATAGAAATCAATTGCTCCTTCAAATCTATGATCTTCATAAAAAAACTATCCATGGAATCTCATTCATTCATGTGCTTACTCTCTAACTATTTTCAGAGGTAAACAACACGAGCCTCATTTGTAGCCTGGTACAATGTGCTAAGTGTATCCCAAGCATCCTTAGTTGTTCTGCAAGAGCAAATGTGAGGAATAATGGCACGTTTGACAGACAACGCTATCAATGCATGTGCCTGAGCATCTTTGCCATCCCAATGAATTTGCTCTATAGTAGGTGCAATAGGAACTGTAGCACGAAGAAGAATCTGAAGAATATCAACATCTTCAACACCATCTGCGCAGTGTCAATACCTGTATTTGCACGTGTAATAGGATGTTTTTCAATAGCCTGCACAATGTTCCACAATCCTTTTGCAACTAATACATGTCGCATCATATAAGTCCACAATGGGTAATTGGTACCATCCAAATTATCCTCAATAGCCAACATACGGAATACATCACTGCTTTCAGCCATGGCCACTGACTAAAATACCTTGATGTAGAAAAATGATTGTACCTCAAAAAGTTGAACAAAACTACCCTGTCAAGTTCTGCTAAGCCTATAGCAGACTTCAAGGCGCTTATACTAGCGAACTGAAACATTGTATATATCTTTAGCAAAATTGCCAACACAATCAATATGATAGTGCATTTGGAGGCCAAAGCAAGCTCATATCACAATTTTGACACCACAAATCGAAGTTGTTTTGAAATTCTAATCGTCTTCAGTATGCTCATCAATTTTCATGTGATTTTGAGACTATGATCAGAGGGGTGTCGATGATGCCTTAGATGAAGTGACGACCTGCTCTGATACCAATTGTTGGAATTTGAGGTCTACAAAAGCACACAAACAAGACAAGGAAGAAGAAGAAGTTTGGAGCACAACACGCAATACTAAATGTATTACCAAGAGAATGTACAAAGATAAGTGACATGTTAGGGTTATAGGCATATATACAAGCTAGGGGAAAAAACCTCCTAAAGATGGAAAAAAGTGCATCGGTGATCCTAGTGTGTTCACACACATCACTATCTGTAATAAAGTAAGTCTATGATCCAAGGGTCTGGCCGGTTCAGATCTGTCTGAACCGGCCAGACCCTTGGATCATAGACTTACTTTATTACAAGAAGGTTCTAGAGCTCTTTGGGCAAAATACTCTTCCCATGTATCCCATGGGGATTGAACCCAAGACCTTGTCCTTCACATCCTTGAGACTTAACCACTAAGCTAAGTGGTTCACTTGTTCACAAGAGCACAAGACCTCCTAGTAAGTCTAAACTCGAGATCTTTGGTCATACACACGGATGACCAAACGGTGTCCGATTTCAGATCTGTCTGAACCGGCCAGACCCTTGGATCATAGACTTACTTTATTACACTATCGTATATCAACATAAAGAAAGTTAAGTACCCCCATGTCAATGCACCCAATTTTGAAAGAGGAAATACAGATTTGGTGTATGAAATGAGCACCACCCCATCATTCAAAGTGTGCCATGCATGGCACGGACACATTAAGTACTTATTGACATGCTACAAATAGACATTCCATGACATGTTTGCCACTGGGTTTCAGGAATATCACTTTGAATTTTTGAACTCTCAACCCACCAACTTGTTACACCTTATGTACTCAAAGCACTACCACAATATTCAACTGAACATGCCAAGGACAATCGAATGGTCACTTCAAGAAGTAGATCTCACACGGAATGTACACATCCTCAAGCACACCTTGGCAACATAAATATTGCAGCACTACATTGATCATTCCCAAGCTCAAATGCCTGTCAGGGATGACTAATGCAAAAGGGAGGGGAGTGTTGCACAAGGGTCCTATACACACCAAAAAAGGAGTATGTGAACAAATTCCCAATCAAATTATAACATAAATGAGTCTTTGAAATTCCAAACAATGATTTTTATCATTAATTTTGTAATGTAAATCTCCAATTTTGTAAATTAGTGCTCCATTTTCTACAATCAAAGGAGTCCTAAAGCTTAAAATTTTTAGTTAAAATCCACATACCAAATTTCATAATTTTTAGAGTTCTTTAGATGCTTCAAAAGTAGTTTAGAACCTAACTCAACTATGCTAGGCACTAGGTTTAAAACCGACCAAAACTCCTAGAAATCTATAAAAAGAGCTAGAGAGATCATTTCAGAGGTTATATTTTTTGAGGTTAGCTAGTTTAAGGTGTTGTTATGGTGAGAAGTTATTTTGTAATTTGAGCTCTTGAAAAGCAGTATTCTTCCTTCCATTGTCTCCTCTATTGTCTCTATCTTGTGCGTGTGTGTGTGCATCTAGTGTGCTTCTCACCTTCACCTTCATGCAAATCACTTGTTCATGATCTTCATATCATCCTTACATCTCCACAAATTTTGACAATTAAGGAGGTGGAGCTCCTTGATGTGGTACTCATCGTTGTCTAGAGAAACAATTGCTAATGTTGCTTTAATATTCGTCAGACTCTCATATTCCTTAAAATAAACATGATCCAATTGCTACATGAAATTATGAATACATTTCTTGATGTACCATAACATGAACAAATAGGTGCAAGAATATTATGAAGGTAATAGTGCACATAATAACACCTTGCTTGTGGTCCTTAAAATATTTAACTCAAGAACAATTATAGATGTCATAGGGTTATGAAAATATGCATGTAGCATTGAACCTTATATCAAACTAACAATGAAGGGTCCTCCCAAGTTAATTTGTGATTGCATGTGTGATTTTAGGGTATGCTTAGAGTTTTGTGATTGTCAAATGCTTGATATATGGGGCAAATTCTTCACATGAATAATTTTGTTATACTTTATGGAATAATGGAATGTTGTATGGATTTTAATGTCTTGAGGTTTTTAATGTGATTTGTGTTTGGATTTAGCAGGTGAAGAATCATGAGGGTGTGAATGTGTGTGGACTTATTCAAATATTTTTGAAGATAGTTAAAAGATAATATTTTACATATTTTTTGTAAAAATAATAGATTGCTTTAGAAAGCGACATTTTTGTAAAAATAGTAGATCAGTTAGAAAGCGAAGATTTTGTAAATAAGGCAAATTTTTGTAAATGCATACTTTTCAAAGTGTCATCCTCATGTATCTTCTATTCAGGACGTAATGAGAAATACCTATAAATACGTATACTATGATAGAATCATCCATCAGAGTATGTGGGGGGAGATTGTACCCAATCTAGTGTCTAGTCTCTTATCTCTATTCCATTTACACTTTTGTGAGATTTTGCTTTTGTACTATCCTCTATGTATGTGCATCTGCAAGATCCAAGCAATAGTGGTATCATAGCCAAGGCACATCTACAAAGGTGGTTTCTTGGTGTCTGGTTGTGATTCATGGCATTCGTTTGTGATTCGGCATCCGTTTTGATCATCCAATCCAAGTTTTTGTTTATCAAGTTCGTTTGTTTTGGGTTCGCTTGTGTGTTTTTTTTTAATTTTTTTTAATTTGTTACTATGCATTGTGCTTCTCTCACACTAAGCATTGTGCTCACTATGAAATTGTACTCATTGTGCCCATTTTACTCAATGTGCTCATTGTACTCCCTCTACTCCTTGTACCCCGTGTACCCCCCTATGCATTATTCACTGTTCGAGTTCAGTTTGGTTATCAAATTTTTTTATCAAGTTCAGTTATCCATTTAGTTACTCCTTCATATTACTTCAAGGCATCGACTAAGGCATAAAACTATGGCATAACTTTGGCCACTCAAGGTTCACTTTGGTTCCTTTTGGTTCCATTGGCTACGTGCGAACCAATTCTAACTTATGAGTGGCAATAAGAGCTTAGTTATTTCCCTAGTAAGCTTACTCATTTCTCTAGTTAGCGTTCTTAGTTCCTTATTTAGCATGTAGGGGATTTGGACCCACACTATTGTTAAAATTCTTTTCACATGATCAGTCCTAGGTTTTGGTTCTATATAAGACCATGTACCCTACCCATAATACCGAGGATTTTGGTACATCACCCCTACCTGAGGTACCAATTGAGCAACAATTGGAGCTTTTGCGACACAAATTCGAACATGCTCAAAATGAGATACAAGAACGCAATGTTGCACTACAAAAAATGTAGAGTAATGACCACAACGTAGTTAACATGATGAAGGCCATTATCACTGCTCAAGAAGAAGGCACCCATTCCAAGATTGGTGCCAAAAACTTCCAATTTTCTTGATTTGATGGGTGAAAGGATGTCTTATTTGTTCTTTCATGGATATCCCAATTTGATGACTTTTATTCTGATGAATCATATTTTGAAATTGAAAAAGTGAAATTTATTACTAATTATTTGGTCAATAAGGTCCAGTTATGATGGAATGTTTTGTGGCATAGCACCAACGGCCCCACCACATGGATAGCATTTCAAGAAAAGATCAAGGACTCCTTCCTTCCTCCCTAGTTCCACTTACATGCTCATCGATCATGGACAACTTTTGGATGGAAAGACGAAGATATTGTGTCTACCTGCACTGAACGCTTTTGGCGATGACTACTACTTATTCGTTCACTTGAAATGATTCCTGAAGATAACTTACAATGGATGTATGAAGATGGTTTGGAGATGGGAATCTAAACCAAGATCAACACACTATGTCCCATGACCCTCTATAAAGCTATTTCGTTTGCACGTGATGCTAAGAAGGAGTTTCAATCCATTACCAAGTCCATTCGCTTACGACAAATGCGTCAATGACAACAACCCAACAAGCCCAATTTTCCTTTCAAGCGTCCTTTCACTACTTTCTCTTCCCTTACTTTTTAGTGCCCACCTACTTTTCAGTGCCCACCTCAATCCAATTTCTCACCAATACCCAAGACAACCCCTTTACAACCTACAAAACCTCTAACCCTTCATAGTACGATGATGGATGCTCAACAAAAGAGGGCCTGTATCACTTGCTCGCATTGTGGTAAGTTTGTTCATACTAAAGCTAAATGTAGGTTCTGAAACTAACGACATGAAACCTGTCAGAGCTCATGTACACAACATGGAGTTGGATCATGAAGACACTCAACTTGATTGGACCGAAGAAGCATTGGGAAAGGATCTAAATACCTTGGGTAACAAAATTTCTATTCATTCTTTACTTTACATGCAAGGTACTATTAATGGGAAAATTTTTAATATTTTACATGATGATGGTAGTTAACATAATTTTATTTCTTATACACTAGTGCAAGATCTTCAATTACATCCACTTCCTTCTATGCATAAAGTTAAGACTGCATTTCAAGGAAATAGATATAATGTTACGAGTGAAGTGCATAATATTGGAGTTAGACGTCTGTAGAAGCACGTGAACAACACAAGGATGAAGAAGAAGCTTGGAGCACAACACACAATACTGAATGTATTACCACTAGAAAGATAAATAACCTGTTAGGGCAATAGGCGTATATACAAGCCGGGGAAAAAAAACCTCCTAAAGAGGGAAAAAAAGTGCCCCGGCAATCCTAAAGTGTCCACACACATTAGTACCTAAATATATCAACAAATTCCCTTTGGGAGTGGTGCGGTGAACAAGAAGCTTACACTCATGTATATGGAAGTGTCAAGCTATGTGGAATCAATCCACAAAAGGACGTAAGCCCAAAGCTTTGCAAAAAGCTTCAAACTTCTCCCTAGGGAGATTCTTCGTGAAAAGTTCTGCAATGTTCTCCTGCATGGGCACATATGCCAAGCTGTTCTCTCCAGTAGAGAACCTTTCCTTGACATAATGATAACGCACATCAATGTGCTTAGTGCGAGCATGGAACACAAGGTTCCTCGCAACTCCCAATGCACTCTGATTGTTAGTGAAGATGGTGGTGGTAGAAGACTGACCAACACCCCAAATCAGCCATAAGGCATCTGAGCCACACACACTCAAAAGTTGCTGTGAAAGTTTCCCTATACTCAAGCTCACAACTAGAAGTGGCCACAGTAGGCTTCTTCTTGCTCAACCAAGATATGCATGAGCTACCAAGCATGAAGCAAAAACCACTAGTGGACACATGAGTGTCATAGCAACCAGCCCAATCAGAGTTAGAAAAAGCATGTAAATCTAGCGGTAGTGATTCCCCCCTTGGGATAAAACAATCCAAGTAGTCAGGTACCAATCAAGTAGCAAAAGATGCGCTTAATTGCCTACCAATGCTTGACTCCTGGGCAATGCATAAAACTGCTCATCTATGAGACAACAAACTAAATATCTGGCCGAGTAATGCATAAGTAAATCAAGCATCCAACAACCTACTGATAGAGAACAACATCAAATGCATCTCCAACATCATGAAGACTCAATCGTAAACCTGTCTCCATAGAAGTGGGCAATAGGCTTAATGTCTTCAAGGCCAAAGAACTACAATAATGTGTCCAACTTGCATAAACTGAATGCCCAAATAATGATGCAAATGCCCCAAATTAGACATCTCAAATGAGGCATGCAAAGCAGCCTTAAAATCAACAATATGCTTGTCAAGAGGACCAATGAGAAGCATGTCATCAACACACACAACAATGATCAGAAGTACATCATTAGCACGCTTAACATGTAAGGTGCTTTCAACTAGACTGTTCTAAAAACCATGTGCAATCAGATAGGCATGTATCTTTTCATACCAAGCACGTGATGCTTGCTTTAAACCATATAATGCCTTCTTTAACCTGCACGCCTATTTTTCATGCCCTTTTTGCACAAAGCCATGGGGCTAAAAAGCATACACTTCTTCATGGAAGTCGCCATTCAAAAATAGTTTTTTAATGTCCAACTGATGTACATTCCAACCATGATGAGCTGCAAGTGCACAAATGCTACGAACAATAGTCATTCCGCATGTAGGTGCAAATGTCTCATCAAAATCAATGCCTCTTTCCTATGCATAACTCTTTGCAACAAGCCTAGCCTTATACCTGTCAACTATTCCATTAGGATTATGCTTAAGCTTGTATACCCATTAAGTGCCAATGGCCTTCTTGCTAGGAGGCAAGTCACATAAAGACCAAGTACTGATAGCATCATATTCAGATTGCATTTCAGCCATCCAATGTTTAGAATTTTGTGCTTTATCAAACGAAATAGGCTCAGTCTCATCGCAAAGACTAGAGGCAGCCATAGCATAGCAATCTGATGCAAAAGAGGCATTATGAGAGCATGAACGAGTACGGTATGACAGAGGTGCATCTAATTTGTTGTCACGCAAAGTCTGCACCAGCCATTTTGGCATAGTTTTTGCCTCCTCAATATCAGCTCTCTCATCAACAAGTGCATCATGTAAATCTACATCATAAATAAAATGATCCACATCACCACATGAAACCTATAAAGGCTAAGAAGTTGCCTCATTAGGACCAGAACTAGACTGCCCACCTGTAAAAAGAGGCAACAAAGTATCATACATGACTTTGGAGCTAACAGATGTCTCTTTCGTACATGAAAGTAAAGGTTGAATAACATCTTCCACAAAAACAACATCACGGCTAACCAAAATGTGTTTAGTATGTGGATGATACAGACAATAGCCCTTGCTTTCAGAACTGTACCCAACAAAAGTACATTTTATTGCTTTATCATCCATTTTCCTGTGATGTTGTTCAGGCACTAATGCATATGCCAGACAACCAAAAACATGCAAATGAGCAAGAGATGGCATGCGACCATGCCAAGCCTCATATGGAGTAATAGATTGCAATGCTTTAGTGGGACACCTTTTAAGTGCATATGTTGCACACATGATAGCTTCAAGCCCTCGATCAGAATGGAGGGTGCCCATTTTACATGCTGATAGATTTTCAGCCAAAAGCAAAGACTATTTGAAGCCCATGAACACTTCGGACTTTGCTTTCAATGGATACGTCCATGCATGCCTGGAAAAATCATCAATGAAAGTCACGAAGTAAAGATAATTTCCAAAAGAGGGTGTCTGCATAGGACCATAGGCATCACTGTGAGCAAGCTTCGATTTCTGAGTAGATCAAATTGAACCATCTTTTGGAAAGGAGGAATCCTGCAATTCGCCCAAAATATAGCCTTCACAAACATGTTTTTTGGGTGCCTCAAGTTTGAGCAAAGAGGTCACCATTTCATATTTTTGTAGGCATAGCAAACTAGCAAAATTCAGATGACCAAAGCATGCATGCCAAAGCTTTGCATCTGACATAGCCCAAGAATCATGTATTGCACATGCTGGATCATTCATAGACTTTTCATAGTCTATGAGCTTATACAACCCATGACATAAAATGCCAGAAGCAATAATCATGTTGCCATTTGACAGATCATGAACTGTACACATGTGATAAATAAATTTCACAACCAAGCCAATCTTGGCTAAAGCCAAAACTGATAACAGATTCTTCTTGATCCCTAGCACAAATAAAGCATTTGAGAAAGTCAAAGAACTACCAGCAGCAGTAGCAGAATGATCTTACCAACTCCCATGACATGATAAGAAGAGTTGTTGGTGCATGTGATAGCATTGCCTATAGGCGCAGGCTCAAGTGAAGTGAAGAAACTGCAATGCGAGGTAATATGTTTGATTGCCCCACTATCAAAATACCAAATATCTGAGTCTACTACAGACATACACTCCTCATGAGAAGATGGGTCAAAACTGCAAACAGTAGTGAACGCCCATTCTTCATTCTACACAAGATTTGCAGACTCTGTTTTCAATGTAGAGACCTCTTCAACAACCATTCCGGCCTCTTTCTTCTTTGTCTCTTTAGCAACCAATTTTGGACAACTCTTGATGACATGATCATTTGCTTTATAGTATTTGCAAAATAATTTCTACTTTTTTTATTTCTTCTCATCTTTGTCTTCCTTCTTCGAATGTGTAGCATTTGCAGATTTTTGCTTACTAGTAGATGAGCTCCATTTACCTTTGCCCTTCTGACTAGACAAGAAAGCTTGATCTGCAACACACATAATAGACCTGTTTTGCCTTGATTGCTCTTCATGTAGCAGAATAGAAACTAAGCCTTCAAATGTTAAGGCATTTGGATTGCCTTTCATCATCAAACGAAGAGTAGAAGCAAAACTCTGATATGAGTCAAGAAGACCATTGAGGACAATCTGCACAAGTGAACTATCAGGAAGGACTTCATCATCAAAAATCAACTGTTCCTTTAAATCCTTGATCTTTGTCAGAAAACTGTCCATAGAATCACCTTCATTCATATGCTCACTCTCCAACTCTTTTCGGAGGTAAGCAACACGAGCCTCATTTCTAGCCTGGTACAATGTGGTAAGTGTATCCTAAGCATCCTTAATTTTTTTGCAAGAGCAAATGTGAGGAATAATGGCACGTTTGACAGACAACACTATCAATGCATGTGCCTGAGCATATCTACCATCCCAATGAATTTGCTCTGCAGTAGGTGCAATAGGAAGCGAAGCACGAAGAGGAATATGAAGAATATCGGCATCTTCAATACCTTGTGCATCAGCTTCAATACCTATATTTGCAAGTGTAATAGGATGTTTTTCAACACCTTGCACAATGTTCCATAGTCCCTTTGCAACCAATACATGTCACATCATATAAGCCCACAATGGGTAATTGGTACTGTCCAACTTATCCTCAATAGCCAACATACGAAATACATCACTGCTTTCAACCATGGCCACTGAATAAAATACCTTGATGCAAAAAAAAATGATTGTATCTGAAAAAGTTGAACAGAACTACTCTGACGAGTTATGCTAGACGTGTGATAGACTTCGAGATGCTTATACTGGCGAACCAAAACTTGTATATATCTTTGGCACAATAAGATGAAATAGCCTGCGTAAGCGCTACGATAGTGCATTCAGAGGCTGAAACGAGCTTAGATCTCGATTTCAACACCACATAGTGAAGCTGTTTTTCTCTCCTAATCACCCTGAGTATGCACACCAAATTTTGTGCAATTTTGAGATTGCAACTCGAGAGGTGTCAATGATGCCCTAGATGAAGCAACAACGTGCTCTGATACCAATTGTTGGAGTTAGACATCTACCAAAGCACATGAACAACACAAGGAAGAAGAAGAAGAAGAAGCTTAGAGCACAACACACAATACTGAATGTATTACCACTAGAATGTACAAAGATAAATAACCCGTTAAAGCAATAGGCATATATACAAGCCGAGAAAAAAAAACCTCCTAAAGAGGGAAAAAAGTGCCTGGGCGGTCCTAAAGTGTTCACACACATCACTATCTAAATATATCAACACTCACAACGTTCAGATTTGTGTAGGCTCATATGTAGATGAATGCACATTCTTACTTGCTCCTTTGCAATCCTATGATGTTATACTTGGCATGCCTTTCATCATTATTATAATCCAATGATTGATTATCATACACAATGAGTTTTAAGTTTAACAATCAAGATATATTTTTGTCTGCAATGCATGGTTTCCAACCATTTCCATTAATTAGTCATACTCAAGTAAAATATGCATTTAGGGAAGTCTATAATTCATGTACTGTTTTTGTCAATAACATAGTTGATTACACACATACACTTCTTAATGCACATAAATCATTAATGGCTTCTTATCAAGATTGCTTTATGGTTGATTTTCCTTCTAAACTACCAGCTTCTAGGGGATCTCTTGATCATAGGGTAGATTTAATTCCTGGTAGTTCTCCTCCCCATAGAGCACCTTATAGGCATGGACCTTTACATAAAAGAGAAATAGCTAATCAAGTTAAGGATCTACTCCACAAAGGGCTTATAAGACTTAGTTCTTCTCCCTTTTGACCACCTGTTCTCTTAGTGAAGAAGAAGAACAAGACTTATAGGATGTGCATTGACTATAGAGCACTCAATAAGATTACAATTAAAAACAGATATCCTATTCCTAGGATAGATTATTTGCTAGATAAACTTTGTGGAGCACATGTCTTTAGCAAAATTGATCTTAAATCTGGTTATCATCATATATGAATGACATAAAATGACATTTATAAGACTACCTTTTGAACTTAGACTGGTCACTTTGAATTCATGGTAATGCCTTTTGGACTCACCAATGCACCTACTACATTTGCACGTATGATGAATAACATTTTTCTTGATTACCAAGCTTTTTTTCTTGTTTTCTTTGATGATATACTTGTCTATAGTGAGAATGATAGTGACCATGAAAATTAGTTAGCAAGATTCTTTAATTTATTTTGCAAAAATAAACTTTATGCCAATCCTAAAAAGAGTTCTTTCTTCCAAAAAGAATTAGAGTATTCAGAACATATTGTTTCTAGTCATGGTGTTCATGTAGATCCAAAGAAAGTTAAAGTAATTAAAGAATGGCATGTACCTCAATCTGAGAATGATGTACAATCTTTTCTAGGGTTAGCTATTTTTTACAGAAAGTTTGTAAAAGGTTTTTCTTATTTAGCACTCCCACTCACATTATTATTGAAGAAAAAGTTAAAATTTGCATGGGAAGTAGCACAACAACAATCTTTTGAAAAACTTAAACATGCACTTTTTCATGCACCTGTTTTACAATTACTAGATTTTGCTCAACCTTTCCATGTAGTTACAGATGCTAGTGGTTTAGGTATAGGTGCTATAATAATGCAAAATGATCATCCCATTGCATTTGAAAGTAGGGAACTTAAACCTTCTAAAAAGAATTATAGTACAGATGATGAGGAACTTTTAGTTATTGTGAATGATTTAAAAATTTGGAAACATTACCTTATGGGTTCTGAAGTCCCAATCAAAATAGACCAACAAGCTAATAAGCATTTATTAAATCAACCACTAACTTCTAATAGACACATTAGATGGGCTTCATTCATAGAAAAATTTTGGCCTATGGTTCAATATCAACCTAGCAAAGCTAATGTTGTAGTTGATGCCCTTAGTCACTTCCCATCCCCACAAAAAATATTGTTTCAGTCAATAATATTTCTACTGTTCATATTCATTCATTTCATGATTATGATTCCTACTTATGCATCTGATTTGTATTTTTTCACAAACATGGAATGCTTTCAATGATTATACAACATTTAGTGAGGATCACTACACTTTTCATTATGGATTCTTGTATGTCCAACACAAGGTATGCATCACACAAGGTTTTAAAGAATTTGTTATGATAGAGATGCATGAACCACCATATATGGGTCATAGGGGCATACCAATTACTATTTCTATGTGTAAAGAAATTTTCTTTTAGCCAAATATGGAAAAGGATATTGCACAATATGTTTCCCCTAACATTGTGTGTCAACATGTGAAACAACATCATGATAAATCATTCGGATTATTAATGCCACTTCCCATACCTAATGGACCATGGGGACAAATTTCTATAGATTTTATTACTAGTCTTCTGACAACTCATAATGGTATGATTTGGATAATTTTTTATAGGTTTAGTAAACAAGCATATTTAATTCCTTGTAAAAAGACTCTTTCTGCACCTCAAGTCTGCTATGTTATTTATTAAATGTATTTTTCCGCATTATGGTTTTCCAAAAGTTATTCTTTCATATCAAGATGTTCGTTTTTTTAATCACTTTTGGGTTGCATTATTTCAAAATTTAGGTTCTAAAATAGACTTTAGTTTCACATTTCATCTTGAAAGTAATGGGCAAAGTGAAGCTGTGAATAGTAATATTTTAAATTTATTACGTTTTTATTCTTTAGATAATCCAAGTAGTTGAAAAACTTCCTTTACTACAATTTGCATATAATAATACAACACATACCAATACTTGACGTGCCCCATATGAAATTATGTATGGTAAAAAGCTTCCCATTCCCATGTCTATCATTCAAACTGATATACCTATGGCTGATTCTTTTGCACAAGATCATATTTCTACACTTCATGAGGTTCATGATCACATTAAAAAGAGTCAAGAACGTTACATGTGCAATGTTAATAAGAAACGAGTAGCTAAACAATTTAATGAAAATGACTTTGTATGGTTACAAATAATTAAAAGACGTTTGAAAAATATTTCACTACATCTGAAGGTTAAACTTGCACCACATTACTATGGACCTTTTCATATTATTCAAAAAAATAATGAGAATGCTTTTAGATTAGACATACCTTCTCATTGGAATATACATAATTCTATTCATATTAGTCTATTGAAACAATTTAAAGGAACATTACCACTCACTCCTATTTTAGATGATCCTCCTTTACTTGAAGAGGATTCTGAAATTTTAGTTCCAGAGAAAATACTTGATTATGATGTTATTACTACACGTATAAGTAAGCACTATCATAGATGTTTAGTTAAATATAAAAATCACTCACTTGAAGAATCTCAATGGATTCATAAGACATCATTAAATCCACATTATGATCATTTGATTTTTGCATATCATTCACAATCACATTAAATTCTAGCTTTCCATTTCCATGCATGTGTTTTTACATGGAACATGCTTATGATTGTTCAATGATGGGACATGTGACTGGCCATGTTGGATTTCATGTCTTAGCCCTCATGTTCATAGGCCAAGTTGGATTACACTATAGCATATGGGATATTGGGAGATCATTATGACAACTATTTTGTATAGAAACTTGGTACTAGACTTTGTCACTATCAAAATTGTAGATTCTCTAATGAAGGATACATTTGCCATACTTATCTTGACCAGACGATCATGTGTATTAGAGCAATTCATTGACGCCAAGAACTTTCACAACCACAAATTTGGTGGTTTTCTATTGTGATTCTAGTTTTATGATTGTATGTTTGATTTTTTAGGAATAGTTTCTCATCCTTTATCATCAGAGATTGAAAATGTTTCCTTCTTTCAAATCTTTATAGAGATATGAGGATTCATAACCATGATCCTTGTTTGGGTCACTTACAATAATTCATGAGCAAACAAGAGGGTTTTGTGCTTCTTTGGGTCTAATCTTACCTAAGGCCATGAACTCCTCATGCTATATTCATTTTCCAAGATCAAGCTTACAAGATGTTTGGTGTTCTTACAAGCCCTTGCAATCCTCTCACTTAAGATGTGTATTGAGGATGTTAAAGTTATTTGATTACTAAGATATTGTTGAATTTCATCATCTCATCCAAGAACATCAAAAGTGTTGATATATTTAGGTAGTGATGTGTGTGAACACTCTAGGACCGTCGGGGTACTTTTTTCCCTCTTTAGGAGGTTTTTTTCCCCCCGCTTGTATATATGCCTATTGCCCTAATGGGCTACTTCTCTTTGTACATTCTCTAGTAATACATTTAGTATTGTGTGTTGTGCTCCAAGCTTCTTCTTCTTCCTTGTGCTGTTCGCGTGCTTCCGCAGATGTCTAACTCCAACAATTGGTATCAAAGCAGGTCGTCGCTTCATCTAGGGCGCCGTCGACACTCCTCCATATGCAGTCTCAGAATCGCACGAATTTTGGTGAGCATACTCAGCCTGTTTCCGAGATCAAAACTACTTCGCTCTATGTTGCCGAAATCGCGATATGAGCTCGTTTCGGCCTTCGAACGCACTATCGCACTGCTTGTGCAGGCTATTTCATCTTTTTGTGCTAAAGGTATATACCAATTTCTGTTCGCCAGTATAAGCGTCTCGAAGTCTGCTACAGGTCTAATAGAATTTGTCTGGGCAGTTCCGTTCAACTTTTTGAGATACAGTCAATTTTTTGCATCAAGGTATTTTAGTCATCGGCCATGGCTGAAAGCAATGATGTATTCCGTATGTTTGCTGTTGAGAATAAGTTGGATGGTACCAACTACCCGTTATGGGCTTATATGATGCGACATGAGTTGGTTGCAAAAGGACTAGGGAACATTATGCAGGGTGTCTAAAAACGTCCTATCACACCTGCAACTATTACAACTACAGGTATTGAAGCTGATGCAGAAGGTGTCGAAGATGATGATATTCTACATATTCCTGTTCGTGCTACGGTTTCTGCTGCACCTACTGCAGAGCAGATTTGCTGGGATGGCAGAGATGCCCAGACACATGCTTTGATAGCCTTGTCTGTCAAACGTGCCATTATTCCTCACATTTGCTCTTGCAGAACAGCTAAGGATGCTTGGGATACACTTATCACATTGTACCTCCGAAAACAGTTGGGGAGTGAACGCATGAATGAAGGTGATTCTATGGACAGTTTCCTAACAAAGAGCAAAGACTTGAAGGAACACTTGATTTCTGTTGATGAGGTCATACCAGATAGCTCCCTTGTGCAAACCGTTCTGAATAGTCTTCCTGATTCATATAAGAGTTTTGCTTCTACTCTTTGGTTGATGATGAAAGGAAATCCAAATGCCTTGTCATTTGAGGAGTTAGTTTCTGTTCTGTTGCAGGAAGATCAGTCCAGGTAGAACATGTTCATTATGCATGTTGCAGATCAAGCTTTCCTAGCTAGTCAGAAGGGCAAAGGAAAATGGAGCTCTTCTACTAGTAAGCACAAATCTGCAAATGTTGCACATTCGAAGAACCAAGACAAAGATGAGAAAAAAATCAGAAAAGTATAAATTGTTTTGTAAGTACTGTAAAGGGAATGATCACATCATAAAGAACTGTCCAAAACTGGCTGCAAAAGAGGCAAAGAAGAAAGAGGCTGGAATGGTTGTTGTAGAAGCCTCTAGACCAAAAATGGAGTCTGCTAATCTTGTGCAGGAAGAAGAATGGGTGTTTACTACCGATTGCAGTTTTGACCCATCTTCTCGTGATCAGTGTGTGTCTGCAATAGACTCAGATGTTTGCCAGTATTTTGATAGTGGGGCAACCAAACATATTACCTCGCAGCGTAGTTTCTTCTCTTCACTCGAGCCTGCCCCTACAGGGAATACTGTTACATGTGCCAACAACTCCTCTTATCCTATTATGGGAGTTGGTAAGATCATTTTGACTACTGCTAATGGTAGTTCTTTCACTTTGTCAGATGCTTTATTTGTGCCAGGGATTAAGAAGAACTTGTTATCAGTTTCTGCATTACCCAAGATTGGCTTGGTTGTGAAATTTGTTGATGACCGGTGTACAGTTCATGATCTGTCAAATGGAGATGTGATTATTGCTTTTGACATTTTATGTCATGGGCTGTATAAGCTCATAGACTATGAAAGATCTATAAGTGATTTGGCATGTGCAGTAAATGATTCTCAGGCTATGTTAGATGCAAAGCTTTGGCATGCACGCTTTGGTCATCTGAATTTTGCTAGTTTGCTACGCTTGTAGAAATCTGAAATGGTGTCCTCTTTGCCCAAGCTTGAGGCACCTGGAAAACATGTTTGTGAAGGTTGTATTTTGGGCAAAATGCAGCGTTCATCCTTTCCAAAAGATGGTTCAGTTCGGGCTACTCAGAAATTGCAGCTTGTACATAGTGATGTCTGTGGTCCTATGCAGACACCTTCTTTTGGGATTTATCTCTACTTCGTGACTTTCATCCTCCATTGAAGGCAAAGTCTGAAGTGTTCATGTGCTTCAAACAGTTTTTGGTTTTGGCTGAAAATCTGTCAGCATGTAAAATGGGCACCCTCCATTCAGATCGAGGGGGGAATATATGTCTTCTAATTTTAATGCATTTCTGGCTCAACGTGGGATAAAACACCAATGTACAGTGCCGTATACACCTCAACAGAATGGAGTTGCTGAACGGAAGAACAAGTCTCTCATGGAGATGGCGAGGTGTATGGTCAAGAGTCAGGCTTTACCACATAGTTTTTGGCTTGAGGCTATCATGTGTGCAACATATGTACTGAACAGGTGTCCCACTAAAGCGCTGCAATCTATCACTCCATATGAGGCTTGGCATGACCGCAAGCCATCTGTTGCTCATCTTCGTGTTTTTGTTTGTTTGGCATATGCATTAGTGCTTGAACAACATCGCAGAAAATTGGATGATAAAGCAGTAAAATGTATTTTTATTGTGTATAGTTCTGAAAGTAAAGGCTATCATCTATATCATCCACAGACGAAATGCATTCTGGTTAGCCATGATGTTGTTTTTGTGGAAGATGCTATTCAGCCATTGCTATCATGTACTAGAGCTCCAAAGACATGTATGATACTTTATTGCCTCTTTTTACAGGTGGACATCCTAGTGTTGGTCCTAATGAAGCAACTTCTCAGCCTTTGCAGGTTTCATGTGATGATGCAGATCATTCCATTTCTGATGCAGATTTACATGATGCACTTATTGATTAGAGAGCTGACATTGAGCAGGCAAGAACTATGCCAAAATGGCTGGTGAAGACCTTGCGTGACAACAAATTGGATGCACCTCTGTCATATCGTACTCGTTCAGGCTCTCATAGTGCCTCTTTTGCATCAGATTGATATGCTATGGCTGCATCTAGTCTTTGTGATGATATTGAGCCTGTTTCGTTTGATGAAGCACAAAATTCAAAAAATTGGATGGCTGCTATGCAATCTGAATATGATGCTATAATGAAGAATGGTACTTGTTCTTTATGTGACTTGCCTCCTGGCAAGAAGGCCATTGGTACTAAGTGGGTATAGAAGCTGAAATGTAAACTTGATGGTACAATTGACGGGTATTAGGCTAGGCTTGTTGCAAAGGGTTATGCACAGGAAATAGGCATTGATTTTGATGAGACCTTTGCAGCTACATGTCGTATGACTACTGTTCAAAGCATTTGTGCAGTTGCAGCTCATCATGGTTGGAATGTACATCAATTGGACATTAAAACTGCATTTCTAAATGGTGACTTGCATGAAGAAGTGTATGTTTTTTAGCCCCGTGGCTTTGTGCAGAAAGGGCATGAAAACCATGTGTGCAGCTTAAGAAAGGCATTATATGGTCTAAAGTAAGCACCACGTGCTTGGTATGAGAAGATACATGCCTATCTGATTGCACATGGTTTTGAGAATAGTCGAACTGAAAGCACCTTATATGTTAAGCGTGCTAATGATGTACTTCTGATCATTGTGGTTTATGTTGATGACATGCTGCTCACTGGTCCTCATGAGAGGCATATTGCTGATTTTAAGGCTGATTTGCATGCCTCATTTGAGATGTCTGATTTGGGGCATTTGCATCATTATTTGGGCATTCAGTTTATGCACGTTGATGGTGGAATGGTTTTGTGTCAAATGAAATATATTGACACATTATTGCAGCGTTTTGGCCTTGAAGACTGTAAGCCTATTGCCATTCCTATGGAGATAGGTTTATAATTGAGTCTTCATGATGCTGGAGATGCAGTTGATGCTGATCTCTATCAGCAGGCTATTGGATGCTTGTTTTACTTATGCATTACTCGACCAGATATTCAGTTTGCTGTCTCACAGATGAGTAGGTTTATGCATTGCCCAGGAGTCAAGCATTTGGCAGGCAGTTAAGCGCATCTTTCGCTACTTGAGTGGTACTCGGCTACTTGGGTTGTTTTATCCCAAGGGGGGATCACTACCGCCAGATTTGCATGTTTTTTCTGACTCTGATTGGGTTGGTTGCTATGACACTCGTGTTTCCACTAGTGGCTTTTGCTTCATGCTTGGTAGCTCTTGTATATCTTGGTTGAGCAAGAAGCAGCCTACTGTGGCCGCTTCTAGTTGTGGGGCTGAGTATAGGTGAGCCTTCACAGCGACTACTGAGTGTGTGTGGCTCAGACGCCTTATGGCTGATTTGGGTGTTGGTCAATCTTCTGCCACCACCATCTTCACTGACAGTCAGAGTGCATTGGTAGTTGCGAGGAACCCTGTGTTCCATGCTCGCACTAAGCACATTGAGGTGCATTATCATTATGTCAGGGAGAGGTTGTCTGCTGGGAGATTAGCTTGGCATATGTGCCCACGCAGGAGAACATTGCAAATCTTTTCACGAAGGCTCTGCGTAGGGAGAAGTTTGAAGCTTTCCGCAAAGCTTTGGGATTACTTCCTTTTGTGGAGTGATTTCCACATAGCTTTGCACCTCCTTATACATGAGTGCCAGCTACTTGTTCACCGCATCACTCCCAGGGGGGGATTTGTTGATATATTTAGGTAGTGATGTGTGTGAACACTCTAGGACCGCCGGAGCACTTTTTTCCCTCTTTAGGAGGTTTTTTTCCCCCGGCTTGTATATACGCCTATTGCCCTAATGGGCTACTTATCTTTGTAAATTCTCTAGTAATACATTCAGTATTGTGTGTTGTGCTCCAAGCTTCTTCTTCTTCCTTGTGTTGTTTGCGTGCTTCTGCAGACATCTAACTCCAACAAAAAGTAAATTCAAGGAGATAGCTATAAAACAAGTATACGGAGGGGAATGAGCAACTAGTACAAAGACTTAACTAGAACATGACAGGTCCAAGGAGAAGGAGTTCATTAAAGAGTTTATGAACCTCTAAATTTGGATAGATTGAAACTTCTATGATCAACCATTTCCTATGCTTCCCAAGTGGGTCTCATCCTTAAAACCCCATATGCAAGGAGCTTGCCCATGTCTCTTCACACATATTCACTCATACTTGTACCTAAATACTCTACTCTCACCATGGAAAGTTTCTCATTATCGATTTCTTCACTTATCCATTTTGCCTCTATTTTTTTTAATGTTCCAAAACATCTCTTCAATGTGGTATTTTTTCTTAATTTGTATTTTCTACTCTTCTAAGATCTTCATGGTCTTTAATGTGGTAGTTTTTCTTAATACATATTCCTTGCTCTTCTAAGATTTGAATGCCTTTTTACATCTCTTTATTTGTGGTTTTGCATGCTCTTCATAACATCTCCATATTTGTGATGTTGCATGCATAACATAATCCATAACATCTCTTTAGTTGTGATGTTTCATGCTCTTCAATTGGTAGTTTTCGTTAATTTATATTTTCTACTCTTTTAAGATTTTCATGCTCTTTATTGACTTATTTATTTCTTAGTGTTTGTATTGCACTCTTCTAAGATTCCCTATAATATTGTTTCCAACTTAAATATAACACCTTGAGTTCATATGGCTGGAACCTCACTGTCCTTATAATAAAATTCTCCATCTATTCTATTCTAGAGATCTTAGACAATATGACCCTCATGTATGGTACAATCACACCTTGTGTAAAACACAACAACAAAAAAAACGAAAGCCCTTTTACAAAAGCCTCATATCCTTGATTGATCATCCATTCCAATAAGATAAAAAAGGATATGAGTGAATGGGAAACTCTTATCTTAATGGAGTTTTTTTAACCACTGATTGGAATTCCATGTGTTTGAATCATTGTTATTTGCTTATTTTTTTGGATTCAATCACCATTGTGGTGAAAAAGGTGTAATACACTGTAGATTTTTTTGATACTCATGGAACTTGAATATACAGAGGGGATCTCCCCAAATGCCTAAAACATGTGAAAATCTTTCAAATAACTACATGAGGTCCAATCTCATGTCATGAAATTGTTTTCATGATATACATGCACTTGATACTATGATATAGACCTTGACATTTGATCACAGGACTCTTTCTTTATATCATGTACATTTAACATTAGCGAAGGCTTAGTCAATGGAAATCCTTTTGAACTTTGATGGGGGATTCTTTAGTTGAAAGGGTCTTGTATGTAGATCTTTTTGGACCAAGAAGTACAACAAGTGCAATGTCAAAGTACCACAATTACTTGTGCAATCAACCTCTGTGCCATTTCTTTACCTTGTTGAGTAGCTTGCCCTTGTGCACCCCTTTCACTCAAGCCGCCAATAAGGTTGAAGTCCTAGTCACTTCTATTGTCGACCTACAACACCTCCTTGATGGTACTATGGTCACACTTTGGTTGCTCTCTACCTTGACAACCTTTGTATGCACACACAAGAGAGAATATAATACTCTCTTCACAATCCTTGGCCCTCTAGTTCTTAGAACTCTCTCTGTGTAATAAAGTGATAGGTTGGAGATGGTTGAACCACAACATTGATAGGTAGGAGAGGGTTGAAATACACTGTAAGAGGGAGGATTAGGAAGTAATCCTCAACCATGGCTTTTGGGGCAAGTGGTTAGCCCATCACATTCCTAACCAAGAGGTTGTGAGTTCAATTCCTTACATTGGTATCAAAGCCTAGGAAGTAGGTTTGGAAAAGGTGGATTGACCTAATGGCCTCTAAAAAAAAGCGCTTTGGCATCCTCTACATGAAAGGGTAAAAAGTAGCGTAGGTCGCTTTATCAAGTTAGCCTAGCAAAGATTGAGGTGTATCCCTCAATCCGTAGGTCAGATCGAGGCATGTAAGATACCATTGGAAAGATCTCGGAATGCACTTTCCAAATCTAATGAGGTGGCTAGAAAGTGTAAAGCCCTTGGGAAACCATGGGTGGCACTTGATTGAGGGTTCAAGTTACCAAACATGGGTGAGAACAGGGTTCAAGATTGAGGTTGAGAACAAAGGCCCAAGACACCAAGGTTGCGAACAAGAAGGTTCAAGACAGCAAGGTTGAGAGAAAGGGTTCAAGAGACCAAGGTTGCAAACAAGGTTCAAGAAACTGTGTGAGGTTGAGGACATGAATTCAAGGGTACCTAGGGAGTTCAAGGGGCTGATCACTGAGGTTAGAGGATACAAGAGTAGATCATTGAGGACAATGATTGACCAAGGGGGGAAGAATGTAATAAAGTGATAGGTTGGAGATGGTTGGATCACACCCTTGATAGGTAGGAGATGGTTGAACTACACCCTAAGAGGGAGGATTAGGAAGTAATCCTCAACCATGGATTTTGAGGCAAGTGGTTAGTCCATGACATTCCTAACCAAGAGGTTGTGAGTTCAATTCCTTACACTCTGCACACTTTGTCTATATTTGCACACTATGTTTGGCTCTGCCTCTTGATCCCATAGTGTAGTGTATCCTCTTGCTTGCTTAACCTATTCTTCTCCCAAATGCTTCTTCTTCTTGTCAAATCCCCTTGCATATGTTGCTTCACTTGACTTAACTTTCCTTCACACGTGTATCCAAGATACTGGTCTTAGATGTGTAGCCCACTTTCCCACTCCTTGGTGCACACATTTCCCAACTCATCATATTCCTCATGATGCTTTTCCCTGTTCTATGCAAGAACCTTCTCACATAGAGACCAACAACACCCTATTTTGTCCTAAAACCACTTTATTGAAAACAAAATTTTTAATTTGGGGCCACACATAGGATTTTGTGTATCTTCTTCACTGCCTATCTTCTTCACTTTTGTCCTTAGTTTCTCCAAAATCTACACATAAGGAGGGCTCAATTGAACCTTCCAAACACTTCAAAATCCTTAAAAACCTAAAAAAAAGACCCTTTGAATCCTGTACTTAAATTTATCGGCAAGACAATTGTCCCCTGTGCACTACGTGTGCACCACTTTGCCAAGTCATCACTATGAAAAGCTCAGCAAACTTGCATAAATATTTTTATGTTGAACATCGCTTGCACCATGGAGGCACATTACACAATTTTGTTGGCTTTGGCATTGGTCCAAATGCCCTTGATGAAGAATTTCTTCCTATTTATTTCTTCAGGCAATAAAATTTAAGGCATTCCTAGGCTCACAAAATGGTACACTTCTATGTGACCATCTTACTAAATAGATGATGTAAGCGTTTGTTGATGGAAAAAACTCGGTTCAAAGAAAGATTTAATGTACAAATTTTATGGACTAGGAAATTACTTTGAAAAAATTTCAAGTACAAAATAAATATTATTGCATCTGCATTCCTTTTGGGGGACTTCGGAAAAATATATTTCTTGTCAAGAGCCCTTGACTAGATTTCGATTTTCTAGGCATTCCTAGGGTCACAAAATGGTACACTTCTAAGTGACCATCTTACTAAATAGATGATCAAATTACAAATTTTATGTACAAATTTTATGGACTAGGAAATTACTTTGAAAAAATTTCAAGTACAAAAGAAATATTATTGCATTTGCATTCCTTTTGGGGGACTTCGGAAAAATATATTTCTTGTCAAGAGCCCTTGACTAGATTTCGATTTTCTAGGCATTCCTAGGGTCACAAAATGGTACACTTCTAAGTGACCATCTTACTAAATAGATGATCAAATTACAAATTTTATGTACAAATTTTATGGACTAGGAAATTACTTTGAAAAAATTTCAAGTACAAAATAAATATTATTGCATTTGCATTCCTTTTGGGGGCCTTCGGAAAAATATATTTCTTGTCAACAGCCCTTGACTAGATTTTGATTTTCTAGGCATTCCTAGGGTCACAAAATGGTACACTTCTAAGTGACCATCTTACTAAATAGATGATCAAATTACAAATTTTGTGTACAAATTTTATGGACTAGGAAATTACTTTGACAAAATTTCAAGTACAAAATAAATATTATTGCATTTGCATTCCTTTTGGGGGACTTCGGAAAAATATATTTCTTGTCAACAGCCCTTGACTAGATTTCGATTTTCTAGGCATTCCTAGGGTCACAAAATTGTACACTTCTAAGTGACCATCTTACTAAATAGATGATCAAATTACAAATTTTATGTACAAATTTTATGGACTAGGAAATTACTTTGACAAAATTTCAAGTACAAAATAAATATTATTGCATCTGCATTCCTTTTGGGGGACTTCGGAAAAATATATTTCTTGTCAACAGCCCTTAACTAGATTTCGATTTTCATCCACATCCTTAGAAAAGGTTCATTTTCATTGGACTCATAATTATCGGTTCTCTATGATGAATGCATACTACATATCACTTTACTTTCGATGAGAATCAAAATCTTTTGTATCTATAATGATTGGCATGCTACATATCATATCATACTTGTGTAACATGGATTCTCCAATATGTGAGATCCATCAAGAATCCTTGCAAGTCTAATATTCTTGATCTTACAAAACATAACCCAATATCTCTTTTTTTATTGTTTACATGTATATTTTTCAACCAATCATCTAAAAATGTTGCCATCCATCACAAAAAGGAGTGGAAGAGAGACATATTTATACTATTGATTCCCTAATCATGAAGGATATTGATTCCCTAATGATGAAGGATGATGGTTTAGAATGATCCTTTGTGGAATGTTGACAGAGTTTCTAGGCCCATTGTGGATGGATCCGAATATTAATTATTCATATCACAAAAGTTAGAGCACCCATCTTCATCATATTCCCAACACTCCATGATTTTCTTATTGAATTTGGGATTCTCATCCATCAAAAGGACTCCTTTTACATCAACTCACTATCACACACACACACATTGCATGAGAGGATCCGATTTTACTAAAGATGGATATCGTTGAAGAAAACATGAAAAGGGGATTTCAAACGATGCAAGCACTTGCCATGCATGGTGCTCATACTTATGGTGAAGTGTACATATAATTTTCACAAAGATGTTGGCTTTTTCAAAGAACAGTTAAACCACAATAACATCACGAAAAAAATGTCATCAAGTGAAGAATTTCAAGCTAAGTGCAAATATATGATCAAATATTGAAAAAAAAAGCTAACAATGCTAATGAAAAGACTTGGAAGGTCTATAATGTGTGTGAAAGTCAATTGTTGAGTGAAGAAAATTCGATTGACAATGGCTACTGAGTGGTACTAAGTAGGGAGGACATATTTAAACCAACATAGGTAGAAATATTCTCACCCTTTTGCAAGGCTTCATAGATAGAAAACATGGTGATTATTGATACAATACTTTCTACGTGAAACACTTGTGATGGAGATTGTTCATGGGAAAGAAGGAAACAAATGGTATGGATTTGGATTAACATTCAAGATGGGCTGTCAAGGAAGGGTGGCATGAGGGGGAAATGTAAGGAGATAATAGTCTTGGGTGAAATACACTTCTCCCAAAAGTATCAGTTCCTTTGATAATCCTCCCTTAATCCAAAAACATAATTGCAATACAACATGAATTGGAACACACTATGCAATTGATCTAAAACATGCTTAGCTGTAAGATGGACTAATGTGTTTAGGTTTTAGTGTTTATGTCTTTAGGGTTTTGGGTTTTGGGTCTTTAGAGCAATCTATCCACCACTCAAGCATAGTATGAATGGCGGGACACTAACAAGATAAAAAAAGTGATGTTTACTACATTCTTAGGTCTTCACAGATCCAATCCATATGCAAGCCTCATTTGTTAACCAATTTTTGCTCTACAACATAATTCAATGATCTATCTTCACTAGGCATAAGTGTGTATGAATACACCAATTAGAGTCCACACAAGGCAGCCTTAGGGTGACATTAGAGCTCATTTATGTGCATGGCAAAGGAGAAGTGGATGGAAAAGTCAAAGAAATTTGATGATCCCTATTAGAAAGAAAGCATGGAGAGGCACTGAACAACCCACATCCACTCAATGAAAAACTATGTGAATCACACTTAAACACCTTAAAAGAGGCCTTATGCTATGTGGGATTTCTTGAATGGGGGTGGATGACACAAACAAGATCTATTTTCTATTTTCTTTAATTTTTGTCTTGTAAACCCAACTTGATACATGTAAAGGACTTCGGTAGGACAATGAGTGAAAAGCGCCATATGCAATGCCCAATCTAATATATCTAATATCTTACTGCAACAAGTGTTATAGGTCAAAACATTGAGATGGTCTGTTAGGCTTGGAATGTCGATAGAGGGGAGACATAATAAGGACAAAGAAGAGATGAGGAATTTGGAACATTATAAGTACAAAGATGAGGAGTTTGGAACATTATAAGTACAAAGAAGAAGTCTGATTGATTTAAAAAATGGAGTGCATCATACTTTGTGAGAAGGAAGCACACTATATAACCAAAACGAGATAATAAAAGCTCAAAAGACAATCCAACATAAAAAATACTTGCTTCTTTTGAGGGGACAATGAAGGTAGTTTGAGTTTCCTAGCCAATGACTCCTGGAATCTTTCTTTTCAAGGCTGTTGGAGGACCTCATTGAAGAAGAGAACAAGAGACTTGACATGTATGGCATATCAACCTTTAGCTTTACATGTTGGAAATGACCTCTTTAGTTTTGGTTTGCCATTATATCATTGGAAGGATACTATTATGACATTCTCTATGGTCTCTTCACATGTTATGGAGTCTACTTGCACATACATATATATATATATATATATATATATATATATATATATATATATATATATGTGTGTGTGTGTGTGTGTATATTTGTGTACTCAATATGGGTTCCATCTTTCCTAATTCACATCTATGGCTAAACCACTCTTTGACCATAAAGGACATGGCGCAAAGGGTTTACCAATGGGCCTAAGCCACGTGGCAAAAAAGATTCCTAGGGGTTATAACCCAAGCAAACTCCATTGCCTTCATTCCCCGTAACATATCTTCCTTCTCCCGTAACATATCTTTTGCTTCTTCGAGGGGGCCTTATAGTCTGCTTCACTGCGAGCGAGGACGAAAGGGCTTGACGTTCATTTTACTCATATTTCTAGAAAGGTGAAAAATTCTCCACAGAGCTTGAAAACAGACGGTCCATGGCACAGTATACTGTCATTCTCCAAGCGCTGACGTGCAGCCAAATGGCTTTTCTCCAGTCCCCTATCTACGTCTCCAAGTATAGGCCTAGACTGCTTTTGAACTTCTTCGGTTCCCGTAAGCACGCCCGCCGCCGCGTTCCTCACACACATACACGCACGCACACAAACAGTATTCTGTTGATGAGGGGATGCCCTTTCCAGATGCACGCACAGACATTGGGACGTCTATCGTGGATGTGTTTGAAGAATTATAGGAAGCAGGAGTCCTCACTTCACTTGACTCTTACTTCTGACCCTCAGTCAGCACAATCGCCCCTGTCTAGCTCAGACTATCTTCCTCTTTAATGCTTCTTTGTGGCTGAGAAAATTGGGAAGGTATGAAACCTTCGCAGAAAGTCGGATCGAGCTTAGTCAAAGCAAGGCATCAATTCCTCCCGTTGCAGATCGAGTTCTGCGTTCACTCGAAGTAAGCTCTGATACTTTGTTCCTTCCGCTTTTTTCGCCGCTTGGGGGAGGTGGGTCAAAGGCAATGGAACACAGAACCACGCACGAGAAACTGGCTCCAGATAGGAGCCCAAAAGCTAACATCACGCCTGAAGCAACCGCATCATCATTAGAAAGTCCCCCTTTCGATGACAGCGAGCCCCCTCCGTTAGAGGAAGTGAGTGAACCTCACTCTAAAGCAAGCACACCTCCTTCGTCGACCCCGCATTCTGAAGATTTAGAGAAGGGATTTAGTCCATCTTCACCATATACAGAGAGGATTGGCAGTCAATTTTCATCCTCAGAAAGAGAGCTTAGTCCATCGTCATACGAACAGAACGTGCCTAGCCCGCCATCCGACAGCCAGGAGGTCAACAGCCCATCTTCACTTACTGAGAAGGTCTACAACCAATCCTCATTCACGGAGGAGGGACACAGTGGGGGACGGCAAAACAATGCTGCTCCTGTACAAATAAAATCCCCTCCTGCTGTGGAGATCAATGATTTGAATCACACACAAACAAAAGCAGGCATTGGATCCCTTGGAAACACGGTCTCTAAGGAAAAGCTTGATCTCAAGCCGTCCTTGCGGACACCCTTTGCGTCCATTCGGCACTCAGTGTCTGCTGCAGCGAAACATGTAAGCTTCAAATCTGATTCTATTTCATCAAGAACGTCTGCTGCAATCTACGGAGAGAAACCTTGGTGGAAACGTGTATCTCACCAAATGAAGATAATTGAGGCTGCATTACGTGCTGGTGGGGCGATCCTTGCGCTGATATCATTTTCAGTGATGTGTGCGACCAGTGAGTGGCGCCAAGGTGCTGGGAGCACATTCAAAATGAGCTTTACAGATTACCAAGCATACAAGTAAGCATCGTGGAAAGTATAAGTGAGAATCATGTAATCACTAAAAAAATCTTATGTATGAATGCAATTGGCTTGAGATGGCTTCTTTTGAATGATTAATATGGGTCTATTCTTTTGTTTATGATTGAAGATACTAGTAAATGGCAGTAGCAGTGGAACTTATTTAACCTCAGCCTGAGCACACATGAAGGTGCCAAAAATTTTGGTTCCTTTTATCTATACTGAAGTGTAGGTAGACTGTGGTTATAACTTATACTTGAGATTTCTGGTATTTTTGAAGGACAGATTTAACAATACACAACAGGAACACAAACATGAGCTTTTGGGCCGTACATAAGTCTCCCATGCAATGGCTGTGGTGTGTCTGGTAATCAAATTCTGGGAAAAGATGAATGGCACAACAATTGCTAACTGTTTGAGTAGATTTTTGGGTATGGATAGAATTAGCAACTGCACACATAACTCACAGCTGGAGGAGAGGAGTGCGTGAGAGAGAGGAGTGAAATTCTAGAGCCCTGGATCTGGAACATTGAATGACATCACTAGAATTATAGAGACATGTGTGTATAGAGTCTCAAATCTACATCATTCACAACACAAGAAAGGAATGGAGAGTGAAAGAGTGGTGAGGTGTCTGAGAGCTTTAGAGCCTAGATATTGAAGGGACCTACACAATTTCAGAAATTGCTGCAATTAACTTGAAATACATATTGATAAAAAGAACCTATGGAGATGGAAACTTAGTGTTTGCTTAGGATGGTGTGCTCTAATCAAATACATCCCCCCCCCCCCCCCCACACACACACACACAAAAAAAAAAGGGAAAAAAAGGAAATAGAACAAAAAAGTGCTTATCCACCTCATGCAATAAAGTCAATCCGTAAAGAGCAAATCTTGACATCTTGTATTCCTTCCAATCTTGCCATGTAATACATGGGTGTATTGATAATTAACAAACTTTTCGGCATCCACCATTTGCTCAATGGGTAGAGTTATCAACAGTCATCATCAATGTTGTATTGATTTGGAGGCTTGCCGCTTTATCCAAAGAAAATTGTTCACTTAAGTTTTGGTAAACTCACACCATCACAAGAGAAAGGGCCTTGCTTAAAAGTATGATGGCAAAAGATCCTACATTCTAGCTTGAGATGTTTGATCATTATACTATGGAGTCAAGTCTGTTATCCCTAATTTTAGCTACTTCATTATTATTCTTTGGAGTATGATTATGGAATGTATACAATTTCGTATATTTCCTTTGACAATTGAGAAGCTTACAACTTGTTCTTGAGTGTGAAAGTGAAGTTCTAGATCTTTTGGATAAAGTTTTTCTTTGGAATGGGTATGGAGGAATAGAGACACTAAAAGAGATTTGTAGTGTAAATGAACACATGACACTTGGTTTGTTTGCTTCTATCATATAAAATTAAGTTCCCATTTTGTGCTAGGAGGAACATCTCACCTTAGACATTCACCATAAGGTTAGGATAAGATGGAAGGCCTTCAAGGGGATTCTCAAATGTAGACATTGTTGAAACTATGGACATCAATACATTCAAAGACGAGTGTGGTATTAACTTGACCAATTAACATACGTACATGAGGATAAGAAAGAATTTGAGTAATAGCTTGAGCTTTCTTATGCAAGTCTAATATAAGTGTTCCTTTTTAGAAGTGCTTCTTCACTTGTTGATGCAAATACTCGATCATCCATTATGCACAAGCATTAGTAACCACACAGATAAGATGGAAGAGTTACTTGCTAGAATTTGAGAAAAGTCAGATGTTTACTTGATTCAAAGCTTTGTCTCATGAGTAGTTTTGAAATTTAGAAGTAAAACAATACTTTCTTAGTTTTGGAGGAGAAAATGTAGAAAAAACTCGTTAACTGTGATTTTATAGTATTTAGTGGTCATAAGTTTGATATTAGTTGCGTAACAGTATTTGGATGTGTTGCTTACGTTCATGTTATAGCTTAACTTAGAGGTAAGCTTGATGATAAAACATTGAAATGATTTTTGGTTGATTATCAAAGTATAAGCTATCATGATCCCAAGTCCAAAAAGGCATTTTTTGGAAAGGATATTTTCTTTTCAAACTAGATGAAGTTTATAAAGATGTTACAAAGCCGTCTTTTGAGGCTACAAGAGAATTAACTTTTGTAATGAATGGTTTCATTTCAGGTATAACTTTGACTACAACATCTACTCTAATCTTAGAAACTTTAGTAGCTCCTACTCGAGTATCTTAGTTGACACTACCTAGGTTATCTAGTGTATCTTTGCCATAGCCACCTTTATCTCTTGAGTATTGTTAGAGACATTCGAGAATCTTCAAAACTTTCAAAACTCTTAGAAACTCCAATCAAAGTTCTAGATTGTATTTGATAAGTATGCTATTTGATAACTATGCTGTTGGAAATCAAGCTCCAACCTTAGGAGCTATGGAAGGACTTTCATTGGTCCCAAGTGGATCACAAAAAGACAAAGGAAAAGTACGAGTTCAACCATCATAGTTCAAATTTGAATCCCCCTCAAATCTCTCATCATATTTCACCTAGGGTGCTTAAAACTTTTCGACTTGTATATAAACATTGAATGGGCCAAGTTTGCAAGCTCCTACATGCATGCTGAAGCCATATAGAGTATTAGGAGTGTGAATTAACTTTTAAGGGAAGCAAGCAAGCCCCGAGCTTAAACAAGCCCTTTGCTTGCATCCTTGCCATATTTATGTGGGTAGTCGGGCAATGTTCAATGTTATTAGCTTTGAGTTGAGTTTAGTGGTTCTCCTTCATATTGTATCCGTTCTTTGACTTGTAAGCTTCGTTAATTTGATAATATAGTGCTTCAAAGTGGTTAAATAAGAGGTCTTAACTTTGCTTATTTTGAGAGTGAGTGTACAAAGAGTGAAGTGAGGTCTCTTTGTGCATCTTGACAATGTGGAGTCAAATATGGTCATAGTTGCATTCAAATGTTAGACATTGGTCTACAAAGACCTCTATATGTGTGTGTGGGACAAGGGCTAAGCACAACCAAGGTCTCTAGCTCAGGGGATATCCTAAGGTATCTAAGGGGTAATGGGAATGAGTGTGCATGATGGCCACATGTCCACACTAGAGCATTCTAGATCATTACTATCTTGGGTGCAAGAGAATATAAGGGATGGGAGGTGAATTGCACACACAACTAATCAAGTCCTCATTTTCAAGACTTCTTGGAGAGAGTTTGTAGGAAAAAGTCCTACATTGGTATTCAAAGCTTATCAAAGGGAAATTTCTAGAATTTTCTACGCGTGTAGCTGTCGCTTGTGATCAGAGTCTTCTTCATCATTTGGAGAAGTCATCATCGGGAGCAGGTTATAGAGCTTTGTTTCGTAAAAAAGTTGAAGGAGCCCTCTTAGAGGGAAACTCAAGAGCCCCCTGAGGGAGCCATGCACGCACAACTCCCAAGGAGGACGTACGAAGCCCCTACGCAAAGAAGGCTTCTCGAAGTCCGTCCTCACTCTTCCGCATGAGAGAAGCTTTTGCTCCTCTTCGTGTTGTGGAGATAGGAGCATCTTCAAGGTAATTTATACCCGATTTTAGCACTGAAAACATCGTAAGTGGGATATCAGAGAGGCATGTGTGTGGATTTTCGTGGGTAGAACTCCACAGGAGGAGGAAGAGAGTGATTTCTGCATATACCCCCTCTTAGAGACCATATTTGCAATACCTATCTCCACTTAAATGACCATCACTCCTTCATTTGTTACCCAAATGGAGTGATTTTCAATCTTACGGAATCCGTACTTTGAAAGCTATCCAAGGAACACCTTGAAGATATACTTTAGCCTTCGCAGACCCTCTGTAAGTTGAATGTTCATAGTCAAGGAGCTTCATAGGAGGTCTTTTGCGGCACGACAACGATCAACTTCAACTTGGGAACTCAAGAAGGGTGGTTGGTGATCACTTTGAGCTCCTTCATCACCTCTGGAAGTGGACTTCATTTCGTAGATAAGTTTTCTTGTCAATAAATGCATTCTAGGTCTCTTTTGTGCATCAATCATCACCTAGGACAAGCATTTGCTTTTCATGCATGCATGTATGCTTGTATATATGCTTGTGAATCTCTGCACTTTTTGTGAAATAGGATGGAAGCATGATTTTATTGCAGGTACGACGAGAAAGCAAGAGTGTGTAGTGCTCTTATTTAAATTGATATTCTTGTTGCAAGCACGCAGATTTTATACAAGGTGTGTAGTGCCCGATTGTCTTTTGTGGCTTATTGTGTGCTTGCAAGCATACTTGTGATTAAAGTGTGTGCAGAGCATTGGATTATTTTTTAGATGATCATTTTGCTTTTGAAATGTTATCGAAATTCACAAAATTTCTATGCATGGTTGTTTGATGCATAAAAGTAGAGAGCATACTAATACTAACTTTTGATTTTGTTGTTCTTCCTTGCAAAGGCATGTGATTTGTGAGTTTTCGCTTCGACTGTTTATATTAGGTGTAAATACACATAAAAGCTTAAAAGAAAAAAGCAAAACATAAGAACACTTAAAAACATAAAAAAAAAGAGCTTACACTCTCGGATGGAATCAAGACCTTCATCACCGCATAGGGAAGATACGAACATGGCCAAGCATTCGGTAGACACTATAGAAACCATGAGCACTAGAATATCACACTTAGAAAGCAGGCTTCAAACCATCTTAGAGCACGTTCGTGGCTATAAGAAAGAGGAAGCTATGCCTAATATTGGGATTCCAAGGATGGAGTTGGAAGCTCTAGGTGAGAGACATACTTCAGAATCTCTAATGAGGGTGTCCGAGTTAGAGAGGCAAGATGCAAGCTTAAGGATCTTAAGCCTCCATGTTATCATGGATCTACTAATGCACGTACTGTTGATGCCTTTGAGCAGTGGCTCAACAAGTGGGAGTAGTGCTTTTGCTCGTGCCATATCATGGACGATAGGCATAAGATATAAAATGCCATATTTAATCCCATGGACGTTGCCCATAGGTGGTGGCGTGAAATAAAACAAGATAAGAAAGAGCCCACGACTTGGGAACAATTCAAAATCTTGTTCTATAATAATTTTGTACCACCATACGAGAGGTCTAGGGCACTTGACACCTGGTTTTTCATTAGTCAGAAAAACAAGACAATCTAGGACTATGCCGATAAATACAGAGAGGTGATTCTTAAAGTACCAAATTCCATCCTAGAGTTTCTCCAAGTGCACAAGCTCGTCTTGGGACTAAGAGAAACTATTTGGCCTTTAGTAAGAAAGGAGAGGTGTCACTCTTTGACACATGCCATAGAGATGGCTCTAGCTTATGAGGATGGTCATAGGGGCATAGGCTCCCAGGGTGAGAAGTCCTCATGGACTAAGATGAGTCTTCCCTTCTCCTCGAGTGCTCTTGTTTTAACGGGTGCATAGCCTCAAAAAGAGGTTAAGCAGGTGCACATGATCAAGACAATTTTGAGAGCCTAAAGAAAGGTGTTTGCTCTAGCTGAGAGGGCTTATAATAAGTCGATTCTTACCCCTCAACAGAAAGAAAAGGCAATGAGAGAAGGTTTTTGCTATGGATTCTTAGGACAACATCGATTTAAAGACTATTCTAAGAAGAAAAAGATAGCTATAGCCATAGTCATAAACCCTACAGAGACAGGAGTGATGCAGATGAGGATTTTGGAGGTTCTCCTTCTCAGATATCATCTCCCATAGTGGCCAGCACGGTCACTAGGAAAGTATCTTCTGTTCCAGGTGGTGTGCTTTCGTTAGTGGCTCAGAAAGGTTACCAGTTTCTAGACACGAAACTCATTATTATGAGGGGAGTCGTGGAAGATAACCTATCAAAGTCCTCTTTGACATTGATTCCACACATAATGTCATTAATTCTTTCCTTGTCAAACTGTTACATTTAGACATTGTGTAGTCAGAGTATGCCTACACATTGGATTTAGCCAACGGGAAGAGCACTGAGACATGGGACAAATGAGTTGTTGGTCTACCCATTCAAGTATTACGAGGAGAGATTGGATTTTGAGATTGCACAATTGACACGCTTCGATATAGTCCTTAGTAAGCAATTTCATGCTAGGAAACGACGAGTCATAAGCTTTGCTTCACATGTGTATGAGTTTGAGCACGAGGGGAGGCGACTACTAATCTGTGGAGAACTAGATCTCCAAGAGACACGATTGGTGACCACAACCAAGCTTCTCAAAATTGATTGTAAGTATATATATTTTTTAGTATTGTGTATTCATCGTGTGTAGTGATGGATTCTCACAGTCGAGGAAGCTCCAATTGGAATGCTCAAGTACTTTCAGAGAAAGTAAGAGCAAAATTTCAAGTTTTGTTTTGAAATGAGTTACCGTCTAGTTTAACTCCTTGCACAAATATTGAGCATAGGATCGATTTGATGCCAAGAGAGAGTTCGACCGCTCAACCACCATTTTGTACGAGTTGAAGGCAAAGAATGAAGTCTGCAAGGTTGTGGATGAGTACATGGAGAAAGGCTGATAAGACCCAGTTATTTGCCCTTTGCAGCACTAGTTCTAGTAAAGAAGAAAGATGGATCTTATCGGATGTGTGTGGAGTACCCATAGTAAAAAAAAATTGCACGATTTTTATTATATAAAAATTGTAAAAATCGCATTCGCGATTTAAATCGTTTTTAACGATTTTTATTCATTGAAAAAAAAAAAGGTTTCATATGGTAGATCTCTTTGTAAAATTAAAATTTGATCACTGTGATACTTATGCTTGCTAGTAGTCTATCATATATTACCACTTTGCTCTCTAGGTAGAACTATATTATTTTCTTGCCTATTAGAGATTTGACTAACTAAATTAAGTTAAAATTGATGGTCAGTGATTTAAGTAGTAGAGCACTATGGGCTTAAAAAGCTACGAAGCCAAGTTCCTTCAATTGTGTATGTACGTTTTTTGGCATCAAATCAAGTCCCTGTCCAGTATGAACATGTACCAACCTATATGACTGCAATGACATTTTTTGGAAGTATGAATCTGAATGACATTATAGAGTTTATATGGTTGCAATGTTATCAAAAACTCTTTGGTGGAATCTCACATATGACTGAAGTACAACAACTAACAAGCATCCAGGTCATATAAACTTTTCACTACTTTCACTACTGTCCAATATTGGAGTATATATGAGTTGAATAGGTATTGTGCATACCTTAGATACAAGAAAAAATAAAAATCTCTTGATGAATAAAAACCTCAATTCTTATTTTTATTTTTAAAAACCTCTACGATTTAAACGATTTAAATCCCGATTTAAATCTACGATTTAAATCTCTACTTTGTACTATGGGACTGCCAAACACTGAATAAGATTACCATCAAACATAGATACCCCATGCCCAATATAGATGATCTTCTTGATGCTCTAGATGGAGCAATTATATATGGCAAAATAGATTTGAAGAGTAGCTACCACCAGATAAGAGTTAAACAACTTTGAGGACCTGTTTTGGGCATTATGAGTATTTAGTTATGCCATTGGTTTGACTAATGCACCTCCTACTTTTATGATGTTAATGAATGATATTTTACGTCCGTTCATTGATAATTTGTTGAGGATTTTGTAGATGACTTGTTAGTGTATTAGTAGGTATGTACATGAGCATGAGTCATTTAAGGTTAGTATTAAATAAATTAAAGGAAATTCAACAATCGATGGGGTCAAGATGGATCCCAAGGTCTCAGTTATATTGTCATGGCCAACTCAAGATGAGGGGAAGCTTCGATCATTCTTAGGACTTTTCGGTTTTATTGGAAATTCATTTCATTTTACTCGTCGATAGTAGCACTTATGACGAATTTGCTTCCAGGAAAAAGTACCTTTTGCGTAGAAGCACGAGAAGCAAGATAGTTTTGATACTATGAAGCAAGATGTTTCATAGGCTCCAATACTCAAAGTGGTGGATCCACAGAAGCCATGTGAGTTGGAGATAGATGCTAGTGGCATAGCCATAAGGGGAAGTTTTGAGCCAAGATGGCAGGCTGATAACTTTTGAGAGTAAAAAGTTTAGTGCTCAACGCAATTGGCTAGTGCATGAATAGGGCTTGTATGTAGTGGTGCATGCTCTTAAGTCTGGAGACACTATCTTTATGGTGCAAAATTTAAGGTATATGCAAATCAACATACACTCAAGTACTTTTGTAGTCAGCCAGATCTTTGAGGTTGACATGCTCGTTGGGCTTAGCTCATGCAAGAGTTTCATATGGAAATCCTGTATAGAAGAGGCAAAGAGAATATTGTAGTTGATGCATTATCTTGGATAATCAAATGAGCTTTACAGTTCTAGAAAGCTCATTGCTATAAGAAATGAAGGAAGAATAGGTGGAAGATCCCCATTTGTTACACATAATTAGAGCCATTAGTGACGACTCTATTATAGAAGACAAGACAATCCTATATGCTTCTCCCCCTAGTAAAAGCAAACAAGTCAAGTCCATATTCCAACTTCTCAAGGGAGAATGGAATAGTTAAATGGAATAGATTCCAAAGATTTGAGAAGAAAAATCATGCATGATAACCATGATGTTCCTTGTGCATGGCATCTTGGTGTTGACAAGATCATTCAGCTAGTTAGAAGAACATTTTGGTGGCCTTGATTAGCCAAAGATGTCCACACATATGTTCAACAATGCTTTATGTGTCTGGTCAACAAGGCCAAAAGGGTTAAGACACTAGGTCTTTTACACCCGTTATATATTACAAAGCACACAAGCAGCGGAGCTATTTATCTAGCATGTCTTCATATTGCAAAGATTACAGACATCCATAGTTTCAGATAGGGATGCTAGATTCACAGGATACTTCTCGAAGTTTGTCTTTGACGAGCTGAAAGTGTCATTAAAGTAGTGGTGACCATCCACATACTTGAATCAAATTCTAGACGACATGTTGAGGGCATATGTGTTTGAGAGGAAGACTGATTGGGATAGTTATTTGCCATTAGTAGATTTTGCTTATAATAATAGACCTCATAAAGTGACTTGAATGTCTCCTTTTGAATTGTATGAATCCTACTCCAGAAGTACCATAGGAATTCCAAAGAAATGTCCTAGTGCTTTGAAGTTCCTAGCAAATGTCCAAGCAAATATAGAAATAACAAAAGCCAAGATGCAGAAAGAAGCTGATAGGGCAAAAGAATATGGTGTTAGTACTGCCCCATATAACTTGGCCAATATGGGGCCAATCATGATCGTCCGATATGTCGGTGGATTCATAACATTGCCTGACTTATGAATGGGCACTATGGTGTGCTTAGTCTATGAGTTAGGGAAACCCTTCAACCAGTGCACAATTGAAGAGGTGGGCAATGAGTGGTGCTAGATCTTGAAT
>CM035428.1:146998154-147008154 GCA_020310875.1 Ceratopteris richardii
CAAGGTGGTGGCAGCTATCTTTTGTAAGTTGACCTTATTTTCTGTTTTTAGAGTTTCTGAACCCTAATTTCAGAATTAGGGTTTGCTGATTTTCAGATTTGTTGCACTTTCTTGAGAGGTTAGGTTCACTTCGTTGCTCAATTACTTCACACACACACTCAGATTATAACAACATAATCTGAATTTTGTACATCATCATCTTCTTGGCTATTCTTCCATCTAGTGAGTGCACAATTATATGGTTGAGTAGTACTCCCATGTTGTAATTCGGCCATCTATATTTAGTGAGTAAGCACTTTGCGTACGTTACTTACTCTTGTCTCAAGATCTCTTTCTATCTCTCACTTATCATCTTGTTTAATTAAGTGTGTATGCTCAAAAGGCTTTTAGTATTGGAAGATCTTGGGGCCCCAAATTTCAACACTTGGTATCAGAGCATAATTGACATACACACTTAGTTAAGATGAGTGAGTATAGAATTGAGATTGAAGACAAGTTAGATGGATTATCTGATTATCCTATGTGGAGTTTCATGATGATGAATTTGTTAGTGACAAAGGATTTATGGAGTATCGTCGATGGATCCTTAACAAG
Organism: Ceratopteris richardii; assembly: GCA_020310875.1. Classification (NCBI taxonomy): domain Eukaryota; kingdom Viridiplantae; phylum Streptophyta; class Polypodiopsida; order Polypodiales; family Pteridaceae; genus Ceratopteris; species Ceratopteris richardii. Next base: position 146,998,749 of record CM035428.1, read on the forward strand.
ACTAAGACGAGAAGGCGAAGAAGAGGATACAACAACTTCAAGAGGTACTGGTGTTGCAATCACAGAACCAACTGAAGAAGAGGTAACCACTTCTACATCCAGAGTCACAGGTAGATCCTTACCCAGAGTTCCTCCTACTGAAGATGAGGCAAGATGGGATTCTAGAGATGCTTTAGCACTCTCATTCATAGCAATGAGTGTCAAAAAGCATATTCTACCACATATCAGATCTTGCAGAAGCTCTAGACAAGCTTGGTTAAAGCTTGAGAATCTTTTTCAAAGCAGAAATCCTGCTAAGAAAGCTCACTTGAGACAACTAGCAAATACAAGGATGAAGGATGGTGAGTCAATTCAAACCCACATTACAAAGCTCGTTGACTTGAGAGATCAACTTCTAAATGTAGGAGTTGAGATATTTGATGAAGAAATGGTAAATACACTGATTAATTCACTTCCTATCTCATATCGGTCTTTTATAACCACTCTTACTCTTACAACAAGAGATAAAGAGGTTACATTTGAAGAGTTAGAGTTCCTGTTACTTCAAGATGAAGATCAGTTGAAGGGTATGGGAGAGAATGAAGAAGCACTTTGTCTTCATCAAAGGGTAAAAAGATGGAGGATAAGAAGGAAAAGCAATCCAAGAAGGAAAGTAAGTCCCTTTCACCTTCTACTTCATATTCTGTTTCTACTACATCTAAAGAGAAGTCTTCTAAGAAGAAGGAAGCATTATGTCACTATTGCAAGAAACTTGGACATTTCATAGCAGTTTGTCAGAAAAGGATTGCAGCAGAAAAGAAAAAGGCATCAGGTAATGTTGCAGAAGATGAGAAAAAAGGGAAACCTCAAGGTGATTCTTATGTCTGTATCATCATTGAGGAAGTAGCTTTTGATAAGCTAACTTTACAAGTTCTTTGAGAAGATCCTTGGATATTTGATTCAAGTGCTTCAAAGCATATGACAGGTTGTAGAGAAATATTTTCTTCTCTTTCCTATTCTTCAGGTAGAAGAGTTACTATTGCAGATGGCAAAGATTTGGATGTTATAGGAATAGGTACAACAACCCTAAAGTCAAGAGAAGGTGGTAATTTTAAGATTTCAGATGTTCTATATGTACCTAATATCAAGAAGAATCTGCTATCTATATCTACATTTTTAGGTGATGGATACAAAGTTGTATTTGAGAGAGATCTTTGTAAGATCTTGTCACACAAAGATGAGAAGTGTATTTTGCAAGGTGAGCATAAAGGAGGGATTTTTATTTTGTCAAAAATCAGTAAGGCATATGTTGTGAAATCTTCGTCACCGGTGGAAGATATGAAGTTATGGCATGAAAGATTTAGACATATTAATTTTGGAGCTCTCAAGAGTATCAAAGACAGAGGTATGGTTGAGAGTTTACCTTCATTTGAGCTACAAGATGATTCAGATATATGTGAAGGATGTCTTGAAGGTAAGATGCATAAACTACCTTTCAAGAAACATGGTCATATTACAGCTACCAGGAAATTGCAGATTATACATTCAGATGTGAATGGACCTATGAGAGCAGGCTCTATTCAGGGTTTTAGGTATTTTGTTCTATATGTTGATGATTTTACGAGATATTCATGGATCTATGGTCTTAAGTTGAAGCCAAAAGTCTTTCCCACGTTCAAGAAATTTGTAGCTATGGTTGAAAATGAAAGTCAGACAACTATCCAGATTCTCAGAAATGATAGAGGTGGAGAATACTTGTCAAATGAGTTTCAGACATTTCTTGAAGAGAAAGGTATTACTCGACACCTTACTATTGCTTATACTCCTCAATAGAATGGTGTTGCAGAAAGGAAGAATAGAGTACTTGTTGAGATAATGCGGAGCATGATGGCGTCCAAGAAGCTTTCACCAAAATTCTGGTTTGATGCAGTACATACAACTAATCACATTTTGAATAGGTCTTCTACAAAAGCCTTAAAGGTAATCATACCTTATGAAGCATATTATGGTAGAAAACCTAATGTGAGTTACTTCAGAGTATTCGGATCACTTTCTTATGTACATGTTGAGAAAAAGGATCGTGGCAAACTAGATGTAAAGGCAAAGAAAGTTGTTTTGATTGGATATCCTGTTGATAGTAAAGGTTACAGGTTTTATGTTCCAGAGACAGATGAAGTTATTCTTTCACGCAATGCATATATTGCTGAAAATAAGATATATGATAAAAAAGCAAAAATTCCAAAGTTCATTAGTGAAAATGAATATGGATTTTTTAGAAGGAATTTGGATGTACATGTTCAGCCATATCAGGAGGGAGCTAAAACTCCTAGGATTGAAGAAAGAGGAATTTTACAACCTTCTACAGAGTCAGTTCCACATGAGACTTTAGTTCCAGAAATGGAAGAAAGTACTAGAGTTCCAGAAAGTCCTAGTACCTCATAGGGACATGTTCCAGAACCAGTGGAAGTTGAAGAGCCAGAAAGAGTATCACCACTATTTAAGGATACACCTATTTGGTTATATCAGACATGGAAAGATAGTGGTATAATGACTTTTACATGTAGAACAAGGGGTAAGACTAGACAACAACAATAAAAGAATCATGTAAGTTTTGCTGAAGACTTTGAGATTCATGATATTTTAGCACTCATGACAGTTGAAGATAAACCTACATGTGTTAAAGATGCACTTAACATTCCTATTTGGAGAAAAACTATGCAAGAAGAGATTGATTCTATTCATAAGGATCAAACTTGGAAGCTATGTGAGTTACCAGAGGGAAAGAAAGCTATAGGTATAAAATGGATCTTCAAAATCAAACGGAAAGCAGATGGTACTATTGACAGGTACAAAGCCAGATTAGTTGTCAAAGGATATGCACAACAAAAAGGTATTGATTATGATGAGACATTCGCTCCTACGTCTAGGATGACAGTTATTAGGTCAATACTTGCTCTAGCGGCACATTTTGGTTGGAACGTATATCAACTTGACATAAAGACTTCTTTTCTGAATGGCGATTTACATGAAGATGTATATGCTCAACACCTAGAAGGTTTTGAAGAGACAGGTAAAGAACATTTAGCGTGTAAGCTTATAAAAGCTTTGTATGGATTAAAACAGGCACCTAGAGCATGGTATGAAAAGATACACACATATCTTTTATCCATTGGTTTTCAGAACTCAGATGAAGCTCCCACTCTTTATGTCAAAGCTGAAACAGGTATGATGATTATAGCAATCATTTATGTGGATGATATTATAGTCACAGGACCTAGAGATGAAGATTTGTAGGTGTTCAAGTTAAAACAAACATTTGATGTTAATGATTAGGAATCTTGCATTATTATCTTGGGATTCAGTTTCTGTTTAAAGATGAGTGTATCTATATGACACAACAGAAGTACATTGAGAAACTATTAGAAAGGTTTCAGATGACTGATTCTAAACCTATGCAAACACCTATGGATCAGAACGCGTCTTTACAAATAGTAGAAGATGAAGAATCATTTGATGCTACTTTATATTGTCAAGCAGTTGGATGCTTGATATATCTTTGTAATACATGTCCAGATATACAGTTTGCAGTTTCTCAGGTATCAAGGCTCATGCAAAATCCGACAAAGGTCCATTGGAAGGCAGTAAAGCGGATGATCAGATATTTGAAGGGAACTTCAAATTATGCTATGGTATTTTCGAAGTCTACATATTTGTTACTAAAAGGATTTTCAGATTCTGATTGGGAAGGAGATAGAGACACTAGAAGAAGTACTAGTGGATTTTGTTTTTATCTTGGAGATTGTCTTATCTCATGGCTTTCGAAGAGACAACCCACTATTGTAACTTCATCGTGTGAAGCTGAATATTGTGCAACATTTACAGCTACTTTGGAGTCAGTTTGGTTGCGGAAAATTTTCAGTTATCTAGATGTAAGAGTACATGAACCCATTCAGATATTTTCAGACGGCGAGAGTGCAATACCTATAGCAAAGAAGCATATAGAGGTACACTACCACTATATTCGAGAGCTGATAGCAAAGAAGCACATTGAGCTGGTTTATGTTCCTTCTAGTGAGAATGTTGCAGATATATTTACCAAAGCATTGACTAGAGGTAATCATGAGAAGATGTGCAGGTTATTGAAGCTTGTACCAATATGACATTGAAGGAGGGATTGTTGGAAGTCAATGTACATATGGTCCACTTCCAACAAATATACATTTTGGACTTAGCGTTTTCTGTACAGTTTGGGTAAAACTTTTTTAGGCTAGATAGATAGAGCTTGGCGAGAGCTATCTAATGGTATGCTTCATTTCTTCATCAGAGGTTAGAGTTGGGAGAAAAATAAAACCCTAATTCAGTCCAAAATGGAGGAAGAACATTTTTAAGGGTCCAAACTCAAAATCAGCTAGGTTATTTAGTCAAAGTGGCAAAAGCAATGAAATTGGCGATTAAAATTAAAAGCTAGGCTGAAATTAGCGATCACATTATTTTTAAGCATGAAAAGCAAAAACAAGCGATGGATTTAAATTAAAACAGCGATAGCTGTTTTTCGGCCTAAAAGCAGATTTTTTCGCTATTTTTTACGCATGCTTTATTTTGGGAGATCAAAACCTATATAAGGAGCATTATGGGCACACTCTTGGACATCTTGGATTCATTCTGGTATATATGATTGTCGTATTAGCGGACATGCAGTTTTCACTTGTGGATTCTTCGTCCGAGTTGCGATCAGTTGTTAGGTGTGTATACCCTATCAACTATGCTTTTTTTGTAATTTTTCCTATGTTTTCTTTGCATTTGGTGCTAGGCTTCATTATGGCTGAGTTTGGCCATCACTTCCGGAAGTGATAGAAACTCAGTTCGCAGAGCTTCTTGTGAGTTCATGCTCATGGTGTGTGTGCGTTGTGGGGTGTGTGTGTGAGCATGTATTCATTCTGAGCTCTATACCCACTATTGGGCACTGATGACGTTAGTGGGGATGTCATAGTATTGAGTCGATACTGTGCATAGTGGAGCTGATATGCTATATAGTCTTGTGGTTGACTACCATGAGCTTATAGTCGCACTTTCCTTTGAGGGTGAATTTGGGGCTTACCTGGATTCATTCTGGTACATATGATTGTTGTATTAGCGGACATGTAGTTTTCACTTGTGGATTCTTCGTCCGAGTTGCGACCAGTTGTTAGGTGTGTATACCCTATCAACTATGCTTTTTTTGTAATTTTTCCTATGTTTTGTTTGCATTTGGTGCTAGGCTTCATTATGGCTGAGTTTGCCCATCACTTCTGGAAGTGATAGAAACTTAGTTCGTAGAGCTTTTTGTGAGTTCATGCTCGTGGTGTGTGTGCATTGTGGGGTATGTGTGTGAGCATGTATTCATTCTGAGCTCTATACCCACTATTGGGCACTGATGACGTTAGTGGGGATGTCATAGTATTGAGTCGATATTGTGCATAGTGGAGCTGATATGCTATATAGTCTTTTGGTTGACGACCATGAGCTTATAGTCGCACTTTCCTTTGAGGGTGAATTTGGGGTTTACCTGGATTCATTCTGGTATGTATGATTGTCGTATTAGCGGACATGCAGTTTTCACTTGTGGATTCTTCGTCCGAGTTGCGACCTGTTGTTAGGTGTGTATACCCTATCCACTATGTTTTTTTTGTAATTTTTCCTATGTTTTGTTTGCATTTGGTGCTAGGCTTCATTATGGCTGAGTTTGCCCTTCACTTCCGGAAGTGATAGAAACTTAGTTCGCAGAGCTTCTTGTGAGTTCATGCTCGTGGTGTGTGTGTGTTGTGGGGTGTGTGTGTGTGTGAGCATGTATTCGTTTAGAGCTCTATACCCACTATTGGGCACTGATGACGTTAGTGGGGATGTCATAGTATTGAGTCGATACTGTGCATAGTGGAGCTGATATGCTATATAGTCTTGTGGTTGACTACCATGAGCTTATGGTCGCACTTTCCTTTGAGGGTGAATTTGGGGTTTACCTAGATTCATTCTGGTATATATCTTGGAGCAAGAGTTGATGCTTACTTGTGTCAATTTTGGAGTTTTGAAGCGTTGGAGGTGAAGGAAGGTGAAGGAGAGGCTACTCTCTTGGAGCAAGAAGTCTCCTACAAGGTGGTGGCAGCTATCTTTTGTAAGTTAACCTTATTTTCTGTTTTTAGGGTTTCTGAACCCTAATTTCAGAATTAGGGTTTGCTGATTTTCAGATTTGTTGCACTTTCTTGAGAGGTTAGGTTCACTTCGTTGCTCAATTACGTCACACACACACTTAGATTATAACAACATAATCTGAATTCTGTACATCATCATCTTCTTGGCTATTCTTCCATCTAGTGAGTGCACAATTATATGGTTGATTAGTACTCCCATGTTGTAATTCGGCCATCTATATTTAGTGAGTAAGCACTTTGCGTACGTTACTTATTCTTGTCTCAAGATCTCTTTCTATCTCTCACTTATCATCTTGTTTAATTAAGTGTGTATGCTCAAAAGGTTTTTAGTATTGGAAGATCATGGGGCCCCAAATTTCAACAACATAATAGAATCAATATTATAATCATCATGCTTTAATAGAATTGCATATTAACGGTGAGCATTGAGCAATGAGTTTAGAAGATTCAAGATAATGCTTGTCAGAAAGAAATAAACATATACAATGTACATTGTACACCTAACACATTACACATTACACTAGTTACGAGTAACACCACATTAGAGAGAAAACCAAAACCACTAAAAGGATTATATACATGATACATCATGATGTAAAATCAAAATACAACCATACGATAAGACTCGTCACTCGAGAGTCAAGCCTCAATCCATAATGTGATATGCTCATTACGGCATTGCCGCGTAATACATGGAATATAAGTGATGAATCAATGATCATGTCACGTCATACATGAAATCATAAAACCACTATGACTCTGAGTCATCTAAACTGATGGACTCCTCTGATGACGAATCCTCTCTCGATGAGGAAATATCAGCCATGGCTCTGATATTTCCATCATCATCGAACTCTAGAACAGGTGTATCATGTATATCCTCCTCAAGTGAGTTTGGAGCTTCTCTACGTTGAGGCCACAACTTACGCCTCTTTCCTCTAGATGCGGGTGTAGATGCACTGGTAGAAAGAATATCCTCTGTGGCCGGTGTATATCCTTCTCGTGAAAGAGCTCGAGAACGTGATCGTGTGATGCGTCTATCAACATTCTCGAGCTCTAAGCGAAGCATGCGATATATTTCATCTTGTTCATCAAGGACATATGAATCTACATCGATGCTTTCTTCTGATCTGAATGCATCCTCGAACACAAGTGGAGATACTTACAATTAGAAAAAGTTTGATTAATCATTAATATATATATATATTTAATTTAAATTTTGCTTATAAGTTATGCATTAGAAATTTGAATTAGTAAACTTTGAAAAATAATAAAGTTCTAAACATAAAAAGAAATATGGAAAAAAATCATATCTGGAGCTCGATAAAGTGGTTACATGAGCAATGCGCTGTCGCATATGTCTACAAATGGTACACCAAGCCAAGCTGGATCCCTCCATGTCAACCACTCGAAGAGCAATGTGTATGCACTTAAGGGAAGGGATAAGATTTTGTATCTCTTCCCAAAAGTCCATGTCTAATACTTTGCGTTGCACGTATTTCGCGCTCTCCGATTGAGCCATTGGCATCGCATTCCACCTCCTATCTATTATCGTCAAGCGCAAGGAGTGCATAGACTCGTAAAGGCGTGTAAGCACATAGAATATGTATCCGAAACGTGTGTCAGAAATGCGAACCAACTCTTTCTCACTATTACTATGGAAAATGCTAAGTGCATGATGGTTCTTACGTATGAATGTAATAATCTGTTTGGCATCACTGATAATAGGCTCAACCCATGGGAGTTTCCCTATGTCCTGAAATAGTAAGTCTATGCAATGTGCCTTGCAAGGGGTCGAAACTATAGAGGGATACTCACTCTCTATTAACTCTCCCATTCTTTTAGAGTTAGACGCATTATCTGTAATAACTTGGACTGCATTTTCACGTCCAACCTCTTTTAGGGCACTCTTGATGTGCTCAAAAATAAGCTCCCAAGTGATCCGTGTGCCTACACTGCTACAATCTACCACACGAAGAAAGTAAATACCAATACATGATGAGACCATTATATTTATTATGTGGTGACGTCTAATATCACTCCAACCATGAGACAATATAGAGCATCCGTATGTCTTCCACCCTAATTTTATAGGCTGCATAAGCACCTCTATCCTCTCTTTCTCCTCAATAAGCATGGGCGCACACAATCTATTATAGTCAACACCATACCAATCATCACATTGCCCCACTTGTGCAATGGCCTTAACCATCCTCTTCCATGCATCTGTACGAACTACGTTGAAAGAGGGATTGCATTCAAGAATGAACACTATTTCAACCTCAGCAGCTTTTTGTCGCTGCTTTTGTAGTCCCACATCTATAAAAGAGGTATGAAGTGATGCTTGTCTAGATTTTTGTGATGCTGGTGGTAGGTCAAGAATGGTCTTTGACTCACTCTCATCTCTTTGTGAAACACCTCTTTTTCTTGAGGTCCTACTAGGCTTCGTCTCAATCTCCTCTAACATGTCTAGAGAGGATGTTGCAAGCTCACGATGACGGGCTTCGAGATTTGCTTGTGCAATATTATGTTCTTTTTGCACACCTTCTTCAATGTTTGGAGGAACCTCTAAACATGCACCGATACCCATATCACCTAATCCTGACACATGTCATATCTGATGAGTCGTGGTGGTACAAAATGTCTTCCCACAATACTTGCATACCCATCTTCTTGTGCTAGAACCAGAGCCGGTAGTGTTTGCCAAGGTATGGCTTGTGGTATGAGTATCTCAGAGAGAAGAAATGCCGCGAGGCATGATGATACCTGAAACATAAAATCCATACTACATTAATCATGGACCATGGTAGATATTAAATAGAAATTAGAATAGCATCATACATGGAGATTGGAATGATGGATGATGGCAATGTGGCATGATGGTTGCAGCCTAATATGCAGCATGCATGAATGCATAATTACCTGGGCTGCTGGGCATTCTAATTTCTCAGCTAGTGTTTGAAACGAGGTGTTGCTTCCTACATATCTTGTACTACAGTGTATGTGCATTGTGTTTTTGTGTATGTATATGTGTGTGTGTGTGTGTGTGTGAAATGTTTGCATATGTAATATGTATTATGTATTTATGACATATGTATATATATAATATGTTTGTGACATGTGTTTTGAACATGTACATTGATGATTGTACAATGTATTATGTATAGTATGCACATTACCAATTTACCTGTAGTGGCAATGAAAACTGACATGGGCAAAGGCCCATGGGCAATGGGGACTCG
>CM035428.1:147020654-147188154 GCA_020310875.1 Ceratopteris richardii
TGTACAAGTGTAGTAACCCTATGTAGAAGATAAAATGAAATAAAAAGTATATCGCTACGCAAAGCTATATAGGGCTGGAAAAGGCTGGGGAGACGTGGCTCTGACTCTGCAGATAGTGGCCACCTAATACATGGGGGGATCCAAAATGTGAGTAAAACGCCCTAGCTACTGGTGATGGGTGGAGGTGGGTGTAGTATGTGGTACATCGGTGGTGGTCTGAGTGCCTCTTGAAGGAAGACAACCCAAGGGGTGGTGGTACGCCTATGCTCCATCATGTGGTCGTAGGCAATCCTGATGCGTGAGATATCCTCCTGATATAGTCGTGGTCGACGATATCGGCCCATGCGTGGTCGGCGCCGTGCTCTCTGTGCTTCTGCCTGGTGTAGCGTGAGCCCTATAGATGGACCTCTGTGATGTATCTCAACTCGCTGAAAGAACTGCGTAATGGTCTGTTGGGTACTCACCCGTGGCTGATGTATGGGCTGTAGTGACGGCTCTCGCCTCTCGTATGTTGCTGTGAGAAAGCGTCCCAAGCGTCTCTGGTCTCCCATAGTCATGCACAGCTGGAATGACTCCTCGATCTGGAACTGTGCTCGTAGGTCTAAGTATGCTGGACATCTGATAACAAAATGCTCCTCACTCTCTACCTCTGTCTGGCATACTGGGCACCACCTCTCCTCACGGGGGACTCCCCTGGATCGACCCCTCTCAATCTCGAGCTGATGTGATGAAACCCGGAGCTGCCCAATGACGACTCGGAGGTGGTGGGGAAGGTATGTCTGCATGTATCTCGGGATCTCGATAAAGCCTTCGTCCGATATATGTAGAAAATGCTCGCGGTAATAGAGCATTTTCGGTGGCAATGTATCCCTAGGGCTCACCCATGTCCTCTGTATGTATGTATGCCATATCTCCTGACGAATGACCCTATTCCTATCTTGATGAGAGAGCGAGTAGGTGGGTGCATGTGAGTTGTACTGTAGTGGTGGTAGCCTGTCTATGTCAAAGCCAGGGTGGGCCAGCCAGTCTCGTGTCTGGGCATACCATGAGGAGGTGTCCCCAGCTAATGCCATATCACGTGATGCTTGGAAAGCACGATAAGCAATGCGCTCTGTATCCATGCTCCGAAGTCTGTGTAATAGGCATACTGTCTGGAATAGTGCCTCAACTAGCATCGGTGGTGCAACGAGCTCTGCTCTAATGATATCATGTGGTACTGAAGGCTTGCTGCGGATAAGTCTGGCAATCATGAGGATCTGTGGCCTCTCTAATGTTGTCCATACTGATGTAGCTAATCCCGGCCCCCATATGGCTGCCCCATACATGAGCGCTGGCGTAACCAAAGTGTCAAAGAGCCACCCCTTTGTGCGGGGCTCCTGAAAATATGCCTGGTGGCACTGTCTCTCCATCAAAGCTAGTGCTGCGTACCCACGTGTGATGCGGTCACGGGCTGCCTGAGACATAGAGAAGACCCCTGATGCTGCTGTAAATGTCACTCCCAAGTAAACATTTGATCCGATCACTTCGATCGGTCCACCCGCTGCTGTGAACAAACTATGTCTGCGTACCTGTGCTGATGTATAAAAGATCATGACCTTGGTTTTACCAAGGTTCACAGATAACCCTATGTTTCTGCAAAAGTCATCTAGGCCATGTAGATGATGCTGTAGACCTTCTGCAGACTCTGAAACCAATACAATATCATCAGCGTATAAAAGAATATGGACAGTGGATCCCTGTACCTCAATGCCATCTCCCCCCTGCAGCTGTATGTAGTCCACTATCTCATCAATGTAGAGACCAAAGAGGGTGGGTGAAAGAGGGCATCCTTGCTTCACCCCGATAGTGCTAGCAAGTGGATCAGATAAGCCCCCTGGAAATCTGACTCTACCAGATACTCTCTCGTATAATGCGTAGATCCCCCATATCATCTCCTCCGGAGCTCCGATATCAAGTAGTCGTCTGAAGAGTCGGTCCTTGGGAACAGTGTCAAATGCTTTGCGGAAGTCCACAAAGCAGCAATATAATCTCCTCTTCCTCACCCTTGCCTGGTCGATCAGGCATCTCAAAGTGAAGATGTGGTCAATCGTAGAGTAATCTCGTCTGAAACCTGCCTGTCCTGGAGCCCTGATACCCTTCCTCTCAGCGAGAGTACTCAACTCTGTCTCTAGTACTGCCCCATATAACTTGGCCAATATAGGGCCAATCATGATCGTTCGGTATGTAGCTGGATCCATAGTATCACCTGACTTATGAATGGGCACTATGGTGTGCTCAGTCCATGAGTCCGGGAACCCTTCAACCAATGCACGGTTGAAGAGGTGGGCAATGAGCGGTGCGAGAGTTGTGCCTCCATAGATGAGATGCTCTGCCTGTAAACCGAAATGGTCATGGGCCCTGCCATGCTGTAGTCGGGCAATAGCGTGTCCCACCATAGTGGGTGTGAAGAAGTCAGAGGTAGTAGGACGTGAGCTCTGCGGTCTGGGAATGGGGGGCTGGTCTGGGATCTCGTATAGACTCCGTGCATAGCTATGCCAAGTGCTCGGGTCTCGGATAGGTGTCTCCTGTCTCCTCTCTCTCAAATGTTGCCATGCCACTCCACTGTCTCGACTCATGAGCAGATGGTAAATATCCCAGTACTGTCTATCCTCCCAATCTCGCCGTTTGCGGAGAGTAAGGCTCTGCATGCGACGCTGTGCCTGTGCATGTGTAATATCTCCCCTATGCTCTAAAACCCGTAGGTGTTTCCGTAGCTCACGGCAATCTGCATCATACCAGCGGTTCTGGGGCATGGATCCTGTGCATGGAGGGTGCATATGTGTGCGGTGTGGGAAGGTGTAGAGAGCTGAGTCCTGTAGGATGGTGGTGATCTGTGATGTAAGTGTGTCCAAAGGTGAGTGGATCGAGGGAGAGTAGGCGAGTGTGTAAATGGTGTGCATAAACGTGTGAGAGCTCGTGTGTGAAGTGTATCGTGGTATGTGTCTCAGTGGGTGAGGGAGGGTCTAATGGAATCGGAGATGCGAGTGTGAGTGTGATAAATGTATGGTCAGCCCCAAGTGGGCGTCGTCCAATACTAAGTGAGGTGATGAGTGAAGCCCCAGAGGTGGTACCCAAAATGTAGTCGACTGTGCTCTCACCTCCCCCGTGAGGGAAGCAAGTAAATCCGCCCGAACCTGGCCAATGATTCATCCCGTTATATATAACGAGATGATGTCGGCTTCCTAGCTCGAGTAGATGTCTGCCATAGCCGGTGGTGTCCTGACCCATATCTGCCGATACTCTGCTGGTGCTCATCTCATTCGGGTCTCTAGCCCTCGTGAGATGTGGGTGATCCATGTCATATGCCTCGCACTGATGTGACTTAGTGCGGCCATTGAAGTCTCCCATAAGGAAGACTTCACCTAGTGTGCTGTAATGTAGTATCTCCTCTGAAAGCGCTGTGTATGATGAGTCTCTGTCTCGGGTCGGTCCCCCAAGATCCCGTCTTGCATATCGAGATCCACCTGGTGGGAAGTAGCATATAGCAATGTAAATCCAACCCCCTTGTGCTATCTCCATGCGAACCCACATGTATCGTGCCTCCTCATCTCTACCTATAATATGGATCCGGCTCTGTATCTCCTTTCGAAATATAATGGTCACTCCTCTCGATCCACGTGTTGTACTCTGTCTCATCGTGGTCCTGAATGCAGATTCCCAATGAAAACCTGCAATGTGTGGTAGACCTCTCTCTGGGCTCTCGTGTGTCTCTGTGATGCACACAAAGTCATGTGATGCCAGGATCTCCTCGAGTCTGTCTGGTCGCGTCCAGAGTGCCCCGTTGCAGTTCCACATTGCTCCTTTGAGTGGTGTCTCTTGGTGTAGTGATGTCTCATAGGCCGCGTGGCCCTATTTGATAGGGCGTCCATCTATGAAGACCTTACCATCCCGGTAAAAGGCCTTTCTCCCCTCTCGGCGTGCCTGGAGTATCTGTGGCATGCAAGCGCGTCGGCGTGCCACCTGCATCCTCGTGAGGTTCTCGTCCATATAGAGGGCGCCGCCTGGTAGTCCACGTAGTACTGATCGACGTCTAAAGAACGCGGTCCGTGCCTCCTCGGAGCTCATCTTAAGGATGAGTGCTCGCAAACGTGATGTATCCCTCCCAACCCTCCATGCAGCTGTGAATGGCATGCTCTCGTATCCAAGTCGATGGCAAATGTCAGTTGCATCTTCCTCTGGTGATGCTCCCTCAGGTAGGCCTGTAATCCGAATGTGAAGTTTTCGAGTGTCGAAGCCTCACCCTCCTCAAGTGTATCCTGGACTCGTGTCAGTTCTTCTTTCTGTACGTCTTCCCTAACTTCCTTCTTAATCCTTTTGTGTACTACTTCCACCCACGACTCTCGAGTGGATCTACCTTCATTTTGATTTCCTTCTTTATTTCTTCTTTGAGTGTCTCCACGTTGGAGATCTCCCCCTCTTCTTTCAAGTGCTCATAGGCTGTCCTCCAATTGTCTCTTTCTTCTGTGAGAGTCTTTACTTGTTCTTCGAGTCCTTTGACCTCTTCCCTTCGGTCCATAGGAGCCATTTCAGAGATTAGGTTTAGGGTTTCAAATGTTTTTAGAGAGAGCGAAAGAAAAAAAGAGAGAGAGAGTTGTGACTGTTTGCAAAGCAGGCTTCAAGTGCCAAACCCTAAATCAGGGTTTTGAAACTCTAAAATCAGAGTCTTCAAACCCTAAAATTAGTGCTTCATCTAAAAGCAGAGAGACATTCGAAGTCATTGCTGAGAGGGGAAGGCTGCAGAACCCTAAAAGCAAAGGTTCGAAACCCTAAAATCCAAGTTTATGCCTCCGGGACAAACAGATTTAGGTCATCTGGACGGGCAGATTTGGGTCACCTGGACGGGCAGAGACAGAGAGGATTCGGGTAGTCAGAAGCTGTGTCAGAGGGTGTGCGTCAGATGCTGCTGCGTCAGATGTTTTGCGTCATGTTGCGCCAGAGGGTATGCGTCAGAGGCGTCAGAGGGTCTGCGTCAGAGGCGTCAGAGGGCTGCGTCAGAGGCGTCAGAGGCTCTGCGTCAGAAGCGTCAGAGGGATGCGTCAGAGGCGTCAGAGGCTCTGCGTCAGAAGCGTCAGAGAGAGAGAGAGAGAGAGAGAGAGAGAGAGAGAGAGAGAGAGAGAGAGAGAGAGAGAGAGAGAGAGAGAGAGAGAGAGAGAGAGAGAGAGAGAGAGAGAGAGTTGTACTGAGCTTCCATTTCTTAGCTCTAGTCTCTAGAGTCTAATAGTGTTGACTCTTGACACTTCACTCAAGCTTTGTGTATATATGTATATGCGTATGTATGTGTGTGTGTGTGTGTATATATATATATATATATATATATATATATATATATATATATATATATATATATATATATATATATATATATATATATATATATATATATTATATATATATATAAATATATAAATATATAATCTTGCAAATAAATATATCTCTATTTTTTTGTAAAATAAAAATAAAAATCTCTTAGAGTGAATAAAAACCTCGATTTTTATTGCAAATAAATATATCTCTATTTTTTTGTAAAATAAAAATAAAAATCTCTTAGAGTGAATAAAAACCTCGACTTAAACGATTTAAACGATTAAATCTCGATTTAAATCTTACGATTTAAATCTCTAGGTCGCACTATGTGTATATGTGTGTGTGTGTATATCCATGAATGTGTGTGTTTGTATGTATGTATGTATGTATGTATGTTTGTATGGATGGATGGATGGATGGATGGAAGGATGGATGTCATGGATTCCCACATTTGTGCTACTTGTATGGTTGTTATTATTCCGAAGGAAATACCTGTCCACTTGACTAGCTGTTTCCCAAACAAGAATCGATCCATGTATTATCTATAACCTGAATGAGGTATGCCATTGCAACAGTGTAGTTCTCGAATCAGAATGCATGGTTATTCTTTTTTGCAAATGTATGGCTGCATGCTCATTCCTGTTAGTGGATTGTACATGAATAGATTACTATTGAACAGGCAATCTGACATGAATTTTATGGTAATGCTTATATGATGGTCTTACAAGCAAGATGTCTGAGGTCGTCCTTTTACTTTCACCCTCCGATATCTTACCAAGTTCCAGTGATTGTTTAACAAAATGCCTTTTGAAAGGCATATGGTGTAAGTCAATTACTTTCTACTGATGTTGATAAAGATCATGGAGATGCTTTCTGGTATTCAATAGAATGGAGGCTTGTGAATGATTAGATGATCAAGTTTGCTAGCTGTGATTAATTATCTGGTTTTTGGATCCAGCGTTCCTTGACTTTGTGATCGTTGGTTTGTCTATGCAGTTATTTGGTGGCTATCAATGTCATCTCTTTTGTATATTCGTGTTTTCAATCTTTCGCAGTTTGGCAGTCCTATGAAATCGGCATTGCTGGTACTGCCCGAAGGAAACTTACTACACATGTCTGTGATCAGGTAGGTGTTATTTTTTCCTGAACTGGACTGATATTGAGAGATATTTTGCTCAGTTTGAGTAGTGCTTTCAGGTACTTGCCTTTTTACTCTTCTCAGCTAGTACAGCTGCTGCTACTGCAGCACAACTTTCTCGACATGGTTTGCGTAACATCTGGCCACCAGCATGTGCTACATGGAGTCTGTGGCACTTCTGTTCCAAAGCTGATGCAGCAGTGGCTATGAGTTTCTTCTCATCACTTTTTGTCATCTCATCTGCTGTGTATTCTGGATACCATACCTCGGATTCTCTATCGTAGAATTTTTCCGGTGTACTCTATGCATCTCTTTTTGAATAAGCTGATTCTTTCGAGAAGATGATATGGAAGCTATAAGGCTCTAATGTTCTTTATCAGTCAGTCATCGTACTCAATATTAGAAAATCTTTTGGCTTCCCATTGAGGATGTTTGGCCTGCCACATCTTTCCAAAGCTTGGTGTGTATTTGGGTAAAGGTAATTCAATGCCACAGTCAACCATAAAGGCGGCTTTTCTTGATGTAAATGTATGTTTTCTGTATTCGAATTTCCATAATGGTATACCATTCTATTGTACTGGGGAGACTATTACAAGCAGGAAAGATGGATCATCAAGGTGGGATAAAGTTCCCATTGCCTTGTATGAAAAATGTTACTTAATCAATTTTGTTGGTTTAGAGGAATTCCATATTTGATTACTGTTCCAGCATTGTGATGAGGTTCTGTTTATCATAATGGACCAGTGCAAGTTATCCAGCAGATTTGGCTTATTTACATGAAGAAAACTGTGGAACATATTGTGATTTAAGGTGAACGTTGTTCCAGAAAACTATATCTCATTGTATTCAAATTTATTGCATGTCTGCTATTGAGGTGTGAAGGGTGCTATGGATCCAGTTGCATGCATTAGGGAAAATCTTTGTAGCTTTTTGTGAAAGCCAATTTTATCTGGTTTACAGATGACATACTACATGGATTATTCATACACTATTCCATCTTGTGCTGTGCATTTGTTTTAATTTTTCCCATTTTTCGCCTGCATAGTGTTAGGCATCATTATGGCTGAGTTTGCCCACCGCTTCTGGAAATGATAGAAACTCAGTTTGCGGAGCCTCCTATGAGTTCATGCTTGTGGGGGGAGAGTGTGTGTGTGTGCATCTTGGGGGTTGTTCATGAGCCTGTATCCATTCTTACTTCTATTCCCCACTATTGGAGACTTGTGATGTTAGTGTGGATTTTAATAGTTTAGTTGATGCCATGCATAATGGAGCTGATGGTTAAGTAGTTTGTGGTCGACTACTGTGAGCTTTGGGGTGGATTTGGGGTTTGTCTGGATTCGCCTTGGTATATATGCTGTTGCATGAACTCGTTTTGCATCTAATGAATCATAGCATCATTGAAATAGTTGACAAGGATGTAGAATTTCCTGTTCGAACAAGAAGATTGCCTAGCTAGACTCTAAGTAAGCTCATGCACACACACACAAACCCACAAACACTAGAAAATGGAGAAAGAATATGCTTAAATTGGCATCAAAGCAGTCAACAACCCAATGTTGCATTTTGAGCGAGCCCAATGTCGTCGTTCGGGCTTCTAAATGCCCCAGGTCAACCCCAGCAGCTGGGGAGTTGGCTTCAAGCAGAGACGAAGGAAGGGAAGTCTAGAGTTTTCTGGTTTGACCAGAGTGGGTAAACCCCGTCATCTTTGATCGATGGGTTCATGAAACAGCGGATGAAAGTGTCGAGGGCCCCGTAAAACATGTCGTGACATTAGAGCCTGAGAAAACTGGAAGGCCGCTACGCATAACTTCACTGAGGTACGAGGTCGTGTAGGAAGCCATCCGAATAGCTCTAGGTGTGTACGAAAGTACCTTTTTGGATGATTCGCGTGGGTCCGGGCCGAACAGAGTGTTACATGGGACTGGAGTTCATAACAAAAGAATGGGCAGGCCTCTCTTGGTTGTTAGAGCTCGACATCGAGAAAGGTTACGATTCCATTGGTTAAGACATCCCATCGTATTCCAGAAGGATGGAAGATTCTGGGTTCATGCTTCTGTTAGACCGTCTTTCTGAGGCAAGCCTGATGGAGGGTGAGTGGAGAAAGCCTAGCCCGAAGAAAAGAGTACTGTTGCTGGGGAGTCTCGTATCACCCCTGCTATGTAATATCCACCCCCACAAGTTATATGTGTTCATTGAGTCATTGGTTAGACAATATAGCACTACTGCCAAGGCCTGTAGGCTTCGCAAAAGGAATAGGGCATATCCTTCCTCTGTAGAGGCCAATCAGCATATTATGAAACGGAAAGAAATATCAATCGGGCAGTTATGGCCGGGCTAAAGCACAATTCATTATTCCCCTTACCTTCTTTTAGTTACTATGTCCAGCTACTGGTTTTACCTTACCTTACGTCCAGCCAGCACTTACCTTATGAGTAATAAGAAACCGTTCAATTCTGTGCTATAGCTTGCATAGCCCCAAACTTTCTTTCCCGCAATCCGTGTAGAAATTTCTATACGGGTCGTACAACCGGTCATCGGGGAGAGGTATTTTCTTCGGAGTTAGAAGCTAAACTTTCACAGATTGTATTTTACCTTGCTTGGCAAACAGCCATTCCATAACGCCTGAGATTTCATGACCACTAGTTAGCTCGTTCATTGTTCTATGCTTTGTACTATCCGTAACCATTAGCTTCTAACTTTCACGAAAGAAAAGGGGATGGGCGGACATACCTGCACAGATGTGTTAGGCGGGGATGCTTCATAAGCTGGAAATACGTGAAGGAGCGAAGCTACGGAGTCACTATATGTTTCCATCCTCCGTTTACCCATAGGCGTGTAGCGAGCTAATAGGTTTACCGTATAGGTAAACTATCACACCTATTGGTTTTAGTATTAGCTTCGCACCTCGCGTGTAATGGGAAAAGTGCTTTTAGCCGCAAAGTAGATTTAGTTCTTTTAGTGGAAGAGCCGCATATTTACTTTCTTTCTTGTAGCGGGCTCTCTAGCACCTTCGTAGTCACAACCCCTTTCCACCCTTCCATATTTTTGTTTAGTTTATCCCACGAAACAAAGCTAGGCTTTCCGGTCATTTCTTACTTATTCCCTACTATGGCGGTGGGTCGTCACTTCGTTGGTCGCACAACACATGTATTCCTTACCCGCTTATGCTTTTATATATAGCACATGATATGCAGACTCTACGCGCTATACACCAATCACCAATAGAAAATAAGGTCGGTTAGAAAACCGGGTTAGTTTATGTTTACCTTAACGATTAAGCTATTATGTTTACAACACATATTAGCTCCTACCGTAAGTAAACGGTTTTCTTTAGCGCTGCCTAACAGTAAATGTAGTTGACGTTTACCATAAGGTAAACTAATGCTCCTAACGGTTTTCTTTAGCGCCGCCTAACAGTAAACGTAGTTAGTTTACGATTACGTATTTGGTTTTTCTTTAGCGCCGCCTAACAGTAAACGTAGCTGACGTTTACCATAAGGTAAACTAATGCTCCCAACGGTAAACTAAGCGCTAAAGCGCTAATACGTTAGTCAACTAGCGTAAGAGTTAATATGTTAGTCAACGTTGAAGCGGTTTGGTTTCTCATGGAAGGAGCCAAAGCTGGAACTATATTCTTTCTTAGATATAATGATCGAGAAGAAAAGAAAGAGAACGTCTTACAAGCAAGGTGGAACACATATTAAGAAGAATAATAGCTCACGCATGACGTTGGGCTAGTTTCTTCCCCAAACAAACTTGGGTTTCAGCTTCGTGATTCTTTCTTTGGAAGTTGCTAAGGTGTTCATCGAAGCTAACCTAAACTTGGAGCTAATACCGTTGACCTAATTGTCGTCCGTTTCCTAACTGTTTACCTAAAGGTATTAGCATAACACGTAAACGGTAAATGGCTTTGCTAAGCTAAACAAGGGGCACAACCTTTCACTTAGTATTAGTCTATCCTCAAGAATGTGAATGCATCTGAGCACAACACATAGAAATCCATCTCGTAATTAGTAGAATAGTAATGCAATGACATTTGGGTGCATAGCTCAGTTGGTAGAGCATTGGGCTTTTAATCTAATGGTCGCAGGTTCAAGTCTTGCTACACCTAGACTTGATACTTCTAGTAATTGCGTGATTAGAAAGCAAAGTGTGCCTTTGATCACGGCGCAAAGGCGTGTTGAAGGGGGGCCATCTATAATGGGTAGGTTGTGCAGTCAAATTGCCTGCCCCACCCACCCCTTATTGGGCAACACACGTGCTACAATGGCCGAAACAGAGAGCCTTACATGAGCTTTCTTTTTAAGCCCCTTACATCCTAGCCAATTGCCCTAGCGTTCGGGACTCCCTTCATTCAAAGATAAAGTGTTGATTATCTATTCTTTAGGCACTCATGGGAAATTAATCTCTCCTAGAGGACACGTGTGTGAAGTATTCATCTCTAGCAATCCCAAAGTATTTAAGGGGTTGACCATTTTGTGTAACCATTGGGATGCTCCGAAAACACTGGAGTATAGGAAGGAAACACTAGTGTGAAAGCATTCTTTGGGAACCACATCCTATTCTTCTCGGGTGGATGACTCGCTCCATTCAACGCTGTCGTGTGAAAGTTCCTTTCATAAATTAAGAATTCAACTGATTTTAGGTAATCCATCTCTATATTGCATGACATGAAAGGTGCTATGAAAAACACGTAATTGACCTAATTACGTGAAATAGATAAATCGATCTGGCTAGGGTGTTCTTTAAAGCTTACTTGGGAACACAGACTCCTCGACTGCGGTTGCAGGTTGGTTTGTTTTACTCTCTTGTATCCATAACCTTTCTGAAAGCTAGAGCATAGGTTACCTCCTTTCCTTTCTTGAAATCTGACTGGGCGAGGAGGGATTCGAACCCCCGACACCGTGGTTCGTAGCCACGTGCTCTAATCCCTTGAGCTACAGGCCCTACCTGGTTCACAATTGTGTTTACGCGACGAGGACTGAGAACTGAGCCCCGACCGAGCCCTGCGGAGGAGAGTTTTAAAGAAGATGGCAACACTGCTAACTTTCTGGGCTAGCACAAAGACCATGGACCCCCCCCCCCCCCCCCCCCCCCCCCCCCCCCCCAACATGCTTATCCATCATCAGATCACAGTAGTGGGTGGCAACTCAAAAAGAAAATAAAACATAAAGAAATAGGACTCGATGTGCAGAGATGATGGAATTGGCAGACATGCTAGGTTTAGGTTTTGGTGACCTTACTAAGTCGTGGGGGTTCAAATCCCTCTATCTATATTGGAACCTCAAGGTTATACAATCACTAGGCCTCTAGTGAGAAATTGAATGGGCGAAAAAAGCTCTCGGAAATGAAATGCTATTTCCTCGGTTTTTCTTTCACATAAAAATGTCACATCTAGATCTTATTGATTGAGAAACTGCAAAAGTTAACTGATGAACCCGATTACATGCATAGTGATGAGTAAGTATTTTGTTATCAAAGATTGAGAGATTTCAATCTCAAGAGTTGACTTTGTAGAAATATTTACATACACTAGGCTACAAATATGTATGCTTGAGTTTTAACTATATAATCTTCAAGAGAAGAAAGGATGTAAATTATAGAAAGAAAACAATTTCTTTACAGAGAGGAATTGAGCATCCATCCTAGTAGTTCTTCTACGCTCCGTAGTTCTCCTTTGATTCAATGGATGCTTTGGATGAAGATTCAGCTTGGCCTCTTTATGAAGAAGGCTATGCTAGAGTGAGAGATGTGGTTAACGGTAATGAGACTGAAAGCATTTACTAACGTCAATGTTGAAGCACTACTTATTAGATCTTGGATGTGTCGACTTATCCTTGGTATTTGTCTAATGGATTCTTTATGCTAAGACAATTGCTTTTTCCAACGGGCAGGGATTCATTAATTTTAACCCTATCTCATACTAGCATCCTCCTTGGCTTCTTGGTTATCTAGAGGTTCATACCCCTATTTTGTCAGGACTTGGTATCGTTAGCTACATTGTCTCCACTTTCTTTAGAAAACCTATCTTCAGTTATTCAAGCATGGTGTATGCCATGATCAGTATTGGAGTTCTCGGATTTATTGTTCGGGCTTATTATACGCTCATCGTAGGCTTATACATGGATACACGTCCCTACTTTCCCACGGCCACCATGACTATCACTATGCTTATCGGAATCAAGGTTCGTAGTCAGATTGTCATCATGTTAAGATGCTTGATAGAATACAAAACACTCATGTCATTTGTAGTAGGGTTTACCTTTTCGTTTAGTATAGGAGGACCTACTGGTATAGTCTTGGCTAATTGTGGGATAGATGTTGCTCCGTACGATACCTACTACATGGTTGCATATTTCTATCATGCATCTTTTATGGGAGTTGTTTTCGCCCTATCTGTAGGGTTCCACTATCGGATAGGTATAATGCTTGGTCTTTAATACCTAGAGAATTTGCATTAAATTCATCTTCATATCACTCTCTTTGGAGCGAATCTGACTTTCTCTCTCACACATTTCCTAGGTATTTTGGGTATGCCATGTCGCATCCCTGATTATCTAGATGCTTAAGTTGGATGGAATGCCTTAAGTAATTTTGGCCTTTATGTTCTTGTATCAGGGATCCCTCATTTTTTCATAGTAGTTTTCAAAACTTCGAGCGGTGGGAACATGTGTGCTCCAAGTCCTCGGGTTGGTGAATAGAATCCAACCATATTTGAATGGATGGTCAAAATTCCTCGAGCTTTTCATACTTTCAGAGAACTTTCAGCTATCAGGGAAATGAAAACCTAATAGTTTTCTTTAGCCCCTGTTAGCCCCTATTCCGTCTCTAATAGAACATGCCTTATTCATTGTCTTCCTTCGAGACTTGATTCCTATGGACCACCCAACCCCGCCAACAAGCCCAAACCCTATGCGAGGTCACCACCAACAACCGACGTGTGAATCTAAGCTCAACAAGGGGAGAAGCTAAGCTCAATTGTGGACACAAATCAAACCCCAACGACCCGCAGAGTTGAAGCAAAAACAAATAGTAAATAGAAAACTAACAGTAAATGTTTAAGCTAATACATTTAAGTTTTCAGTTTTTAGAAAACGTAGAAGCTAATACCGACGTTTACCGTTATAGTATTAGCCCGTTTACTTAAGGCCCAGAGAGTTAAGCTAATACTGTTAGGAAACGAGCTAATACCATTAGTAAATGAGCTAATACACAACATTTTCTTTAGCTAGGTGACTAGAGATTCTTGGGGGAATGTAAGATGATCTTCCTTGCCTCCATTCCCGATTGTTAGCCCTTTCGATTAATGACTAACCAAGAGATCATCAACACTTCTAACTCAAGGTAGTAAGCGAAGAACCGAAAGCGTGTTCTTTCTAGTTTACTAAACCTATTTTTTGTTCTATTTTATGTTTTCTTTTTTCGGGTTCGGGTTAGTTGACCGTAATGGTAAATGGGATTGGCGAGCTAATCTAATCTAGATTAGAGATATATGGGAGTTGAGTGATGGTACCAGCTAAAGCTACCAAGTTGTTGGAGCTGGCAAGGGAGACAGGTTTACCCTTCTATTCACAGAGTTGAAATCTATAAAGAAAGAGAACAGCAGTGATGATTATTAAGAACCAATGCTTCTTTACGGCGACACCAACAACAAAATTTTCCCTTTCAAACACATGAACTTCGAAGATTTTCTCCCTATTTTTGAATTTACCCCTCTTCCTCTTCTACTTGGTCATCAATTTGCTACTTTCCTTAATCCTAATCGGTGCTTCTTTCGCATTCGCTGCAAAAGGTCTGGCTTCTTCGAAGAAACTGTCAGCTTATGAATGCGGTTCTGTCGTTTTGATACATGAATTTATTTGGTCTCCCCTTCGTTCATTATCTTTGATTCAGAAGTTACCTTTTCATTTCCTTGGGCCGTATCCTTGAACTAGATTGGTTGGTTTGGATTTTAGTCCATGATGGTGTTTGTATGGATTTTGACAATTGGATTTCTTCATGAATGGAAAAAAGGCGCTATGGATTGGGAGTAATCGACACCGAAGATTCGATAATAAGGCAGATCTTGAGAACACTAGGATCACACATAGAAAGAAAAGCACAGCTTGCGAAATACGCCTATGATAAACTAATTGCTTTGTCATTATAGAAGAGCAAAACGTCACAAAACACGAACTTGAGCTTTGAATTAACGTCTCTAAAAGTTTGGGGTATGCCCGCATGTTCTGACAAGAACACCAAAAAAACCCAATTTGTCTTTATGCAAGATAGCCAAGGAATGTTTAAGCAATTGAAGGAATATTATTGCTCACATCCTTGGTGAGGGTTATAATTCATAGGAGCAACCTACGGTTATGGCTAGGGGAGGTAGGGTGAAAGATTTGTTAGGTGTAAATTATCATTGCATTCGAGGAGTAAATGATTTGAAGGGAATCCCAGATTGAAAATGAGGCAAATTAAACCATGGTACAAAAAAACCTAAGAATTCGATACGGTCAAATCAGAGAATGGTTGCTGTTATCGCTTCTCGCCTCCAGATTGGTTTAATTTCTCGGGAAGACTTTCAGAATGACCTGTGAGAACTTTTCGAAACTGAAAGCCATTCACAATGATCCCATTGTAAAGAGTTTTGCACCCATATAGTAGAGCTTCTATCATCCAGTAGACCCAAGGGGCGCAATGGCCGTGGGGAAAGCACATACAGTTACTGGGATAAATTTAGCTACATCCGGAGAGTGGATGATAGAGAAAAATGATTAATGAAGAAATTAGTCCACTTTTGTATGATTGATGGTAAGATAACAAAATCTCCTGTTATTGCTTCCGAAACCTTTTTTCATCTTTCTTGAACCGAACCCAATGTTCATGTTCTCATACTTCTCGCGAGAATGTCAAGCCTATCGCGAAATCAAGAGTGAGAATCACTGGGACTAATCGTAATGTACCCAAGATTATTGCCAAAGAAGAACGTTAAGAAACCTTAGCTTTTCGTCGGATTATGGAAGCAACTGTCAAATAACGTACTATGAGCAAAATAGCTAGAGCCTTGATTAATGTTTATCCATTGAGATACTGGATGCCTAAAAAAAAAAGGGAAATATTTGTAAGAGAAAGGATGATCTTCATAAATCGGCGGAGGCCAATAAGAGTTTCACACATTATAGGTGGTGGGCGGTAAGGTGAACATTTAATGAGCTGAGGTCAAGAGCTGTTAGATAGACACTTTAGCGGGCATCTTGTTTAATCAGTTATGCAACTCACTCGTTCAGAGAAGCAAGCCATTAGAGTCGGGTCTTCCTCTGCCAGCCTGGAAACAATTAACCAAATAAGAATCCGGTTTATTTACTTATGCCTGTTTTTTTCATGCAGTTCATTCATCATTGATGACATTCGTTGTCACTTATTTAGCAACTGGAACACAACACTTTGTGTCAGTTTGCTAGATTCAAAGATGATTGAAATCCTTAATCTCACCATCACCCCACATTTTGAAAGTGGTTGGGATTGGAGTGTTTTGTTGATCGGGCAAGCAAAAGAAACCTGTACCAACAACATTCAATGCCACGTTGCATGCAGTGGACACTAGATTGGATGCACTTACAATGACGAAAACAACGAGAGTAGGAAAGCGTTGAAGTTTGGCCAACCAAGGTAGCCATCATGTGCCTTTTTTCCATGACCACTAGAAAGTGGGTGGAGCCACCACCGGCCAAAGCTTTTTGTTTCATGCCAAAAAGGCCAACAACCAACAAGGCACTAAATTTTACTGTTCATTAAGGTTTTGCACGTTAGAGCAAAAACTAATGAAGTAGCGAAGCATTGAAGTTTGGCCAACCAAGGCTGCAAGGTGGTGGGGCTTTTAAGGGAAGCCAAGCCTTGCGCCACCGCAAAGAGATAAACTTTCAATGAATGAATGGATGCCATCCATTAAGAAGAAGGGAGGCTTAGTGTGTGTCGCTTCTCACTCAATTTTGAATGAATGAAAATAAGCCACTTTACTTACTTGCGTCATTAATTTTCGACAGTTATATGATTTTAGAGGATGATTTGGAACCAGGTTAATCACGCATACTGGAAGTGGAAAATCGAGTAGTTGGTGACCAGCCCAGACTACTTTCTATATGATTATAACTCTGGCTGATGTACTTTACAATTGGGCTATACCTTTTCTAGGTGCTAAACATGATGTTGTACCCAGTTGTTTGAATTAGACCTCCATTCTTACATAATGAGAGGGAGTTTACCATGGTTAGCGCAGTGAGATCTGTGGAACTAATTATGCATTTATGCCTACAGTCGTGGAAGTTGTTTCATTGAATGAATATTTGGAATGGGTATCCCATCATCAGCAGTGATGCAATCGTCAATTACCATTGATAAAGAATATGTGCATGGTGGCTCAAGTCTACAACACTTTGGGATGGGGGCTTGATGACTCCTCCATTTCACCCTAGAAACTAGTATCTGTGTAACAGGTTGTATAAAGTCTATGGGGCATCCGACCATATCTACATAACTCCTACTGTATTGTACGGCTCTATCCATAACATAAGGTTCATATCTGAATGACTCGTAAGCGCCTTGTTAAACAACATCAAACAAAGATTTCTTGGGGGAAGTATCTGATGTTTTTAGCAATGGTATGGAATTTGCTTCTTCGTTTCGGATAGACATGTATGTCCCTAGTATCGTTTAAGAGGTTGGATGAAACCATGTGGCAAATAGTTAGATAGGTGCCAAAGGCGGATTGCAGACTTCCGATTTGTATCTCGGAGATATTTCGGATCTAAGGAGTGAAGCTAATACGTGTTGTTTTCGAGGTGACTGCTATCTCGGTCGGATTTGAGTTATCCACAACTACATCGACTATCTCGTAAATGGTTAAGGCACGAGTGACTGATCCAAATCCCTAAGTCCCATTTTTGGCCAGTACCATGGCTGCAATGGTGACAGGGCTTAAGCTTAGGAGAGATCGTCTCCTACCCTGCTCAACTACTCTTCGTTCGATTGGGCAAAGCATTTTGAGGCTTAGTTATTTCCCCTTTTCCCTTCAAATGTGGAGTTCTTGGACTATCCATTTGGCGATGAAGTAACATATAGAGGGTCAAAAGTTCTCTTTCTGGATGATAGACTAAAGCGGATATGTTTAGAGTGATAGATGGCGAGATCATAGATCCTATCCTCGACTACACACCTATAAGAGAGACTTAACCCCCCATCACTCACCTAGGGAAGGAACCCAAGTTAGAAGTGGCATAAGCAGTGGTCTCACTGTTTTTAGGGTGTATGATTGTATGGCACAAATCTTAGCTCGGCTTCTGCCATTGTTAATTTTGAGTTAACAATGGTAGGCTCTAATCTCTATTAGAGATCTCCTTAAAGCCTAGATCTAACAAATTTAGGTAGTATCTTACCCAATAGTAATAATTTGACTACCTAAACGACAACGAAGAGGTGTATGAATACATAGTTGGGCTTCTACCAACATCCATAGAGTCAATCGAGAGCAATTTTCATTTCACTTTAAATCTAGAGGAAAGGGACCAAGATAACGGCTTCAACAAACACTTTAAATCTAGAGGAAAGGGACCAGGACTAGCGGCTTAAGCTAGAAAGGCCGGCTTTGGATCAATTAGTTAACTTCTAAACAAAAGGTCGATCGGGGAAGACCCAACCTAAATTGAGGAAGGCAATGTTTCTCTATTTCATCCCTATAGGGATGTTTCAGATCATTAGGGTGAGGTTTAGAAAATACCACAACATTGAGTCTATCATAATCGACCTTCGAATAATGTGGATAGCAATAATCTAGACAATGAAAACAAAAAGAAGATTTTTTTTTTCATTTTCTTTTTTGATAGAAAGGAAGGTCTTTTTCAAGCATCCAAGAACCTTTATGACAAAAAAAAGGATAATAGGAAGAATCTTTTTGAATAGAAGGGTAAAAGAGAGGCCTTGAAAAAGAGCATTTTCTTCATTTCAGTTATTCTATCGATTTTCTAATTCATTCTTTCTTGCTTATGCATTACGCCATGTTTAGTTTCATAAGACCTCTTGAAGCTTCTTCAATGAATGTGAGATCACCACAAGATACCGTGAACCTGAGAATATTGACTACTTTAGGATTTGAATAAATATGTTTATGATTGATTAGCTATTTGGCTTAAAAAATATGTTCGCGAGAGGAAATGCAAACCGGAATGATGTCCAATGTTTTTTATAGAAAAGGTAAAATTAATGTGTTTCTCTTTAATAATTTTTAGTAATGGGTTAAGCTTCAATATCTTTCCTTTCATGGGGAATCCATAAAAGAGGGACAACTTTCGCGAAGCATATGATTTGTTGCAGAAATCTTGTCGAGATTTTCATCTTTCGAAGGGTCTTTTCCAGAGTGAACATAACTTCAATATTAGGTTGGTCAGATTCCCCCCAATTTCCTTCTTTTCCACGAGTTTCTTTGTTTCAAAAGGCCATCCCTTCAAAGGAAGGAAAATCCCCACTCCCAAATAAGGGCTCTCTTTCTCGGATTGAGTTTTTTGTGCCAAACATTTTCTCCCATCTAACGATGAATTTTAGATCCTGATACTGACATATATGTTTCTGTTCATTACATCTCTATCTTCGGTAATCATGGCAGTTCATTCATAGTGTTGGGCTAGCTACCAGACTTATTCTATTCTATGCCAAGGCGAGGGAGTTGGCTCGCTCCCCTCACGAGAACAAGACTCGGAGAAGTGTTAGGAAGGCCAAAGGGATGGCACAAAATAACATCGGAATTCTGGAAGTATGCACTTCAGATAGATATGAAACAAGACTCGAATCCCACCATAGGTAACAAACCCCATTACTCATGTAATAAGACAAAGTTAAGAAAGTAACAACTATTAAGCCTAGAAACCCCCAATATGAATAGTTTCTAACAAAGAAAGCGTGTTAATAACAATTCTTGAAAGTGAAGCTAAGATGACCAACCTTCAAGAGGGGAATACCAACAAGTAACACAACGACTAGGAAAGCTCCAAGGATTTCTTCTTTGGCTTCAAGTCAACAAGAAAGGGCTCAGGGAGTAGGTCCATGAATAATAGGAGCTAAGGGAATCAGATAGGTGGACCACCCACCCACCATATGGATGGATGGTAATGTCGACCATTACATTACGAGGTGTGCTTGGGTCTCCATCCAATAGCTTAGATAGGCGGTTTTTTTTGGAAAGAATGCCACTAATAGCACCAATGCCAATACCACTCATTAAACCAGTGCCAATACTAAAAGCACTAAGTTGGGTGGAATGTAACTACACCTAAGGAAGGTGATCATGTGTCATCTAAGAGTGATGGATGGAGAACTTATAGATCCTTATTTTGAGTGGACACCTATCCGATGAAACAAGGTCTATCCCGCCACCAAATTTCCCCCTCTTCATTGAGGTGGTGCCTGAAAGTAATAGAACCCAAGTAAACATCATTAGCGATCATCTCACTGCTATCACCTCGTGTGATGATTGCATTCTCTGTGTGTCCTTCTTTCAGTTTTTTAGACACAGGGTATATGCCTAAACTAGAAGTTGAACAATAATGTTGAACAATAATGTTGAACAATAATGTTGAACAATAATACCAGATGCTTAGTTTACAGAGGGTGAAGCTAATACCTAAAGGTACATAGCATGCTAAAGAAAAAGCTTAAGCCTAACATAAAGTTTACAAAACCTTAAAGGCCCACAGGGAGAGAAGAACATGTTGGTCTTATGCTAAAGTGTCTGTTTCCCTTTAGGTTTTCTTTAGCACCTTAAGGTGCGCAGCGTGTCCTAAAGGCACTAGAGTGTCCTATTGGTGCTAAAGTGTCCCTTATGGGAAACGGAAATGGAAACGGTTTCTAAAGAAAATGTCATAACGGGAAACGCTTAAGCCTAAAGGACCGGTTGGTTTCCCACCTATTGGTTTTGTGCCAAAGAAAACACTTAAGCACAACAAAACAAGACAAAACCAACATCATGAATGCCGCTTCATGTAATGGTTTTCTACGCTTAGAACTTCACCTACATGATCTTCTTTCACTTAAGCTTAACCATAATGGTCTTCCTTTACTTAATGGTCTTCTTTAGCGCTTGATCTTCCCTTTGGGAATGGTAATATTAAGAATTACCTTTAGGTAATAGCTTAATCCTACATGGTAAACACTCTAGCATAATAGCTTTACCTTTAGGTATTCGGGCTAAAGAAAACCGGATAAACTAAGTGTGCTAAAGAAAACAAAGCCTAAACGTAGAAGCTAATACCTAAAGGCCCGGAGGGAAGACCATGCCTCGAGGGAAGACCATGTATGTCTCATATTTCTTAAGAGAAGACCGTCAAGAAGGCACAACGATGAAGTCAAGAAGGGGCAAAGCGATGAAGGCCTGGAGGGAAGACCATGTAGGGAATGCACTAAAGAGGTCATGAAGGCTACAACTACACCATTATGGTTAAGCTGGAGCTACACCATTAAGGTCTTGTCTTGCGCTAAAAAGACCATGTAGGTTTATCTACAGCTACACCATTAAGGTCTTGTCTTATCTTGCACATTAGTTTTTGCTTAAGATTCCAAGACCAACATGGTCTTCCCTCCGACCCTAAAGGTATTAGCTTTAGCATTCCCTTTAGGTGAACACTTAAGCAGAACCTAACAAATGGTATTAGCTTAAGCATTCCCTTTAGGTGACACTTAGGGAAAACCTAACGGTTTTCTTTAGCGCCTTTTGGGGCATTAGTTTAGTGGGTAAATGGGCTCGCTTTGCCCACTTTAGGTATTAGGTTTACGGGGCAATCTGAAAGATCAAGGCTTTGGTCACACGAGGTTCCGTAAGGTATTCTTTTCAATGAATGAGAGGACTCGTTATAGAAAGCAGGAAGTCACCCATGTAGTGTTAGTATTAGCTTCCCCCAAGCCTAAGCCTATTGCTTACGCCAGATGGTAAGTCTAGAGTGGTGAAAGATGAATTGACTTTCACCCATTTTCAGCTTTATTAGTTTCGAGCATTAGCAACATTTTCAGCTTTGCTAGTTTCGTAATTAGTAGCATTTTCAACTTTGTTCATTTCTTCTAATTTCATTCTTTTGAAAATGCTACGCATGTTACGGTATTAGATCCTACCAATTGGTCCTAAAGTTTACTGGGGTAAGCAAGGCCAACATGGTCTTCCCTCTTGGTCAACATGGTCTTCGCTTAACCGTGTTGTAAACGTAGTTAGTTGATCGAGTATTGGAGAGTTTACCTTTTAGGCTTAAGCAAAGACCATCACGAAGGCACGAAAATGAAGTCAAGAAGCTTAAGCATTCTGGTCTTGTCTTGTCTTGCTTAAGCACTTTTGGTTTTCTAAACAAAAGCAACACATATTAGCATAGCCGTTTACAACACGTATTAGCTTAAACAAAAACAACACGTATTAGCTAATACACATTTACAACACGTAAACTATCACTCCTCTTCATGTTGCCCCATACATTGGCTGGTTCCCTGTCCCCAGTGATATGGGTAATCTGCTTCGTCTGTCTTTGTCATTGGAAATGCCTATCCCCTTCTATAGAAACTTTTCTCCTTGCTTGAGATGGAGAAGTGGATTCAATAGCTGCTAATTACAAAACTAACAAAGAAACTAAGCTTCGATTCACCCACAGAAAGGTTTAGCTTTGATGCTTCTAATTTTTTTAGCTTAGCTCCGATCAATTCACCCTTTGCCTTGCCTCGCAGCTCCTATTGTAGACTTCGCACCTTGATTGAGGCGTATTAGTGTTTACTAACAATAAACATTTACGCTAATATGTGTTGTTTTTGGCTATGCTAATATGTTATGCAATGTGCTATGCAAGCTAATACGTGTTGTAAAAGTTACGGTATTAGCCTCGTTTACATTTAAAACACATAAACTATCACTCCTAATCATTTATGCATTTACCAATAGGTATTAGTGCATTTACTGATAGGTATTAGTGCTAAAGAAAACCCAAAACATTTACTTATGGTGCTAAAGAAATCCATAAAGGTATTAGGGCTATGCTTAGCTCCTTTAGGTTAAGCAAAAATGGTTAAGCAAGACCATAATGGTCTTCCCTTTGGGCCTTTTAGGGGCTTTTCCTAAAGGCGCCCAACATTTCATATTGGTGCGAAAGTTGTTAGGGAAATGGAAACTGTTTTGGCTAAAGAAAATGCTTAAGAAAAAATGCGTTAGCCTAATGGTTAAGCAAAAACCATAAAGGGGCAAAGCAATAAACTCCTATTAGGCTTAAGCAAAGACCATGTTGGTCTCAATGGGTTAATATTACCATTCAGTCAAGAAGGCTTAAGAGATTATGCTTTAGCCTTTAGATATTAGCTTAACCTAAAGGTTTTACAAAGAGGAGGAAGCGAGAGTCCATTTTTTGGAAGCTAGGAAGGAGGAGGAGGCACAATTTTGGGAGAGAGGATTGTTGGAGTAAAAGATCATATTGTGTACTGCATTAAGGTCTCAAGTGGATCTCAGGAATGGGATGTATTGAGAAGATATGGAGATTTTTTTTGATCTTTATCACTAGCTGAGACGCAAATTCAATGTTCGAACAGGAAAGTCTCTTCCTTCCCTATGGCTGGAAGTAGAAAGGGACTCACGTAAGGTTTTTGGCAAGATTTTTTTCGAAAATTGTAGAGATAAGAAGCAATCGTATTGAGAGATGGCGGATCTCATCTTATCTCATTCATTGAGAAGGAAGGGTTTTTTTTTTATCTTTTTTCCTTCTTCTTCTCCCGGACGTGCGGGGAGGACAGCTCGAGGACTTGGAGGAGCAAGAGGCTGCTGTCTGGTCCATTGAAGCTGGAGCTCGGACCTTCGCAGAGTTGGGCACGCAATCCCAATGCTGGGGTGTGTGTTTGCATACGGGCGTGCTTTAGCTTTCCGGCTGGGCGGAGTCGAACATTGGCTCCCTCTACCCTCGCACCTATGGTCTGTGAAGGAGATTGTACGCACAAGGGGAGGATAACTACGAGAAGATCAAGAGAGAGGAGGCACTCGCGTGCTTGAGGGCTGGATGAAGTGTCGCAGAAGGTGGAGTTTAAAAACTGGCTGAAACGATGTGCCTACAATACTTGTTGACATCATCCTTCCTCATGCTTGCTATCAAGTAATCCGTACATCTTTGCTATTGTAGTTTGATGCCCTCTGTGAAATTTGATGCTTCTCTGACTATGCCATTTAGCATGCTTTCATTATATGTATGTGTTCGCTGATTGATGTCAAACTATTGCAAAGAACGTCTATAAACCCAAAGTTTATGATGTGCAAGAATTTTGTAAGATGCCTCCTGCTTGTGAATAATGATTTAAATGGATGTAGCTAAGCATGGTACCATATTTAATGGATCAGCAAATAGTGAACGCAAGATTGCGATGTTATCTATCATTTTGCTATAGGAAGTCATTCCTTTCTTTTAAAAATAGTTAAACAGTAATAGAGATGTTGGACTCGTCTTTCAACTTTCATCATAAGAAGTTACTAGTATTTGACTTATTTGCTCAGACGCTACACATCTATTATGAGGGAATTAACTAGCAGAAATGGGAATATGCAAGTAAGTTTTGCTATGTTCTTTCGCAAAATTTGTGGAACCTCCATTCTACTTTTTCGGAATTTACTGTTATAGTCCGCTTGGCCAAAGTGAAGCTTTGAACTCTACAATAGAAAAAAATTTGTATGCACTTTACGTGTACTGAAACCTTCCTATCTGTGCACATAAGGAACCGGTGACCAATGTCATTATGTCCTTCATATCTGATTTATGCTGTTAAAATCCGAGTAGGACAAGTAAGTTGTCTGCTTTGGTTCAAAGGGGAAAACCACTACAAGAGCGACATTCAGGAGGAAAATTGTGTCAAAGTACTTTTGTTATGATCATTGATCTGATGGGCTACTTGTCAAGCAAAAAGATGTGATTCAGACTACGTGTTTACGATGTTTTGGTTCTACTGAAATCAATGTTGTTCATAATTTCCTTTCGCACTTTTTGGATAATCAATTTGTATTCGATCCTTAGACATTAGGCGAAATCGACTTTTGGTTTATTTTTGTCAATTCAGTGCCCGCAATCGGAATTACATCTTGCCAAAAGTACTGAGCCATCCGCTGCTGGGGCTACTGGGATCAGCACATCTCCTCATGTTCTTTGGAGGACTGGTGATAGAGAGGGGAAGGGAAGAGGGGCTCACACGCTGTGGAAGAAGAATTTTCAGGAGGGCTTTGGAATTGAAAAAGAAAGTAAGGCATGAGTAGGAGGGAGAATGAAGAATTAAGTGGGATAGGAGAGGGTGAGCAATGAGAGAATGAAGACACGAGAAGAAGCCACTAGAGATAGATATCCACTTTTTGCGTGCATTTTTTTTCTCGCCTCCTCAAATACACATTGGAGTGAAATTGTGGGCTCGGATTGTAAAAAAATTGACCTGGCATTACAAAGATTAGGCCAAATATCACTGTGCGTAGGTATTTTCCCTTGGACTCAGAGGTCAAACATTACTCTTAGTGGAATCATGCTGAGCTAATACCCTAACAGCTAAAGTTTACCATAAAGGTAAACGAAAAGTGCTGAAGAAAATGCTTTGCCCAAAAACTTAATGGTTTTCTATGCTTAAGCCTAACCGGTTAACTTTAGCACATTCCCTACCTAGTCAACTTTAGCGCATTCCCTACCCGATCAACTTTAGCACAATACCTAACTAACGGCTTAAGCCTAATCGGGCCTTTACGGTGAAGCATTCACTATTAGGCTTAAGCTTTAAGTAGGTCTTGCACTAAAGTTTCCGTTTACCTTAAGGGGTGAAGCGAACGACACATTCCAAGACCAATATGGTCTTTCCTCCGGCCCTAAAGGTATTAGCTTAAGCCTAAAAAAGGCGCTAAAGTTTTCTTGATAGAACACAAAAAAAAACCTTAACGGGCTAAAGAAAATCATTCCCTTTATGGTCAACTTAAGCACGTTAGGCTTAAGCTTTGACCAGGCCCGAAGGGGCTAGACGATGAAGTCAAGAAGCCTAACCATTTAATCAAGAAGCTTAACCATGTAGTCAAAAAGCTTAACCATTTAGTCAAGAAGGGAAGACCATTATGGTCTTGTCTTGTCTTGTCTAGTCTTGCACATTAGTTTTCACTTAAGCCTATCGGTAAACTTTAGCATGCTACGCGCAAGACCATCTAGGGCTGAAGGAAAGCCTTCAGGTTTTCTTTAGTCATTTTCCTAAAGGGCCGGAGGGAAGACCAACATGGTCTTGTGCTAAAGTTTCCATTTCCCGATAGGTTTTCTTTAGCACCTTAATGGGAAACATAGACTTTATTGTTTTTTGGCTAAAGGAAACCTTAAAGGTGCTATGCTAATACCTAATGGTAAACGGTTTGCACTAAAGTTTATCAGGTTTACCTTTTAGGGTAGGGAAGTGCTAAAGTCTTTGCTTAAATTTTGGTAAACATTTAGGAAATGTTTTCTAAACGCTAACTTGAAAACCTAACATAGTTAGAAGATTGTTAAGTGAACGATAAATGCTTAATCTTTCTGGTGAATTCTTAAATGTTAGTTTACAATTATGGGCTATGCGTGCTAATACCATAAAGGTGCTATGCATAGAAAACTAAAGTAAACTAACACGCCTAATTGATTAAGGTAATACCATTCCCTTTAGGTAAACACTTAACCATTACTGCGCACCTTTAGGTTAAGCAAAAACCAAAACCGTTAAAGCTTCAATCATTCTGCTCTAGCCTTCTCACTCTCAATCAAAACTAACATTAGCACTTGGTTTTCTCTAGCTGTTTCCCACTAAGGTGCTAAAGTGTCCTATTGGTGCTAAAGTTGTTAGGGAAATGGAAATGGAAACTAACACACGAGACCAACATGGTCAAGACCAGTGGGAAATACTCACAAAATCTCTCAATCCTAACATCTCTTCCATAGCCGAATTCTAGAAAAAAAGATTGTTTGGTAAGTTTCTCCAAATCATGCCAATTAGCAACTAAGCTCAAAAGCATGAAAGTCTAAATTTTAAGTCCAAAAGCTTAGTTTTCAGGTTAAATTTGATGAAAATTCCATTTCTAATGAAAAACTAATGGAGCTAAAAACTGCATTCTGATTGACTCGAAAACACAAGATTACATTTTAGAACAACAAAATAAGAAGCCCTTCTAGTAAATCTGATTGTAAATTTTCTTCCCCTTTTTTTAACTGATTGCAAATTCTTAAAATTCCGATTGACTTCATGGCAAAAAATATTATAGTAAAAAATTGGAAGCTTAGTCACTTCAAGGTGTCCTTGACGATGATAAAAAATGCAATAAAAGTCCTAAGTTTAGAAATAGTTTTCCAATTTGTATCCCCCTTGCCCATTACATTCCTTTCTGCTAAATCTGGTCGGGGAGAAAGCTTTGATGTTGACCATATGCTTGATGGTGCTCAAAGTTGTCTCTAAGTAAAACATTGTAAGGTTGTTGCAACATTATCTTTTGCCAAAATGCAAAGAAGCTCCATTGTTCCAGCTTATATCCTCACTGAATACTTTGCATGAATACTTTGGTATAATCAATAGCATTTTGAATGTCTATGAAGATCATTGTAGATAGATTAACTTCATAATGCCAATCTCTTAGAAGCCTTTGTAACCAAATGCATTTTGTAATAGCTTGTGTGTTTATTTTGTATAAAAATTGATCTATGCATCCATTCTTCTTTGACATGAGGTAGCATTGGTGGTTATGGTGGAGGAACTTAAAGTTGTTATTGCATAAATTCAACCCATCAATGGTAATAGAAAGAAGTTTGTCAAAAATATCTCAATGTCAATCCTACACATAAAATGGCATCCACTAAGAATGTTTTGTCTGAATTTAGATGATAAAACCTATAAATTTTTCATTCAAAGAATAAGTAATAGCTAGATACCTCTCATAATAAGCTCTATAAGATTCTTTATTTTTTCATATATTTGTCAGAGTTCTAATTTTTATGTGATTGGAATACATAAATCCATCAAACCAAAAAGTGTGGAAGATTCTTCCTTGATAATCTTACATCTTTCCTCAATGAAATAAAAGGCATGTTATTTTTTAGCAACACCATTTATGCTTTGTACATTTCTACTATAGAACATCTTCAAACTTGTTTGATATATATTCCCTCTCTTGATTTGCATGTTGCATTTGAATGTTGAATTTTGTTTCATTCTCAACTCTACTGTGTAGATTTTTGGAAATTATAAACACTTTTGACTTTGCTTCTAAACGAAAAATCTATATAAATCTGATAAATTCTAAATAAATTTGGCAAACAGTATTCTAACATGGATTTTGTTCTTATGATTTCACATGCATATGCATGGATGAGCTTTAGCTTTCTTGAAGTTCTAGAAACTCTTATCTTTATCGAAGATGAAATGATGTAATGATTGAAATTTAGATGCCCATCTGTTGCATGCTGCTACTTTTTATTTTTCATGGTTGTATATTTTGAAATGTCCAAGACTTTTGAATCATGCTTTTGATATCGGTCCATCACAAAAGTTGCTTTGATGAATGATAATACTCTAGAATCCCAATGAGTTGCAAGGATGCATATATCAAGTGCTATCAATAATTAAAACTAGGTTCATGAGCAAGGTGGATACACATTCAACTACCTACCTTTATCACACACCGAGTGTTCATTTATGAGTACTGAACATCACAATGCTCTTAATTAATGAAGCTTGGTATATTGAATGTTGGAATATATTTATCCTTTGCTAGTTTAGAAGTAAAATGAGCTTTCCCTATGATGAATCTTAGGAGAAAGAAAATGAGTGAAATGGATCAATAATGGTGCTCAAATCCAACTCCCAAGACCACCTATAGAGATGGCTCACAATCAAGACTTGAATGTTGTTAGAGTATATGAAGTCCAAAACAAAAATTGAACAAAAAGAAAAATAGATTTGAATAGTAATAAAAACGAATTCAAATAGTGCTAGAATCTATTAAGAACCTCAAATGAGTTAAAAACTACAAAAGAAATTGAAATGCAAATCAAACTTGCATACTTTGAAGATTCATATGTATCTCTACATATGTACATAAATAAGAAAAATAAGGGCTAATCCAAGAAATAGGGTTTCTTAGATATCCTCTAAGGAGCCTAGGAGCAATAAAATATGTAAAGGATGTTTTTGAGATATGCCCTTGAAACTTTTTCTCATCGACGTATAAAGTTAGTTAAACGGTAGCCAAATTTCGGTTAAAGCTTCTTGATTTTTTTCCAATTAATTATTATTCATGAAAAAATATCTATAAGTAGTTGGAACTCATGGAAACCAATTTAGTAAGCTTTGATTAAAGTTTTAACGTGAGGTTGGGCTTGATTATGAAATTGACTTTGTAGGTCTCTCAATATTGCCCCTCAAGCTCACATCTTCATCTAATGTCCTTTGTTTTGATCACAATTTTGACCTTTATAAACTTGCTAGTATCAAGAGAATTTTTAAACATGTAAGATGCACTCTCTAATGAAGTGAAAATGCATCTTTATGTGCTTTCTTTGTGCATGAGACATACAGTTGTTTGCCAATTAGATGCGTGGGATTGTTACACTTATGTGTTCCTCGAGTAGCTTTGATGCGAACCTTTTCCCTTTACATGGGCACTTTTTACTCTAGTGCTGGCTAGAAATTTTTTCCCCATGTTACCACATACTTGATACACTCATATGTGGTGGTACTTTGTATTTAGGGATATTATTCAACTCTTACTTTAATTCTCAACATCATCAATAGAGAGAGCTATTCTAGCCATCCGTATTCTTCGTGTGTCTTGTTGCATTTATGCTCCTTGTGTGTCATTCTTGTGTGTCTCTCAGACTTCTACACACACCCAATAGTGGTATCAGAGCAGGTTTAGCTCCTTCTCAAGTTTTGGTTTTTTGCATCGCGGTGCTCATGCATGTTTAACAGTGCAAATTGACTTCGGAGCATAGAACAATGAATTTCAGCAGGCAAGAAACATTTCCACCAGTTGCACTAGCATTGTACCCCATTTCAAAGCCATTCGTGCAGTCAAAATCGCCATTAAAGTGACGATTTGTGAGCTAAAATTTTAGCATTCATTTCAGCTTTTGTTGAAGTAAACATTTTGTCACATTCTTGTTCTTTAGTGAAATAGTAGGCAACAATGACTTGTTTGGCATGCTTCAAGCTAAAGATAAGCTTGATGGAACCAAATATCTAATGTGGTCTTACATGATGAAGCATGTTCTTCTTGCTAAACAACTTTGGAACATAGTGGCAGATATAGATCGAAGGGTTCTTCTACTTCACAATCTACTATCACAGATGGAGCTTCTTCTTCAAGTACAGTGGTTACTCCTTCTCCACCTACTTAGGGGCAACTTAGATGGGATGGAAAAGATTCTCTAGCTCATGCATTGATTGTGCTTTCTGTGAAGCATCATATAGTTCCACACATTCAATCATGTTCTACATCAAGACATGCATGGAACACTCTTGCTTCTTTGTATGCAGTGCATAATGAAGCACATGTTGCATACTTGAGGAAGCAACTTGAGGATATATGTATGGATGAAAATGAGTTCGTGGATATGTATGTGACAAGCATCAAACATCTTCTGAGCTAGCCCAATCTGCATCAGAATATAGCTTGATATCCAAGTCAGATGTAAATGGATAAAATAGCCCTTCATTTATGGTACCCTTTAAGTACTTTAAGATCCTTTTGGCAGCTTCCATGTGAGGTTTTCTTGGTGTATGCATGAATTGACTCAATGTACTCACCCCATAGCATACATCCATTCTTCTTAGGGTTCCATAACTAAGACTCTCAACAAGCCTTTGATAACTTGTAATTTCTTCAAGCAGCTTTCCTTCATGAGTACTCAGTTCGTGAGTCAATTCCATGGGTGTGCTTGCAATTTTTGCATTTTCCATTTTGAACTTAACCAGTATATCATGGATGTACTTTCTTTGAGTAATGAAAACACCAGAATCTGTATAAAC
The DNA here is from genome assembly GCA_020310875.1 of Ceratopteris richardii. Taxonomy (NCBI): domain Eukaryota; kingdom Viridiplantae; phylum Streptophyta; class Polypodiopsida; order Polypodiales; family Pteridaceae; genus Ceratopteris; species Ceratopteris richardii. The sequence goes on from CM035428.1 coordinate 147,051,163, forward strand.
AATCTCTAAACCAAGAAAATATGTAAGCAACCCAAGATCATTGATCTTGAACTCCTTCATTTGGGTTTTAATCTTCTTGATGCCATTGGCATCATTTCCTGTAATGATAATTTCATCCACATAAACACATAAATAAATAACCTCTGAATTAGTCTTCTTAATGAACAATGAAGAATCTGCCTTGCTTACAACAAAACCTTGGTCCTGTAAGTATGTGACCAGCAAGTATGTGACCAGCCTATGGTTCCAAGCTCTAGGAGCTTGCTTTAAAGCATACAATGTTCTTCATCTTATGAGTTGACATCCTCTGATGTATGTGGTTCTTCTTTGGTCAGATTTGGAAAATCATTCTCCAAATCATAGGGTAGCTTTATTTTCCTGCAACCATCATCAAACCAAGAGTTATTTTCATCAAATACCACATCCCTACTAATTGTAAATCCTTTGTTAGTGGGATTATATAACCTATATCCTTTCTGATTCTTATCATACCAATGAATATGCATCTTTCAACTTTTGGATCAAGCTTTCCCCTAATCTGACAAGGTATGTGTGCATAAGCAATGCACCCAAAGATCTTACAATAATCTAAAGAAGGTCTCCTTCCATTCCATGCCTCATGTTGGAGAAACAATCACTAATTGGACATATATTTGAAGGTCAAAGCTTTAGAAGAAAAGCACATGCCTATGTGAAGGGACAAATTCACAAGTGTATTATATTTGTAAAGTTAGTTCACTTTAGTTCTAGAAGTTTTTTAAAAATCACGAGAATAAGAAAATCTATATAAGTTAGTTTGTATCAACTGACACGAAGAGAGTGGAACACAATGAGAAAGTGAGTTAGTACTTATTTTGTATGATTGAGAATAGTCGGGCTTCTTTGCGTGAGAAAGCACCTGTGCATTCCTGAGTTTTCATAGTTATGGAAAGAGTTTATTGAACTTCTGTGTATAAGTCTTCTTCTTCCATCTCCAGTGTTTGTCTTGTGTGAAATGATTTCAAAAGTTCAAGTTTTCTGAGAAACTCGATGCCTGGCATCGAGTTTGTACTGATAAGTCTATGTTTTATTCTCTGAGTATTATGTACTACTAGAACTTCTTAAAATCATGAGGTTTGTGGAGCAACTCGATGCCTGGCATCGAGTTTCAGCATAAAATCGATGCCTGGCATCGACTTCTAGCATAAAAGTGGTCTTGCTCATGTGTTGTGTTCATTGGCTAATTTTGGTGCTAAAAAAGTGGCTGAAAAAGCTCAAAGTCGATGCCCGACATCGACTTTTGGTTGCAAGTCGATGCTCGGCATCGAATTTTCATTTTTAGACACTCAGAATTCTAAAGGAGGCAAAATTTCCAGTTTTGGCAAGTCATACAGGGTCATCTTGTGAAGGCCATAACTTGAGTTCTAGAGATCCGTTTCTTGCATATATAGATTGTTGGAAAGCTCTACTCTTCTAGTTTCATCCATCAAAAGATCTTGGAGAAATAATATTTGAGCTAAGAGAAATAAGCAAAATAATGAAGGTATGTCATTTTAGTGACTAGAAAAATCTGAAGAAGTAAAGTTCTTGGTTTTGGCTATCATTTCTCAAAGTTTTGAGTGGCAATGAGTTAATGGTGACCATAGAGGTGTTCTAAGGTCACATTAATTCATTTCTTGGGGTGTTTTATAGATCAACACCTCATAAGGTGTCATCCCATCCAGAGACTTGGATGGAAGCCTATTGATTAGGTAAGTGACTGTGGAAACAACCTCTGCCCATAGATAATTAGGGAGTTTTTTCTCATTCAACATTGATCTTGTAGCCTTTACTATTAATCTATTTCTTGTCTTTGCCACTCCATTCTGTTCAGGAGTGTACCTTCTTGTAATCTCTCTCTTTATGCCTCTATCCTGTAAGAAGGAGTCAAACTCATGTGAGAAATACTCACCATCTCCATCAGATCTGAGCCTCTTTAAACTTTTACTTGTTTGATTCTCAACCAATGCCAAATAGTTCTTGAAACAAGTGAAGACTTCATCTTTATGCTTCATAAAATAAAGTATTGTCCTGCTACTATAGTCATCTATGAATGAAACATAATACCTTGACCCTAAAAATTGATGGCTCTCTTCTAGGACCCCACACATCTGTTTGTACAAGCTTCAAGTAGTATTCATGCATGTACCCTCTTTTGTTGAATGGTTGCCTATGTGACTTGTGAAATTGGGATGCTCCACATTTGTAAATCATGTGTTGCTTGGATACATTTAGGATGCCATGCACACTCTGATCCCTGCATATTTGCTTCAATTTCCTTTCACCTACATGTCCTTATCTCTTATGCCATATCTCCAATTCAGATAGGGTTTGATCCTTATAATTGAAGAGAGCAATATTTCTTGTATCTTCAACTTCAAAGGTGAAAAGTCTATTAGATTTCTCACCTTTTGCAATCCTCTTGAAGCCTTGTTGAGGGTCCTCCACATGTGCTCCATGCCTTGTGAATCTAACTTGCAAACCCTTCTCAAAAATCTGTCCAACACTGATTCGATTCTTAGTTATGGTTGGCACATACAATACCCTACCTAGAAGGTTCATGTTACCATTAGATGATTTAACTTCCAATCTTCCTTATTGAGTGCCTAGTGTCATCACTTGTCCAAACTTCATGCTTTCCTTTGGATTCTTCGAGGTCAAAAAATAATGATAGGGAATCCTCTTGATCATCTGTATAGTTGTTGTAGCCTCTCCTTCCTTTTAAGCCTCCTTGATAGTTGTTCTTGTAGCCTTGGTTGTAATTGTGGTGGTAATTGTTTCGTCCATTATTTAACCTACCTCTTGATTGTCCATAGCTTCCTCTGTGGAAGCCTCTTCCTCTCTGATTCTTTGTGTTCCTAAAACATTCATCTGTGGCATGATTGGTCAAGCCACAAATGTTGCAAGGTGAAGAATTGTATGGTCTCTCCCTGCCTTGCTTTCCTCCTCTACCCCTTCCTCTAATACCTCTTCCTCTACCTGTGAAATTCACTTAAGAGGTACTTGCATCTTCTTCATTCTTCTTACCTTTTCCTTTATCTTTACTCTTATTTTTATCTATGTAAAGGGTGGAAGATTGATGACCTCTAGAAATATCTCCATTCTTGCTGAGCTTTGTCTCATGTGTGAAGAGTTTCCCCATCAATATATTGAGGTTGGGTATCTGCATGTCCATATATAGGTCCATTGCCGTGGTAAAAGACTCCCATTTGTCATTAGCCTTAATGCCATTTATGATCTGCCTTACTATGTGCTTCTCTTCTATTTCTTCTCCAATACTCCCAAATTAATCAGCTACATCCTTCATCTTGGTCACATAGTCAGGTAGCTTTGCTTTGGTTGGCTCTTCAAAGTTGTGAACTCCATCCAAAGCTAGTTCTTTATGGCCCTTGTATTTGATGAGAAGTATGAAGATATTACTTCCCAAGTCTCTTGGGAAGTCTTACAACTCCTAATATGAGGTAACCGAAAATCTGATATTGAATTGAGTATGTAAGACCTGACTAGAGAATCCTTTGCACACCATGCAACTTGTCTCTCTTGCTCTTCTCTTGTAGGTTGGTTTTTGCTTCTAAAGTTTGGCATTTCTTCATCTCCAGATATGTATCCGTACTTCCTTGGAGGTAAGCCTTCATCCTTAAGGAACAAACTGGATAATTTCCCCTGTCCAATTTTTCACTGAATGATGGAAATCCATCTCTCATTTTACCTTGATGTTGCTCTGATACCATTGTTGAAGGAGATGGTGGACACCTTCTAGAGATGAGATGGTGCTATAAATTCCTCTTTCAAAGTAGCCAAAACTGAGTCAAGGAGTGCAAAGTAGACCTCTTGAGCTTTTTGAGAAGCACAAATAATCACCCAAATACTTTGGAAGATGATCCTCAAATCATTGGATAAAAAAAAAAACTTGGAGTTTCATTTTGAGTCAAAAACTTGCTATTTTGGTCACTACACCTATTCAGAGAAATGAACAATACTCCTTCCCTAGTAACAATTGGACAAAATCCTTTTGGAAATATCTAATTGAATAAGATAGCTAACCTTCAAAAGTTATTTCACTTAAAATGATCAACTATGCTTAGAATGATGCTGAGCAAAATTGAGATGCATCCCGACATTTTAGGGAGTTAATAGTATGCAGACAGACCAGAGAGCAATGTTTTGAACATATCTCAAGAATGGTTGAGGCGATTGACATGAAACTTTGTAACATACAAATAGACTATTTAATGAATCTATAACAACTTAAATCACTAAAAATGATCAAGTACATGCTGAGAAATAGATTAGAGAAGCTAACTGTTCTGAGTAATATACGACAGAGTAGAAGAGATGAGACATGGAAAGAGCTATAATGTGAGCTCAATATGCCACACAAATTCCTCTGAAATCTCTGCTATATCTCCCTTCTACCACGTGACTATGTAGTCCTCCTTTTTATAGCCTTTTGTTGGAGCCAAGATTCAAGTTCGAATTTGTGTTCCAAAGTCTTAGGACTCGGTTTGCCATAAATCCTCACCAAATAATTTGTGGAAAGATTCTCCTAAGAACTCGTAATTGGAACTGATTCCACATATGCACTTTTACAAGGAGTAAAAATCAATCTTTTTACAAGAGATCATTCATGTGCTAATACATGAATGGATATATGAACTTTTAGGATAAGTGATCAAGCATTTAGGCTTGGAGTAATTGCACCAACATTCCAACCATCCATCTTCTCCATGTGTCTTGCTGCATTTGTGCTCCTTGTGTGTGCTTCTCGTGTGTCTCTCGCATTACACCCAAGAGGGATGAGGGATGTTATCTTGATATAAAAGGAAATGGTCCATGTACACTCTAAATCCTTTTGAGAGCTTCTTGAGCCACATTCAATCAAATTTAGAAAAATTAAATACTCATTCATAATTGAAGCTAATGCCAATATGCAATCTTCTTTGAACTCCTAAGTATGACTTTTCTATATAGGATAAACATACGATGTGATGCACTTGCTTTATTATTCTTTGAAAGAGCCCAATATGCATTGATCAACCATGTAAGAAAAAAAACCATATTATAAGGATTTGATAAACCATGATTGATAGCGTTCTCAGTGTATCTCAACACTTTCTTACTTGCAATGTTTGATCACACATAGATGTATGCAAAAATTGTGATAGCATGCCAACAAGATACACAAAGTCTATTGTAATTGTAGCATATTTTTCTTGTGTGGGCTTAGATAGGGGATTGCATTTTCTCGCACCAAACCTCTATAGAACATTCTTATGATACTTCATTTTTTATAAGATATACACCTATGTACACAAACATGATGGAGATGATTAATCTCCAAAAGAAAAAGTTATCCTTGATGTTAGAACACCTCCATATCAAGAATAACTCATAAACTCAACCAATTTTGGAAAACTAATGCCAAATTATGAAGACTCGAGTTAACTGTGAAGAAACTCATTACACAGAAAAGTTTGCTACACTTAATCGACTCATTGACTGACCAAATGTGTAACATTTTAATGAAACTATATACAAGGTGTCATCTAATGTTTCTGCACCTTCTCTAAGTTAAAGCTCTTCAAAAGAATCACTAGATCTTGAGATTTCCTCCAAACAATGTACCTATGTTTGAAACTCTTCTTCTATGTAGTCGACTTTGACACCTGTAACTTCTAATGCATGGTTCTCCCAAACTAGAACCTATTTATTCAAATTCTTTTAACCACAAGTAGCTTAACTTTCAACTTAAATAATGAGTGCTTAGTTGCTCAAAACGTTACACTCTGGAGGGAGATTTAATCAAAACATTGAGCATCAAATTTACACATGTACCTGTCTTCACTTCTTCTCTTTACACATGTAAATGCTCCTACTTAAAATTCTCTAAGCCTGATTACAATGAGGCTCTCAAAACTTGTACAGATGTCCTTCAACTATAGAATTAGACTCTTACAAAAGAATTCCTAAAGAAGATAAACACAAAAGGAGTATTGAGCAAAATATCGAGGTGCAACTTTCTTCTATTGAGAATAAAAGTATACATCTGATAGATGATCCATATTCTTCTCACTCTCTAAAGTCTCTAATGACTTCTAAAACTTGTCACTCATCATCCCTCATATGTATTATGTCTATATTCAAGTATATATAGACATTTACATCCCAAATCATCATAGATACAAAGGTTTTCATGAGCTAATTACAAGAGTAATATACATATATATACAAGTTTCCATCTTTTGATCACATACTCATCTTCAAGCCTCACATGGTGATCTTTGCTTTACTTATTGACTTCAAACTTTGTCCTAATCATCAATTGATGATTGTCCTGCACTAGGAGCTCCCCCTCAATCATCAATTGTGATTTTCCCCATTTTCTTTACACATGCCATGTCTTTGAACCTCTTCAACTTAGGTCCATCCAAGCTTTTGGTTAATGTTTGCAATCTGATCTTTTGTAGAAGTGTGTATGACTTCAATTTCTTTATCAATCACCTTCTCTCTCAAGAAATGAGATTGGATCTCAATATGTTTAGTCCTGGCATGAAACACAGGGTTAGCAGCTAGATACAATGAACTCATATTATCTCCATGAATAGTGGGTGTACTCAGAATGATGCCAAAACTCTTCATAAGTGTCTTCAACCATATAACCTCCTTTGCAGCTTCAACCATACCTTTATATTCTGCTTCTGTAGATGACAAAGCAAATGTATGTTGCTTCTTAGAACACAAAGAGATTAATTTATCTCCCACATAGCATAGATATCCATATGTTGACCTTCTATCATCAGAGTTACCTGCCCAATCTGCATCATTATATATCTTGATTTTCATATCTGATGTGAATCCATAATACAAACCTTCTTTGAGTGTACCCTTAATGTATCTTATCAGCCTTTGTCTTGCAATCCAATGTTCTTTTCTAGGACAATACATGAATTGAGACAACACTCCAAATGCATATGACAAATCAGGCCTAGTCAATGTAACATAGATTAGACTAACAACCAAACTTTGATACAACTTCATGTCCTTGAATTCTTCTCCTCCATATCTGCTCAATTTATGATTCACATCCATTAGAGTAGATGCTACCCTGTAATCTTCCATTTTAAACTTGATTAGCAAATTCTTCAAATACCTTTCTTGAGTCACATATACTCCATGTTGAGTATATGAAATCTCCATTCCCAAGAAATATGATAATTCTCCCAAGTCATTGATCTTAAACTCTTTCTCCATCTGCTTCTTAAGACTTTGTATGCCTTCTCATTTGTACCTGTAAGAATTATGTCATCAACATATATGCAAATGTAACTAAACCCATCATCACTTGCTTTAACAAGCAAGCAAATATCTACCTTAAACACTTGGAAACCAAGCTCTTTCAAGAATTTCACAAGTCTACAATTCCATGCCCTTGGGGCATGCTTCAAACCATACAAATCTCTCTTGAGCTTAGATACATATTCTGGATAACATTTATCCTTGAAACCTTCTTGTTGCTCCATGAAAACATCATATGAAATGTAACCATTTAGAAAAGCATTCTTCACATCTAATTGATATAACTTCCATCCTTTACATGCAGCAATAGCTATGAGAGTCCTTATAGTTGTCATCTTTACCACAGAACTATAAGTCTTATCATAATCTACACCATATGTTTGAGCATACCCTTTCACAACAAGTCTAGCTTTATACCTAGACACACTTCCATCTACATACCTCTTTGTCTTGTAGACCCATTTGCATCCAATGATTTTCTGATTATTTGGTTTAGGAACCAAATCCCTTGTCTCATTCTCCATCAATGCATCATACTCCTCCTGCATAGCTTTCTCCCAATTTTCCTTACCTTTTGCCTCATCATATGTAAAAGGATCTTCTTCTGCTTTCACCATGTAAGCATAATCTTTAGTGGTAAAAAATGAAGTATCATAACTGTACCTTATGGGTTGCTTTCTGTTCCTTGTTGACCTTCTAGCTTCTCCACTCTCCGGTTCTTCATATTCTAGATCAAACCTTGGAAACTCTTCATTGTCACTTTGAGCATCAACAATCTCTTCATCATCAGGAATTTGAATCTTTGATTTCCCCTTTCTTTGGGTCATGACTTCTTCATCACCTGCATGAATATTAATTGTACCTGCATACCAAGTACCTTGCTTATCAAATGTGACATCCTTTGACACAAAGAATTGCTTTGTGGATGGACTCCAAAATCTATAACCTATCTACTTATCATCATAACCAATGAACACATACCTTTCAGCTTTAGGTTCCAATTTATGCCTTAATTGAGATGGTACATATGCATAAGCCAAACATCCAAATATTTTGGAATGATCTAAGGTAGGTATCTTACCCCACCATGCCTCATATGATGTCATACCATTCAAGGCCATACATGGAAGTCTACTAACCAAATAAGTAGGTGTATTCACAGCCTCAACCCACAAATAATTAGGGCAATTTTTCTCCTTCATCATTGATCTTGCAAACTCAAAAAGAGTTCTATTTCTCCTTTGTGCTACACCATTTTATTGAGGAGAGTACCTACAAGTAACTTCCCTTTTTATACTTGCATTCCATAAGTAACCACTGAAATCATTAGAGAAATACTCTCCCCCTCCATCTGACCTTAGTCTCTTCAATTTTTGCCTTGTGATTCTCTTTGCATACACATGATAATGTTTAAATGTATTGAACACCTCTGATTATCTTTGATCACATATAGTGATCCACCTGGTAGTATCGTCAACATAAATCACATAATATCTCAAACCATTAATGCTAAAATCCTTTGATGGACCCCACACATCTATATGCACTAGTTCAAGCTTCCTTGAATACATAAATCCTTTCTTACCATAAGTATTCTTGTGAGCTTTACCCAATTGACATGCTTCACACTTGTATGTCATGTTTGACCTGCAATATAGGCAATCCAAGCACTGAACCATTGTTAATCATATCCTTAATACCTCTTTCATTAAAATGTCCAAGCCTTTTGTGCCAAAGATCTAACTCAGAGATCTCATGTTCTCCATAAGTGAACAAGGCATGATCAACATTGCCTTGAATCTTCAATGTGAAGAGCCTTCCTTCCTTCTTCCCTTAAACAATTTGTTTATATCCAAGGCTAGGGTCTTCAACATAAACTCCATCATTAGTGAGCCTTACTTGATATTCTTTCTCTACAATTTGCCCTACACTTATCAGATTCTTTGGGATTGTAGGAACATACAAAACCTTACTCAAAAGAGTGCTTCCATCCTTAGCTTTCACTAATCCAATGGACTTCACATTGTACTTTGTGTTATCACTTGTCTGGAGTATCTGATTACTGACCCTATTCAGTCATCAAAGCTATGTTGCCACTCAGGTGATTGCTGCACCCTAAGTCAATGAAGAAAACTCTTTGATCTTCACTTTGTCTTTCACAAGTTGCATTCATAATTAAGGTTGAATCCTCTTTTTTATATGAAGCATAATTGTAGTAGGTATTATTGTAGGATTGACTTTAAATTCCTCTTCTTGCATTTCTTCCAAAGAAACCTCTATTACCTCTACCTTTGAAATTACCTCTCTGATTTCTACCACCTCTTCCTCTTGAATTAAAGTTTTGATTATATCCTCCACCATTCTGATTATTATTCCTATATTCATGAGCTAAATGATTAGTCTTACCACGAATCCAGCAAGCTTTAACACCATCTTTATTGCTTCTACCTCTTCCTCTTCCTTTTGCCACCTCCTTTTCCTCTTAGGAAGTTGGCTTGACTCATAGTTCCTTCATCTTCATTCAATTGTTGCTTGCCTTTGTTAATCTTCTTCTTGTCCTTTGAATACATTGCTTGACCTGTAATCTTATCAACATCACCTTTGATATCTTGCGCAAAGGTTAGCATATGTCCTAGCAATTGATTCAAATCAGGAGTGAAATGATCTAGTGACAAATTCAGTGGATAGAATGAATGGCTTCCACTTCTCATCTCCTCTCAAACCTATGAGAATTTGTCATACTAATTTTTCCTCTTCAATGTCTTCATCAACTGCTCCTAATGCATCTGCAATATCCTTCATCCTTGCTACATAATCAGAAATAGATTGAGAAGCCTTCTTCTTGAATGTGGTGAACTCTACCCATAAATATGCCTTCCTTGACTTTGTAATAATTTGAAAATGCTCCTCCAAAGCATTCCATATGTCACTGTTGGTGCAATTCACAAGCCTACACATTTGGCTTGTAATACATACACATATGGAGAAGCATAGGAACCAATGCTAGTGGTTAATTACCACTTTACTCTTTTGTAAAAGTCACATTTGAATTGGAATCTTTGTAAACACCTACCAAAAAGAAATCGTGGAAAGAGTTAGCTTTGATTGATGGAATATATCCTAGGATGTAGGAGCATGATTATAGAGAGCCAAAAGTTTGAATTCAAATTCAAACTTTGAACTCAACTACTATAAAAGTGATAATGGAAAAGTCGCGGGTAAGACTCATCAATCCCGAGCTTCTCATTACCATTTTTGAGTGGATGTGTGAGACCTATACTCTAGCCCACTCTTATCTACACCATTAGGCAATGATATTCATGCCTATGGTATTGTAGAACAGTGTTCATTAATACATATATCTACATTGTTCATTTCTGAGTTCTCTGTGATAGTGCCTGAAAGTCTGTCAACTTTTGGAGATCATATCTCACTCATTTCTCCACCAAATCCAAAGATATATAGCTTGTTGGAACCATCAAAGTTATCTACACCATTAGGCAATGATATTCATGCCTATGGTATTGTAGAACAGTGTTCATTAATACATATATCTACATTGTTCATTTCTGAGTTCTCTGTGATAGTGCCTGAAAGTCTGTCAACTTTTGGAGATCATATCTCACTCATTTCTCCACCAAATCCAAAGATATAGAGCTTGTTGGAACCATCAAAGTTGTCTACATGCTATCAAAATTTGAAGGATTTCTATTCATCCATTTCAGAGAAAAGCTCATCGAAGTGATCACTGGTCAAAGTCTACAACAATCCTAAAATATCGGGGGTAAAGGTTTACTTGATAAATTGATTTCTCTAAGCATAGTTAATATTTTTGAGTGATATCACTTGTAATAGTTAGATTTCTAAGCTAATTAGATACCCCTAAAAGGAATTTTTCCAATTCCTACTGTGCTGGTCATACTGAGGAAAAGATACAGCAAGTGTCAAGTAAAAAATAGAAGGTTTTCTTGAAGGCTTGAAGTACAAAGTTGTCTATTTTGATTTATTTGTTTCATACATCATTTCCAAAGTACATAGGCCATTTTATGGTGGTATTGGAAAGCTAAGAAGGTCTACTTATCAACTCTGAAGCATTAAAGGGCTGGTACAAAGCAAGATTTGGTAGTACCTACTCATTCTCTTGGAGTGTCCATCCATCATTCCCAACAGTGGTATCAGAGCAAGTTAAGGTAAAATGGGAGATGGTTTTAATTCATTTATTGATAAATTGGACAGGAACAATTATCACCCATGGTCTCTAAGGATAAAGACATACCTACAAGGAAGGAGTCTATATGGATACATCTCAGGAGATGAGCAATTGCCCTCATTCAAAACCAGAGGACCACCAACAAAGGAAGAACATGAAAAGCTCAACACATGGTGTGTCAAGGATGCACTAGCAAGGTCATACTTACTCAACTCCATTTTTGATTTTCTTTTGCCACATATTAGAAACTATGAGACATCCCAAGAGACTTGGGAAACCTTGTCATCCTATTTTTCTTCCAACACAAGGGCCAGAAAAAATCAGTTGTGGATTGAATTCACCACACTAAGGAAGCAACCTAAACAAGCTATTTCAGAGTATGTGACTAAGATTAAAGATGTAGCAGATCAGTTAGCAAGCATAGGAGAAGAGATTGAAGAAGAGCAGATAGTAAGACAAGTGACCAATAGGATTAAAGCTGATGACAAATGGGAAAGCTTCACCACTGCCATGTCCATATACATGGACATGCAGATTCCAGATCTTACAACTCTCATGGGGCAATTGTTCACTCATGAAGCCAAGCTCAACAAGAATGGAGACTCATCCAAAGGTAATAGCTCTTCTGCCCTATGTACTAATAAAAGTAAGTCTAAAGATAAAGGCAAGAACAAGAAGATAGAGGATGAAGGCACTAACTCTCAAGCCAACTATGCAAGGAGAGGTAGATCATCAAGAGGAAGGGGCAGAGGAGGTAAGCAAGGTAGGGGGAGATCTTATAAATCCTCACCATGCAACATTTGTGGTCTATCAAATCATACTACAGATGAGTGTTTTAGGAACTACAAGAATCAGAGAGGAAGAGGATATCAAAGAGGTGGATACTCACAGTCAAGAGGTAGATTCAACCATCACCAAGGCTACAACAACAACTACAATAACAACTACAACAACAACAACTACAATGGAAATTACCAAGAAGGATTCAAAACCAGAAAGGATTACAACAACTATACAAAAGAGCAAGATGATTCTCTTCTGATCATGAACATGACATCAAAACCAGGTACAAATGATGACCACCTATTCTACATTGACTCAGGATGCTCAAATCATGTGGCCGGCAATGTAGCTCTACTCTCTGACCTTGAAGAACCAAAAGGTAAGCATCAAGTACAAATAGGTGATGACACCAAGAAATCAGTAGTTAAAGTTGGAAATGTTAAGACTTATGATGGAAATCAGAACTTGTTGAGTAGGGTACTATATGTAACAACCATTACAAAAAATTTGATGAGTGTTGGACAAATTGTGGAAAAAGGTTTGCAGGTTAGATTCAACCAATTTGGAGCATTTGTGGAAGATCCCAAGCAAGGGTTCAAGAGAATTGCTAAAGAAGAAAATACAGGTAGACTTTTTACCTTTGAGCTAGAAGATACAAAGAATATTGCACTATACAGTTATAAAGATCAAACACCTTTAGAGCTTGAGATTTGGCATAAAAGATTAGGGCATGTAGGAGAAAGAACATTGAAACAGATATGCAGGGATCAATGTGTAATTGGAATACCCAATGTTTCCAAACAACACATGATATATAAATGTGGTGCTTGTCAGTTTGGGAAGTCTCACAGGTTACCCTTCTCAAGGAAAGGCTACATACATGAGGACTACCTAGAGCTTGTCCATACAGATGTATGGGGACCAAGCAAAGACCCCTCAATATCAGGATCAAGGTACTATGTGTCTTTTATTGATGATTATAGCAGGTGGACTGTATTGTATTTTATGAAGCACAAAGATGAAGTGTTCAATTGTTTTAAAAAGTATCTTGCACTTGTTGAGAATCAGATAGGGAAGAATCTAAAGAGGCTAAGGTCAGATGGAGGAGGTGAGTACTTCTCCAATGAGTTTGAAGCATTCTTGCACAACAGAGGAATCAAGAGAGAAATCACCACAAGGTATACTCCTGAACAGAATGGTGTAGCTGAGAGAAGAAATAGGTTGATTGTTGAAATAGCTAGGTCAATGTTAAATGAAAAGAAATTACCTAATTACCTATGGGCTGAGAGTGTTTCTACTGCCACTTACCTCATAAACACTTTACCATCTAAGTCCCTTGATGGGATGACCCCTTATGAAGCATGGCATGGTAAGAGACCCTCACTTGATCATTGCATGATATTTGGATGTGTAGCATTTGTACACATTTCTTCTCAGATAAGAGGTAAGATAGATCCTAAGGCTGAGAAGTGCATCTTTATTGGATATGATCTAAATCAGAAAGGGTACAGGTTTTACAACCCTTTCAATAAGGTATTCATGGTTAGTAGAGATGTTGTCTTTGATGAAAATGATTCTTGGTATGAGAATGAATGCAGGAAATTTAAACTACCCTATGACTTGGTGGAGTTTCCAAGTCTTGCTAAGGAGGAACCTACTCAGAATGAAGACACTAATTCAGATGATGAAGACACTATCAATCTTGAAGAGTTCAAGGCATGGAAGTCCAAGGGTAAAGTCAAGATGAAGAAACTTGAAGACATACCTGAATCTTCAAATCAATCAATCAGAAGATCACAAAGGGAGAGCAAAAAACCTATCAGATATGGGTATGATACATCTCTAGTTACTAAACACTATGTTTATATTGCCAAAGACTTGTCTATTGAAGAACCAGGATCATATGAAGAAGCAAAGACCAAGACAAAATGGAAAGAAGCTATGGATGAGGAGATTGAAGAACTCAAAGAAAGTGACACATGGGAACTAGTACCAAAGAAAGAATCCATGAAGGTAATTGGATCTAGATGGATCTATAAAATCAAAAGAAATTCTAATGGGTCAATAAGTAGTTACAAAGCTAGATTGGTGGCCAAGGGTTTTGCACAAACCCAAGGCACTGACTATGAAGAAACATTCTCACCTGTGACCAAGATGCCAACTATTAGAGTATTGGTGAGTGTGGCTGCATCTAAAAATTGGAACATGTATCAATTGGATGTAAAAAATGCTTTCTTAAATGGATGGATTTCAGAGGAGGTATATATGTCACAACCTCTTGGCTATGAGGATCCAAACAAGGTAACATATGTGTGCGAATTGAATAAAGCTCTTTATGGATTGAAGCAGGGACCTAGGGCATGGAATCACAGGTTGACCACATACCTTCAAGACCAAGGTTTTTTCATGAGCAAGGCAGGCACTTCTCTGTTCATCAAGAGAAGTGATTCAGAGGTAATATACCTATGTGTATATGTTGATGATATCATACTTACAAGTAATGATGTCAATGGAATCAGACAAATCAAGAACCAAATGATGAAGGAGTTCAAGATCAATGATCTTGGTCTACTAAAGTACTTTCTTGGACTTGAGTTAGTCTATACTAACTCTGGAATATATATTACTCAGAAAAAATACATACATGATATGTTGAAGAAGTTTCATTTGCAGGATGCCAAAGTTGCAAGTACTCCAATGGAGGTGAACCTAAAACTAAGTGCACATGAAGGTGATGAACTTGATGATATTACAGGTTACCAAAGTATAGTTGGAAGTTTAAACTATTCTACCTTGACAAGGATAGATATTGCATATGGAGTTAGTGTGCTAAGTCAGTTCATGCACAAGCCAAGGGTACCTCACTTAGAAGCTGCCAAAGGAATTCTAAAGTACCTCAAGGGTACACAACATCATGGTTTGTATTTCCCTTACACTTCAGACTTGGATATGAAGATTTATTCAGATGCAGATTGGGAAGGATGCAATGGTGATAGGAGGAGCACTTCAGGATACATTTAATTTGCAGGTGATAAACCAATATCATGGTCTTCAAAGAAGCAACCTACTGTTGCTTTATCTTCTACAGAAGCAGAGTATAGAGGATTGGCTAATGCCACCCAAGAAGCCATATGGATCAAGCTATTGTATATAGAATTGGGTTTATATATGTTAGGACACCGGATTGGCACATTGTAATTTTATATTCTCATATACCGCACGCACCGAAAGTGCGTAGCAAAGTGATGTAACCCTTTTATTCATTAATGAAGAGACATGGCGTTGTTCTCCGGTGGTAGAGGATATGGGATTGCCAGACTGTCTGTCTAGGCGATTTGCGACCTTGTGGAGACTTCGTGGTGCAGATTACAGATATTCTGAGTACTGTCGCTCTGTCTTTGTTGACTCACCATAATTCTTTATTAACACAGTAATGTTATGTTCACGTTAATAAGTCTGTGCGACTGTGATCATTAATTTGTGCGTTAAATACGGTGTGAGGAATAACCGAAATACGAACAGTAATACGATGTAGAAGAATATACTGGATAGTAGTGTGATGCTTAATTTGATAGTTAAGTTGGGAAAATCAGTTAAAGGGCCTCTGCATTGTCAGACCCCTACCATCCCCAAGAACCCAAAAAGAGATTAAAAAGTGGATGTGACGGAAGTCCCCTTTTTAACACTAGCGCCATCTGTGGGAAAATGGCAATGGATTGAGAATAATCAGTAAAGGTAGAGCAGTGCATAAGGCAAGCGGTGCAGAGGTGATATATGTCGGTTACTTGGTTCGACTAGTCTTATCCGAAGTATAGGAGAGACCAGCATCCCTGGGCAGTTCCAAATCTATTAGGGACACCCCCAGGCGGTAGAAGTGCAGGCCATTTAAGCCCAGTTGTCGAAGGATCAGAGCCAATTCGCTGTGATTCCGATACCAGTTTGGTGACACATGATGAGATTCCGGTAGATTCCGAAGAGGGTCCAGTGACTTCTGAGTGTACAGAGTCGAGGTGCGTACTTGGTTCGACAGTATCTGGTCAGAATCCGACTACTTTCGGTGATAAAGTTGTGTTATCAAGTGAGACGTTTCCGGTGAAAAGATAACCTGCTGCGGTGAAAGTTCGATAACTTCCGGTGGGAGTTCGAGACCATTTAGTGGGAATTTGAAGTTTTTCGGTGACAGTGCAGTACTACCTGGTGGACCTTTATTACGTTCTCCACTGTTCGGGGCAAGCCTCTCTAGTTTCGATACCAAGGCTGAGGACAGGTTATTCGATTTGGAGATAAGTAAGAGATTCAACACCCTTTTTGAACCGGAAGGTGAGCAGTCTGACAATATAGATTCTGAAGGACAAGAGACACCTCCTCAACAGACAGATAACAACAACACTACTCATAATAGTACTATGAGTGGTTCACAATCATAGCAGTAGACACCCCCACAGCCGCAACCGCAGTTTCAGCAACAGCAGCAGCCGCAACCAATTATACCAGTTCGACTGGTTCCAACAGGAGTGACGTACACCAAGTTCGGTGGATTCTCGGGTGACAACCCTGATGCACATGTGCGCACCTTTGAGATAAGCTATGCAGTGCTGAACCATCCACCGGATCCGACGTACAAGGCCATCGTATTTCAGGCCACTTTAGTTAATGAAGCAGCTAGGTGGTTGACTGAGTATGATATTAATCATTTCGCTAACTATGATGCTGTGAGGGATGCGTTTTTACAGAGGTTCTGGTTGAAGAAAAATCCTGCCAAAATCTTCGATTATTTGCAGAACAATCGGCAGAAACCACATCAGACTGTTCAGGAATACACAACATTGTTTCGAACTCACTTAAGGCAGCTGCCTCCGTCACATGCTAATCTATCGGACGATGTTATAACCCAATGATTCATTAACGGACTGAGTCTGCAACTTAAACAAATCATGATCATCCGTTGTGTGGGTGCAATGATACTGGATGCTGTTATTGCGATGGCCCTGCAACTACAGCATAAAGTTTGAGGATTTACAGAAGACCTAAAATGGCAGAAGGCCAGTAAGAACGTAGTGGATGATCCGACTAAGCAGATGTATTGCACCAAGTGCAAAAATCCAAGGCACACCAGTACTACATGTGCCCTTAACCATATGTATTATGCCATTTGCAACACAACAGGACACTCAACGCAAAACTGCGCGTATAATGCCAAGGTGCAGGGTAGAGCAGCTGTAAACGCCATCATACAAGAATTTAGCCAACCAGCAACCCATTATGTGTCACCATAGATGCTAACCAATCAGTCGCAAGGATACAGGAATTACTGGGGTCAGCGGAACACCAATTTTAATTCAAATCGATGGCAGGTAGGTACATCAGTGGAAGGTACTTCTCTTCCACCACCTCGATGTCATTTTTGCGACGAGATTGGCCACATCCATAGATTTTGCAAGGATGTAGCAGAGTACGACAAAAGGAAGAAGGAGCGACAAAATCCAATGACCAACATGGTCTATATTTCACCAGTCGAATCACAAGAAGCAGTGCTTCAGACAAGATCGGGTAAGTAGTTGCAACCCGCAGCTGAGGTGTTCGAGCCTGGTATCCGTGAGCAGCAGCGAATGTATACAAAGGCTAGTCAATGGACAGCTAAAGAGCCAACTGTGTTTCCTGATCCAATTCCGGTAACACAGGTTCCCCTACCTAAGGCAATATCGAATGAACAAAATTCTACCCCAGCAATAGTAGAGTCATCATCAGAATTGGTGAGAAGTACGATCCAAACAGATCAGGTATGGGATATCCTATCTAAGGCTTCAATTATACTCCCTTTGGGATAGTTGCTCGCCTTGGTGCCAGGAGTCAGTTAGCAATTCCAACAGCAGGTTAGTCCCGGATCTTCCTGTACTCCGGCGACTGCAACAATACAACCTGAAGCTGATTCTAAGGTGGATCATTCAGTCCCATTGATCACTGTCTGGCATAAAAACCAAAAGATTACTCAAGTGCTAATTGATGGCGGTTCAGGTGTGAATATTACAACTGCAGCTCTCTGCAAGAAATTGGGGTGGACCCAAATCGAGCCCGTACAATTTTTTGTACGAATGGTAGACCAATCCCGAGTCCATCCGATGGGACCAGTATGGAATATTCCGATTACCTTGCAGGGTACCACATTCAAAATGACTTTTGTAGTCCTCGAACTACTAGAATCCAGCCTCGACTACAATCTACTTTTCGGTCGACCAAACAAGCCAAAGTTGTACAGGATTGGTCAGCGCAGGAGTTAACTTTCAAAGATAATCATCGTAAATATGTAGTTAACTTGGATGCCATGCAGCCCTGCGAGCTTCATGCAAGACCATATGTAGTAGAGCTGGTCCACATGTTGGATGGCTTATCTGATGATGAGGAAGAGGCGTTCCTGAAGACTAATAAGGATCTGATCTCATTTGGTACTGTAGATCTCCAGTCGATCATAGACAAGTGGAGTCCGGCCGCTTGCACGATGGTACCAATGACCGGAGATGCAGAAGCAGATGATAGTGTTGCTATGGATGGAGCCACCTTACATCAACTTTTGCAGTCAGTTGATGATCTAGTAAAACCTCGACAATTTTATGTACCAGAAGATCAGTTAGTAACATATAATTTGGGTGATGCGGTTAACCCGCGACCCGTCAAGAAGCAGGATTGTCAGAGACATTTCAAGATGACTTGATACGCCTTCTCCATCAGTTTTCCGATGTTTTTGCTTGGGACTATCGAGATATGAAAGGTCTGGACCTGCGAATCTATCAACATCGGGTAGTGCTCAAACCGGAGGCAAGGCCAATCAAACAGTCCAGTTATCGAATGAACCCCAATTATGCAGCACAGGTCAAAGCAGAACTTGATCGGTTATTGAAGGTGGGATTCATTGTCCCAATCGAGCATGCTGAATGGATATCACCAATCGTGATCGTCCCGAAGAAAAATAAATAGCTGCGCATCTGTGTTGATTACCGGAAACTGAATGCTGCCACTATCTCGGATCCATTCCCTCTCCCCTTTCTGGACACAATGCTCGACAGGGTGGCAGGGCACGAGATGTATTCATTCCTGGATGGATACAGTGGCTATAATCAGGTGAGGATGGCAGAACAGGACATACCTAAAACAGCTTTTATCACGAACTGGGGTGTTTATGCTTGTACTGTAATGTGGTTTGGGTTAAGGAATGCTTCGAGTACGTTTCAACGATGTATGCAAGAAGTTTTTTCACCCTACTTGACTACTTTTATGCAAGTATATTTGGACGACTTTTCCTTATTTGGCAAGACTGCAGTGCACCTGTATCATTTACGGTGCTGCTTTGAAAAATGCCGTGAATACCGATTATGCCTGAATCCGACAAAGTCTGTTTTTGCGGTCTCTTGTGGTAAACTATTCGGACATATTATCTCTGCACAAGGAATACAAGTCGATCCGGATAAAGTTGCAGCCGTGTTGGAGGCACCAGTCCCTACGACACCGAAAGAAGTTATGCGCTTTCTGGGCCAAATCTGGTGGTATGGCAGACATTTACGGTGGTTAGCTCATTTAACGATACCACTTAATCGGCTTATGACTAGCGCTCCGCGGTAGTAACTCCAGAGTGCCAAACTACATTTGATTGTTTAAAAGTTTTATTGACGCAGGCCCCAATTTTGCAACCCCCTGATTGGGATCGTCTATTCCATGTTTTTGTGGATGCATCGGACATCGCCATTGGAAGTGTGCTCATGCAGCAAATGGATAAATGGTTTTGGCCTGTATATTATGCAAGTCGCCGATTAGCCCCTGCCGAAAGAAACTACTCAGTGATCGAAAGAGAATGTCTCGGGTTGGTGTACTCTGTGAAGAAGTTCCGCCATTATTTGTTGGGCCGAAAGTTCACCTTCCATATGGATCATGCCGCACTTGTGTATTTGGTTTGGCAGCAACATTTGGGTGGGAGATTGGCTCGATGGGTTTTATTATTACAGGAGTTCGACTATGAAGTTATTCATCGACCTGGCACAGCACATGCCTTGGCGGATTTTCTATCTTGGTTGGATTTCGGTGAAGCTCCGGTGGGGGTTGATGACACTACACCGACAATTTACGCTACTGAGCCAACTATTGAAGAATCGACAGAACCTATTGTACCCCCTACATACTACAATATGTTACTAACTTTTCTAACTGACGGGTGTCTTCCTCCCCAAATTTTCCCTGCTCTACAGCGGAAATTTGCAGTTTACAGTCGTAGATTCCGGTTGATTGTAGGTCAACTGTACTACATGGATCATACTAGTGTTTTACTTTGATGTATCCCACCACATGAAGCATAATCGGTTATTGCTATGGCTCATTCATTACCCTTGGGCGGACATTTTGCAGCTAATCTTACTCATCGTAAAATTTTGCAAAGTGGGCTTTGGTGGCCTACCATGTACAAAGATGTGACTCAGTTTGTGCAGCAGTGTGATATCTGTCAACGGTCTGGACAACAATTACAGCGGCACTTCTTTCCCCTTCAACCAGTCTTACCTCTGGAACCCTTTCAGAAGTGGGGTCTAGATTTTATTGGTCCAATAACACCACCCATGACCCTCACCAACAATTGCTACATACTGACTTGTACCGATTATGCCACTTGGTGGGTGGAGGCTTGGGCATTACGGTCAGCCACAACAGTTTTGGTGGCTAAATGCCTGATGAAGGACGTTTTTCCTCGTTATGGGTTGCCTATGGAAATCGTTACGGACCAAGGTACACACTTTGCTAACCACAATGCAAGTATTGACCGAGACATTTCAGATTGTTCACAAATTCAGCTCGCCTTATTATCCCCGTGCCAATGGTTTGGCGGAGAGTACCAATAAGACTTTGTTGACTATGCTCCGTAGATTGCTTTTGGAATGTCCGGAACGTTGGGACCAGTTTCTACCTGCAGTGTTGTGGGCTTACCGGACTACGTACAAGGTAGCTACTGGTATGACCCCGTTCAAACTAGCTTATGGATTGGAAGCTATTGCACCAATGGAAGTAGTAGTGCCGAGTCTACGCATCGCTTTAGCTCAGAAATTGCTATCGGAAGAATCCTTGCCATTTCGGTTGGACACACTCAGATCATTGGATGAAAAGCGCTGGGAAAGTTTTCTGGTACTTCAAGAAGTTCAGCTTCGTCAAGCTCGTACCCATGATCATTTCCTCAAGACCCTTGTGTTTACGGTGGGGCAACTGGTGTTATTTTACAATGCTAAAGCAAATCGGTCTGCTGGAAAATTTAAATTACAGTGGTTCGGTCCATACCAAATTATTGAGCAGGTGGGACCCACTACTTTTAGGTTGGCCACCTTAACTGGAGTTCCCCTTCCGAAAGTGATTAATGGATCTAAGCTTCACCCATGTCAACAATCGACCGATAACCAATGACATGTACCTTGTCTTTTTTGCGTATCATTTTTTTTATTTCTTTCCCTGCATTTTGGTTGACCACTGACCGTAATCTCCTCGTTATGGTATCTAAATATGATTAATGGCCACCCTGTGTTACTGTTTCTGCTTCTGCATGCATGCCGTAATTATGAAGGGTATCATTTCAATACCGCGTGATGATTAGGGTTTTCGATCGCTTCATGATGCCCGTGTGTCTACTTAATCTTGTTTCTTTTACTGATAATCGTTATTGCGTTTGTGTGCTTGTGCGTGTTCGTTTTCGTCTGTATTCTTGTGCTCACTTGTGCGCGCGCCATGGAAGCTTTAGCGAATGTTGCTACTTTCCATGCAGGACTCACTCCAGAAGTGAGTGAGTATTTGCGCACTCGAGGTTTGTTGAATTTCGCTGAATTGCCTTGGCATTGAGTGGAGTGTCAACCATTTTATGTGCAAATTATTGCTACCATCGCCTCGACACGTGCTACAGAGCAGTGTTGGCCCATCGCCTGCTTACCATCCCACGTTGTTATTACTTTAGCTTCGTTTGCTGAAGCTTGTCGCCTCCCTATGGAAGAATTGGAGAATGGTCCACTTCTTCCTGTAGCCACCATGAAAGAGTTGTTTCCCCAGCACTCATCTAATGAGTATGCCATTCTGTGTAGACCCGAACCAGAGCAAACTGCTCTGCAATTTTTAGTCGCTATTTTGAATTTGCAAAAATGCACTTATGGTATCTCGCACCCCTTCTATTCGATGATAGACATGGCTTCTCGCGAGTCTGTCAATTTTGCTTCTTTTTATTTCCGGCGCATTCACCGTGAATATGTTGCGGTTATTAAACAAGTCAATAAGGGTGACCTTCCGCGTTCTCATCTACCCCATATCCTTACTTTTCTTTTTCCGGTGCTCCAAGTTGCACAACCGCCTCCAACCACTCCCATCTTGTTCCATGAAGAATCTACTCACGTGCTCGAAGACGCGGATGATGACGATGAGGATCTATTTCAACTTCTTCACTGGAAACGCAGATGTATAAGTCCCTCTGAGAGCCAGGTGCAGGGATCAACGGCTGGCAATGAAGAAGAAGTCTTCCACAACACCGCTACATCCATTCATGTCGATTCTTTCGATCCTTCTTCTCTAATTAAGTAGCAGGAACAAGGTGCCCACACCGAAGACTCTGAAGAAGTTTCTTCTTGGGAGGATTCTCATCAGCAGACTCAAGAAGCTGTGAAGGCAATTATTGCAGAAGTTCTTAACGAAGTTATTGTCCTGGTTGAAGCTGTGATTGACAGAACGGAAGCGACAAAACATAATCCAACTGGTATACTTTTGCTGCCGAATACCCTTATCCCACTTCCTTCCCCCATGAATCCTGTTGAGCCCGTTGTCCTCGTCGACTCTGTTGTTCCCGACTTACCTGCTACTTCATCGTCTTCTCCCAATTACTCTCCACCACCTTCCCCTCACCTATTATCAGCCTCTTCATCCCAGCCACTTCCTCCTCTTACTCTTCCGGCTCCAATGTTTAATGAATTAGAATCAATGGGTCGTCTCTTGATCCAATTTTCTCAACAATTACCTCTCCAAATGAAGCTGGCAACTGACAGTATTCGGCAGGAACTCCAAGAGAAAGTTGACTTGTTAGAAGCCGATATCGCCCCGTTACAGGAAGAAGCAAACGCAGTTAAGGCCGATCACCATGCTTTGCAGGTGCAGGTTCAACAACTTCAAACAAGGATTGCAGAGAAGGACTCCTTGATTGCCCAACGAGATGCTGCTCTAGCTGAGTTAAAAGCCAAGGATGTTCTTTTAATTGCTCGTGATGAAGAAATCAAGCAATTAAATCAGTTAGTACAGGATAAGGAGGATGCTTGGATTGCTCTCGGTAACCTTTTAGAAGAAACTCGCGCCGAGCTTGATGAGATCGTGTAGAGAGGACAAGAAATGGCTAATTTGGCTAAGCAGACTACTGTCGAATTACAAGCCGCCTCTGTCGATCTTTTTCAGGCGAATTCTGCTATAAAAGCACAGACGAGTCTGACCATTCAACTTAAGAAGGAATTAGTAGGGATTATGAAAAAAAGGGATGCATATTATAGGACAATTCAATATCAAGCTCATGAATTGGAACGCAGAGAGAAGCAACTAGGAGCTCAAGCCGAGAGATTGTCTTGAATTGATGCGCAAATTACGGATGTGAAGCAGTAGAGAGATGCTGCATTAGCTAATGATTTCTATTTACAAGAAGCATTTTTGCAGACCCAGACCGATGCTCTGTCAGTCAGGTTATTTCGGCGAGTTCAGTACGCACTAACGCATAGTTGGTGGAGCCGGAAACATTAAAACTGATGTTGGATTCATTAAAACAGAAAATCACCAGAACCTTCAAATTAGCAAGAACCATGTATATCCAAGGCATCGTAGATGAGCCTTAATTTTGTTTTCTTTGCGGGTTCAAGTCCACCATGCGTGCCAGTGTTAGGCCGTCGGATTGGCACATTGTAACTTTATATTCTCATATACTGCACGCACCGAAAGGGCGTAGCGAAGTGATGTAACCCTTTTATTCATTAATGAAGAGACATGACGTTGTTCTCCGGTGGTAGAGGATACGAGATCGCCAGACTGTCTGTCTGGGTGATTTGGAACCTTGTGGAGACTTCGTGGTGCAGATTACAGATATTCTGAGTACTGTCGCTCTGTCTTTGTTGACTCATTATAATTCTTTATTAACACAGTAATGTTATGTTCACGTTAATAAGTCTGTGCGACTGTGATCATTAATTTGTGCGTTAAATACGGTGTGAGGAATAACCGAAATACAAACAATAATACGGTGTAGAAGAATATACTGGATAGTAGTGTGATGCTAATTTGATAGTTAAGTTGGGAAAATCAATTAAAGGGCCTCTGCATTGTCAGATCCCTACCATCCCCAAGAACCCGAAAAGAGATTAAAAAGCGGATGCGATGGATGTCCCCTTTTTAACATATACTAGGTCACCATTGATCTTTGGAGATAATACAAGCTCACTTCACCTTGCAACTAATCCTATCTATCATGCTAGGACCAAGCATATAGAGGTCCATTACCATTATGTGAGAGAGAAGATATTAAGCAAGGACATTCAACTAACTTATGTATCAACCAACATGCAGTGTGCAGATTTGTTAACTAAAGCATTGGATGGAACCAAACTTTGCAGGTTCAAATCAATGATTGGATTGCAAGATATACATGAAGACTGAAGAATCAAGACCAAGCCAAAATGTTTGGCTTGAGGGGGAGCTGTTGGTGCAATTCACAAGCCTACACATTTGGCTTGTAATACATACACATATGGAGAAGCATAGGAACCAATGCTAGTGGTTAATTACCACTTTACTCTTTTGTGAAAGTCACATTTGACTTGGAATCTTTGTAAACACCTACCAAAAAGAACTCATGGAAAGAGTTAGCTTTGATTGATGGAATATCTCCTAGGATGTAGGAGCATGATTATAAAGAGCCAAAAGTTTGAATTCAAATTCAAACTTTGAACTCAACTACTATAAAAGTGATCATGGAAAAGTCGCGGGTAAGACTCATCAATCCCAAGCTTCTCATTACCATTTCTGAGTGTGTGTGAGGCCTATACTCTAGCCCATACGTATCTAGACCATTAGGCAATGATCTTCATGCCTATGGTATTGTACAACAGTGTTCATTAATACATATATCTACATTGTTCATTTTTGAGTTCTCTGTGATAGTGCCTGAAAATCTGTCAACTTGTGGAGAGCATATATCACTCATTTCTCCACCAAATTCAAAGATCTATAGCTTTTTGGAACCATCAAAGTTGTCTACATGCTGTCAAAATTTGAAGGATTTCTATTCAGCCATTTCAGAGAAAAGCTCATCGAAGTGATCACTAGTCAAAGTCTGCAACATTCCTAAAATATCAGGGGTAAAGGTTTACTTGCTAAATTGATTTCTCTGAGCATAGTCAATCTTTTTGAGTGATATCACTTGGAATAGTTAGCTTGCTCAACTAATTAGATACCCCTAAAAGGAATTTTTCCAATTCCTACTGTGCTAGTCATATTGAGGAAAAGATACAGCAGGTGTCAAGTCAAAAATAGAAGGTTTTCTTAAAGGCTTGAAGTACAAAGTTGTCTGTTTTGATTTATTTGTTTCATACATCATTTCCAAAGTACATAGGCCATTTTATTGTGGTATTGGAAAGCTAAGAAGGTCTACTTGTCAACTCCGAAGCATCAAAGGGCTGGTACAAAGCAGGATTTGGCAGTACCTACTCATTCTCTTGGAGTGTCCATCCATCATTCCCAACAACTTGCACTTTCGAGTCCTGTAATATGAGGTAGCAAGTAATCATTGACTCCCATGTAGATAATGCTCCTTGCTTGAGCATCCTTCTCCATCCATGTCTTCAAATATGAGAGTTCTTCCCTAGTTGGAACACTAGGATCCTTGAATTCTTGTTTTTCTTCTTCACATGTGATATATCCTATCAGATCGTTGCTCATAAGATGAGATTCCATCCTCACTCACCAAGCATGATAGTTTTCTCTATCCAATTTCTCTATCTGAAGAGAATCTCCCATCGTTTCTTCACCTGTGCAATATATTCTTCAGTTTTGTAAATAGTTAATGTACCTTTAATTCAAATATAGTTCCTTTTGATCCTCTTGATAGCTTCTAGGCCTCCTTCTATATCTTTCACTTCAAACTTTCACCTTTTGAATCTTCAAAGATTGATTTTTGTATATCTGCAATAGTCAAGGTCCTTCTTTTCTTCAAATCTGATGATTCCTGCTCTAATACCACTGATGGAGATGATTAATCTCCAAAAGAACAAGTTATCCTTGATTTAAGAACACCTCTTTATCAAGAATAACTCATAACCCCAACCAATTTTGGAAAACGAATGCCAAATTATCAAGACTTGAGTTAACTGTGAAGAAACTCATTACAAATGGTTTCCATTTAAGACATATTTGAATAACCTTTGATATGTTACCATTAGCATTCTCTTCCAAATTTTTGTCAATGGTCTTCATGACTTCATTCTTTGGTTTCAAGCATCACCATCTTCAATTGATTGAGATGTCATCTTCCATACATCTGATCAACTTTTGGTTAGATTTTGCCACATATGTGCTTGTTTCATTTATCTTGACTACTTCACTCACGTAGAAGTAATTGTTAAATATTGCATTGTCATAGATAAGCTTTTGACTATAATAAATTACCATTGATGAGATCCTTACTTGATGCCTTTTGGGAATACGCCTTCTTTTTGTTTGGTTTGTTCTAAATATCCATGAATTTGAAATTTCCCTATGCCTTCTTAGTATTTTCCATTCATGTCCATCCACATTTGTCCTTGATCCTCCTCTTGTATTTTATGTTTTCCTTTGATCTTTATTTTTTGGTGCTTGCAATCTTACTTCCAAGTCTTTTGCTCCATGATGAAGCTGAGGCTGATATGGATCCTCCATGTGAGATTCTTGTTCCACATATTTTCATGCCCTTTTCCTCATTTTTTTCACCCTCCAGTATGAGTTAAGTA
Organism: Ceratopteris richardii; assembly: GCA_020310875.1. Lineage (NCBI taxonomy): Eukaryota > Viridiplantae > Streptophyta > Polypodiopsida > Polypodiales > Pteridaceae > Ceratopteris > Ceratopteris richardii. The sequence goes on from CM035428.1 coordinate 147,078,481, forward strand.
GTCTTCAACATAAAAATGAGTTTTATTTCTATATAATGGCTTCAAATAACTAAATATACAATTGCATCTCTGCATTTGAGGTCTAAATTTACTTTATCTCTTGAAGTTACATGCACAAAAAAATATATTAGGGCATGAGAGGTCAGGTTTTCTCTCAACTCGTGTTTTTTCAAGCACAAGAGAGTATACACATGATGATAAATGCTCATAATTTTTGTTGGTATATTTGTTGCATGTAATGGTGTTCTTAATTCCTTTTTTAACATGCATAATGAACCAATGAAATATTTTACATAAGTACTCAACTATGAGACAATTATATGCATATATATTCCTATCCCAAGTATTTTCCATGACAAGAATATGAACAGCATGAGCTCAAATATTTTGAGGCACATCTGTGCCATGATGTCTGGTACATTCTTGAATCTGAATCCCCAATGTCGAATGGTTGAAATCATGTATGCGACCATAGGTTGGCCACGAAGTGGTGCCAAATATACATACTTCAACCATTTGTCACATCCTTTGACAGTCAACACTGTTTTGGTGTACTCGGGCCATGATCTGGCATCGAAACACAGGGCAGTAGCAGGGGTTATACTTGATATATAAGGGCATATTATTCCACATGTGCACCATTTCGGGGTACGTTTCGAGTAGGCATATTCTCCATGTAGGTTGAAATATGTTGCCATGCATTGCGCTTTCAGGAATGTCGTCTTGTGCAAATTGTGTTGCCGAGGTTGGTTCTTTTGTTGTGCACTGCTTTATTTCAGCATTATAATATGCCATTAATACACAAAATGGAACATACAAATCATCTGAAGTGCCAATCCATTAATGATGGGATAGGTTTCTGAAGTAATCCGATTTGATGAAAACCTCTCCCAGTCGAGACATGAACTGTATCTGTACTGCAACTCTATCATCATGGGTTGGACCTACCTTTTCTAATCTTTGCATCCATTCTGGAGCTCCAATCTCAAATGTGTCCATTCCTTCCTCTGTTTGTTTACCTCCTGGTATAGGCATGGGTACATAACGGTCCTCAAAGGTCTCCTCGACTTCAATTTGAATGAGGTCCTCTGGCTCGGGCTCCATAAGGGGTGAAGGTTGACGCTCATATTGGAGAATTCTATTTTGCAGCTCTACCAGTTGTGCTCTCAGTTCTGCTACCTCTTCCGATGTGTCAGCTGTGGATGTCACCTCTGGTGGTGGCTCTCGTTGAGTGGCTAATTGCTTGCGTAGGTCATCCCATGCTTTTTGTAAGGCATCGTATGCCTCTATTAAATCAGCATGAGTGTCCAATATGATCTGCATGTTGTCTGAAGGTATGGCTTTGAAATGCTCCGGGTCCATGTCCTATGGTGATCCTTCCATTGCTGCTTCTAGGTTTTCTTCATTCTGTCGTTGGAGCCTTTTATTTTCTTCGAGTGCTGCAGCCATGTGTTTCTATAGTAATGCAAGATTACGATGAAGCTTGAGATGGTCTGTTATTTGGGCATGAAGCACGTCCTCCAGTTGTTTCTTTTCCTCTATATCTGGTTGGGGGGGATTGGCCACTAATTGATCATGTTGTGTCTGTAAGGTATCATACTGCTATTGTAGTAGCCTCTTGTCCTTCTCCAAGTTTATGAATCGTTCTTGTAGCGTTTCATGGGTTCTGAACAGGCTCATATGCTGAGCATCTAAATGCTGGTAATAATGTTGTAATTGAGACATACATTAATACAAAGTATTGAATACGTTATTGATAGGAATGGATGCTAGGAAGGTGCTAGATATAGGAGGGTAGGGAAAAGGGAAAGGGAGTGTGTATGTTGTGCTTGAGAATGGTGAAGTGGGTGGTGGGGGAATAGGAGATTGTGGGAATATGGGGGGAGGGAGAGGTGCGGAAGTGGGTGATATGTCCATGAAGTTATATGTGGATGCAGTCGTGGGAGTTATTGTGTACATGGGAATGGTAGGTGTGGTGATGGTCGTGAAGGTGTATAGTGGTGTGTGCAGTTGTGCATATGAGCCACCGAGAAGTGTGACAGGGGGAATGGGATTTTCGGTGACTACAGTTAGAATTACAGTGTCCGATGTGGCAATTACAACAGTGGTGGTGTCAGGTTGTGCGGATTAGGTTGACTTACAGTTTGTGCTTCAGTAAGGGAAGTGGAGACTGTGGCTGTGACAGTAGTGATGGCCGTGGTGGTAGGGGGTGAGGGTGGTGGAGTTGGAGGGGAGGGTGGTAAAGGTGGTGATGGGGGTGCACTTGAGGTGTGGGCTTCGTCAATGTGTTGAATGGAGTGAGCTGTGCCAATGGTTGTGGAGGTGGTGCCATGTGGTTCTAATACCAAAATATTTATCTACTTCCCTGGTCTGGGGGGACGTCTCCCATGTCGTCCCTCAAATCTCCGTGAGTGTGCAAGGGCAGTGTGCACGGTCTCTGGTACTCCTAGTGCATCAACTCACATGTCGAGGGTAGCCCTGTACTGATCATCTACACCTTCTTCTTCAAGTATTTGGTTCATCAAGGCCTTTCTATTTGCCAAAGATAGTCTGTGTTGTTCCTGAACCAGGTTGATAGTATCATACAGCCTTTTTAGTTATTTTGTATAAGTTGGGGCTTCCTCAAGTTTTGGTATAATGTGTTGCTCATATTCATGCTCCCCTTCATCGGATGGTCCTTCTTGTTCATCATCTTGTTCCTCTTCTGCAGTCTCCTCTTCCTCTTCATCTACTTCAACGACTTCTGGTTGAGTTGGATGAGGCTGGTCCATAAAAGTTTGTTGCCCACTTAATTGCTCTGCTTCAACTTCCAAATTACTTGCATTAATTATCCGTGCTACCTCCTCATCAATTAAATCCTCCAGTGTGAAACCATGAGGGAACTCTAAATCGGTGGGTATCGAGGGGAACACCAGATTAGGCCCTTCTACACTGTGCCTTGGTAACCTGATGGTAAAGGGCTACACACGCCTCTGGGATGGCGGAGACATTTCTAGTGTCAGGGTCGCACCCTGAGTATGTGCACATGGCATTTGGACAACTCCCCTCATTTTCTTTGAAGGAGGCCCTACAGCTGATATCCTTCGCTGAAAATCTTGCACCCTAGTCTAGATGAGCGCCCTTTGAATTGGCACATCATATGCCAAGCATCGATATACAATTCTGGTAAGTGCACAACATCCATAGAGCACTAACTTCTGTTTCTTGTACCAACATTGGTGTGCAAGATGGATTGGGTCGATGATCCAATGAAGCATGTTAATTGTCAGATTGAAAGTGTCTGCTAAGTATAGACTGAACCAAATCTTCTTGGGGGGCATCGTGAATCTTTCTTGAGCCAGAAACACGAAGTGTTGCATGCACATTTGAAGGTGAATGGTGATAGTTGGTGTCATTGCCACCATATCCTTCGGTTTAGTTGAGTTCCTGTTCTTCATGTTGTCCGAAATCATTGTCTCCTTCTCTGTGGGGATGTGCATACCTCTCATTTCTAGAGCTTCCCTTACCAAATTGTTCGTCAATTTGAAGCGCTTCAATTCATTTCCTCTTGTAAGAGAAGGACGCACAAAGGTGTTGTACCCCTTCTTCTCTTTACTAGGAGTGATGGTGCTAATCAAGTATGAACACTGTTGGGTGTGTGTAGAAGTGCGAGAGACACACGAGAAGCACACACAAGGAGCACAAACGCAGCAAGACACACGGAGAAGACGATGGCTAGAATAGCTCTCTCTATTGATCGATAAACTGAACTGAAGTAAGAGCTGAATAATATCCCTAAGTACAAAGTACCACCACATATGAGAGTATCAAGTATGTGGTAACATGGGGGAAAAACCTCTAGCCAACACTAGAGTAAAAAGTGCCCATGTATAGGGAAAAGGTTCACATCAAAGCTACTTGAGGAACACATAAGTGTAACAAACCCCCCTGGAGCGAATGATGTGAACACATACAGGGAGTGACAGATCAGCCCCCACAAGGTAACAAGTCTAAAGCTTTGCGAAAAGCTTCAAACTTTTCCCGTGGAAGAGATTTTGTGAATATGTCTGCCACATTATCTTGTGTAGGCACATATACCAAATCAATATCTCCTGCATGAAGGCGCTCTCTCACATAGTGATAATGCACCTCAATATGTTTCATCCGTGCATGAAACACTAGGTTTCGTACAACAGCCAAAGCACTTTGACTATCTGTGAGAATATGCGTAGCAGCATCAATCTCCATGCAAAGATCCATCAATAGGCGTCTCAGCCATATACACTCCAATGTAGCTGTGAAAATTTCCCTGTACTCAGCTTCACAACTCGATGTCGCCACTATAGGTTGCTTCTTACTCAACCAAGATATGCATGAGTCTACAAGGAAAAAGCAATTACCACTAGTGGACACGCGAGTATCATAACAACTAGCCCAATCACTATCTGTAAAAGCATGCAAGCATGGCTGAACATCTCTGCCATAAAAGAGATCTAAGCTCAAAGTGCCTCGAAGATATCTAAACACACGTTTCACCGCTTGCCAATGCTTAGTGCCAGGGCTATGCATGAATCGACTCAACTGGGAAACTGCATACTGTATATCGGGCCTTGTGTTGCATGCATATATAAGACATCCCACAGCCTACTGATAAAGACAAGTGTCAAATGCATCATTGGAATCCTCAACTAAGAATCTAAATCCTGTCTCAACTGGTGTGGAAACTGGCTTGGAATCCTCAAAATCAAAACGTTGAAGTAGTTTTTCAACATACTTTGCTTGATGCATAACAATTCCCCCCTCAACGGATACAAACTGGATGCCAAGATAGTAGCTCAAAAGAGCAAGATAAGTGACATCAAAAGTATGCTACAAATCAGCCATAAGAATGTCAAGTTTTGCATCACATGACCCAGTCAAGAGTATGTCATCGACATAAAGAACAAGCACTATAAGATCAGCCCCATTTTTGCGTACATAGAGTGTGCTTTCAATCGGACTACATGTGAAGCCAAGAGCAATCAAGTGCTTATGTATTTTGTCATACCATGCACGTGGAGCTTGCTTGAGACCATACAAGGCTTTATGCAAGCGACAAACCATATGCTCTTTCCCTTTCATAGCAAATCCAGGAGGTTGCTTCACATAAACCTCTTCTTGCAAATCTCCATTCAAGAAGGCTATTTTTATGTCCAACTGATGCACCTTCCAACCTCGATGGGAAGCCAATGCAACCACGGTACGAATGGTAGTCATGCGTGAAGTAGGTGCAAAAGTTTCCTCATAGTCAATGCCATATTGTTGCACATATCCTTTGGCAACCAATCTAGCTTTGTAGCGATCAATGCTACCATCAGATTTTCTCTTAATCTTGTAAACCCACTTTGTACCAATGGCATTCTTTCCTTTCGGCAATTCACATAACTCCCAAGTACCATTCCTATGTATGGAATCCATTTCTGATTGCATAGCACTCATCCATTGTGAATCGTCACATGCATCTTCAAAAGAAAGTGGCTCTTCATTACATGCTGTAGCAATAAGAGAATAATCCACAAAATTATTTGATGCATGGTGAGAGCTTGATCTTGTTCTACCGAGTAAAGGTGCACTCAATTTACTGTCCTGCAAAGTTTGTTTCAGCCACTTTGGCATAGATTGTGCACTCTTGATAGACATGCGTTCATTATGTAAAACATCTTCAATATGTACATCATGCGTGGGCTGAATTTCATGCTCAGTTTCAGCCATATTTTGACGCAAATGTTCAGCCATATGTGGCTGGAAATTTCCAACAGTTTTGATAATTTTTGGCTGAATTTTTTCAGCCATGTTTGGCTGGAAACTCTCTGCATTTTCAGCCCTATTTGGCTGGAATTTTTCAGCCCTTTGAGCCTCAGTTGGCTGGTCTACATGGCCATAGTCAAGCGCACCATTTTAGAACAAAGGCATGAGTGTATCGAACACATCTTGTGAGCTAACTGTTGGCAGTTTTTTGCATTCAAGTAGAGGGAAAACTGAATTTTCAGCAAATACCACATCTCGACTCACAATAATTGTGTTTGTCAATGGATGGTACAACCGATATCCCTTACTTTCAGCACTATAACCAACAAATATACATTTCTTTGCCTTGTCATCAAGTTTGTGACGTTGTTGTGATGGCACAAGAGCGTATGCCAAACAACCAAACACACGCATATGACTAACCATAGGCTTATGACCATTCCAAGACTCATAAGGAGTGATGACTCTCAATGCTTTTGTAGGGCAGCGATTCAACACATAGTTTGCACACATGACCGCTTCCATCCAAAACTTATGAGGAAGATGCTTTCCTTTAACCATACATCGTGCCATTTCAAGTAAAGTTCTATTTTTACGCTCGGCAACACCATTTTGATGAGGTGTATATGGCACAATACATTGGTGTAAAATACCTCTTTCACGAAGAAAAACATTAAACTCATGTGACATGTATTCACCACCACGATCCGTGCGTAGAGTCAAAAGCTTTTGTGAAGAAAAATTTTCAGCCATAGCTAAAAATGCTTTGAAGCAAGAAAATACCTTATTCTTTGCTTTCATAGGATACACCCATGTATGGAGAGTAGTATCATCAATGAAGGTAACAAAATATCCATGCTTCCCAAAAGATGGAGTCTTGACCGGACCACATACATCACTATGAACAAGTTACAATTTTCTTGTAGTGTGTGTATGACTATCTTTTGGAAAAGAAGCACGATGCATTTTTCCAAGAATGCAACCTTCACATGCATGCTTTTCAATGGACTCAAGTGTAGGCAAGCCAATAACCATGTCCTTCTTTTGCAAGTAGAGCAAACTATTGAAGTTTAAATGACCAAAACGAGCATGCCAAAGCTCCATTTCAGCCATGGAAGAAGTATGAGCAACTAAGGCATTTGAGGCAGCCCTCTTGTATGTATCCATGCGATACAAACCATTACATAATGTACCGGACATCATGATAACATCGCCATTGCTGAAATCATGAACCATACACTTATCATCAACAAAGTGTACATGAAGTCCAGCTTTGGCAATCAACGGAACTGAAATTAAGTTCTTCTTGATACTGAGCACATACAATGCATTTTTCAAGAGAATCACACCTCCATTTGCAGCCGTAAGCTCAATTTCTCCTACTCCAATGATAGGATAAGAGGCATTATTTGCACACACCACATGTCCTCCTTTAGGTGCATCTTTCAAAGAGGCAAAAAATCTTTTGCATGATGTTATGTGCTTTGAAGCACCACTATCAAAGAACCAATCCGAATCAGCCTCACTCACAACCATACATTTAGAATGTAAAGAAGCATCATAATGACATGTAACAACACATGCCCAAAAATCTTGAGCCATGTTAGCTTCATCATTCTTTGCATTTGCTGAATTTTCAGCAATAGACATGCCCGATTCCTTCTTCTTTTCATTGCGTTTAGCAAGCTTTCTACACTCATCAATAGTATGACCAGCCTTCGGGAAATATTTGCATCTCTTCTTCTTTTGCAAATCACCATCATTAGAGGAATGAGTGGAAGAGGAAGCTTGAGGCTTTGGTTTTGATGAACCCAAAGCTGAACCATACTTGCTTTTCCCCTTTTGTGAGATAGCAAGTGCTTGTGTTCCCTCAATCAAACCACTCCTATTCACTCTAGATTGCTCTTCTTGCAAAAGAAGAGACACAACCTCATCAAATGCATACATATTAGGATTTCCTTTTGCAACCAAACGGAGTGTAGTAGCAAAGCTTTGAAAAGATTCTGGTAATCCTTTCAACAATGTAGAAATGAGTGATGCATCCGGAATGATCTCATCTATGTTTGCCAATTGCTCTTTCAAGTCCTTGATGCGTGTCACATACACATCCACCGACTTGTTTTGAAGCCTCTCAAACTCCCGTGTAAAGAAATGATACTAGCCCCAGCGTCCGTCAAACTCTATCTTAGCCTCCCATAAATAGGTGCCTTCTCCAAGGGGTCCTGCAACTTCACTGAACCAATGGGAGTTCTTGCTTACTGGCGATGTGTGCCCTTGGGGAGGATTTTGAATTGGTATGACATGTAGTGCTCTCAATGCTTGTGGCCTTTCCTTCAACTACTCCTGAATGGGGAGACTTTTAATGTCTACTATCTGAGGGTTGGTGCCTGCCTGGGAGCTCGTTCGTGCAACCTCGGCCATATTGAGTAAATCGGTTTCCGGTTCTGTGAGAATATACAAATGAATGTTAACATTGCAAATGGACACAAAGTGGTCATTTGTCCCCGTTACAACATTAACATGATGAACTGTGATGTAGTTAGTCACTTAGTTAGCACTCGTGTGGTTGTGAGTGTGAAGTGTGGTTAGCTGATGCAGGGTTCCTATGTGCTAATTGGGGTGGTGGGGTGCAGTGTGGATACAGATAGTAAAAGGAGGTAGCTTTACAATGGGATCAAGTGGTTTATTACAAGTTTTGGGCTGCCAAAAACAGTGGATTTCTTTCTTTGTTGATTTTGTGTAGACTCTGGAGGGCTTTATAAGAATGTCTACTTGTAAATGAGGCTTTTTAGGGACCCATTTACAAGTAATTCTGCTCGTGCGCATGGACGGATAGGTATTTGTGCGTGTTGAGTAAGAGTGGGTGTCAGTTGTTCGAGTGAGTGAACCATGTTGTACATGGTGTGGTTTATGTGTGGTTATTTGAGCCCACAAGCAAGCCTTAGGCACCCAAATTTGTCTTGATTGTGGGTCAGCCTTCATTGACTTCTTGGGTACCTAGATAGACTTTAATTTCCTAGCAGGGTTCTATCTTTGATTGCTAGTATGACGTCAAGTCAGTGGTGGTGACTTGACCGCAACAGGATGCTCACCTTTCCGCACCCAAACTTAATTCGGTGGTTCAGACACCTTGCTTCGTACTTCCTTTTGGCTTCGAGCATATGTCATTTGCTTCTTCTGCATTTGATCCGCCTTTGGTTGTCGTATCCCTCTGGCTTTTGGAAAAGAAGGGAGTTCCATCGTATCTTTCACTTCTTTGTTGAGACAATCATCCCTCTGCATCACATAGTTTTGGACAAGAATAGCATCATCATCTTCATGTGTATGCCTCGAAGGACGAGGAGTTTGTGCCTTTCCTAATCCCTTGAGTGCTTCGTTTTCTAGCTCAATTGTAATGCGATTTTGATTTACCCAAACCTCAAGAAGTCCACTTCTTAGGTTGAGGTTGACTGTGTGATCATAGATCCAGTCTTGACCCAAGAAAAGAGGCTCAGTGAGGTCCTCGTCTTCGCACACTAGCACCTTAACTGTCATGAGAGCATCTTGAATGTAGAGGGGAAGTTCCACCTCGCCCATGCAAGGGGTTTCCACACCTCTCAATCCTATAAGGTATGCTTCTATAGGATTAACACTTAAGTTCAATTCTTGACAGTAAGAAAGTTTAACAGCACTAGTGGCTGCATCTAAGTCAATCAAGGCCCGTATAGTCCTTGCATTCTTTCCTTGTCCTATCTCTAAGGTTACAAAAGGACGTCGATGAATTATTCTATTGGAACTTACACCTAAGACTTAGCACATAGCCATATGATACCCTAGATCCGCATGGACGTCAGTCCTACGCTGATATCTACCCTGTCTTCTCAATTTCATTTTTCGAATGCGTTCCAATGCTTTTGCTTGTGCTTCTTCTCGGATTCGTTTTTCTTCTTCCCTACATTTTTTGGCAGTGTTCAGTTGGTTGAGCATCTCCTCAGTGAGGGGTTCTTGATATAATTTGACTCTGCATCCGCTAATGTAACTAGGGAGAACATCACCCTCTAGTGTAGCTAATTGAACTGCTCCACTCGTTGAGATGCTATTTATGATCATAGGTCCATAGCCTATCTTCTCTAATTTCTGTGCATGTTGCTTCAAAGTGTAGACTAAAACTAGGTCTTCTACTCTCAAGCCTTTATCCTTTACATATGCGTCAAAATATGTTTTTTGTCGCTTCTTGGTTGCATATATCCCTGCAACAGCTCTTACTCTTGTTTTACCAAGTCGTTCGAGATCAAAGATCCTTGAAGAGAGTTCATGCCCTGTCCACTCATCTCTTGTGCTACCTTCAATGTAGGTATCAAAAAGTCCAATGGTAGCACTGCATTTTGGTTGAATACCATATGAAAGGGTGTGGCTTGGAGTACCGTTTTATAGGCCACTCGGTATGCCCAAACAACATGGTGTAGCTGTTTGTCCCAATTAGAGCGTTTATTATTAACCAATTTTGTCAATACATTGTAGAGAATCTTATTTGTGCTCTCCACTTTAGCTTGTGGATGATAGGGGGAAGACTTCTTATGTACTACCAAGAATTCTTAGAGAAGATTTTCAATGACTTCATTCAAGAAGTGAGTGCCTATATCACTTACTAGCTCTATAGGTAGCCCGTATCTTGTGAACACATTCTCAAATAAGAACTTGGCTGTCATTTGAGCATCGTTCTTTGTCGTAGCTTTTACCTCTATCCATTTAGTTAGATAGTCTGTGGCAACAATGATATATTCAGCATGTGAACCCTTGGCCGGGGGATTAATAGGACCTACAAAGTCTATTCACCACTTAGAGAATGCACATCCACCCATCATAGGTCTCAGTGGCATCTCATCTTTGCATATAGGATACTGAGTTTGCTGGCACACATCACACCTCTTCACATAGGTATGTGCATCCATGTGAAGGGTTGGCCACCAAAGACCTGCAAATAGTATAGCCTTGATCACCCGATCTGGTCCAAAATGTCCTCCTACTACACCCTGGTGAGTAGTTTCCAATATCTTGAGGTATTCGCTCTCATGGACACATAACCTTAGGTATCTATCTTTCGCTCATCTATATAAATTATCTCCAATGAGAGCATAGTCTAGTGCCTCTCATTCTAAGCTCATTTTTCTAGCCAAAGTCATTTCTTGAGGGAATGTTTTCGTCTCAGAAAGGCTTCTAATGGTTCACTTCAATCTTGCACTAAAGGCACTTGATAAAGAGTGGCATGTTCAACTGGTGGTTTAGTGCAACAGATTGGGCATTCCTTGCACAACTTATGGACATTAGCTTCCATAGTAGGCCAATGCACTCCGAGTCTCCTTAGTGTCCGTAGGGTTCTTTGTCTCGATTAGTGTTGCTCTAATGCACCTACATGTGCTAAGTGCAACCATTTAGCGTACTCGTCCTCTTCCACACAACAAGCTAATATTCCTTGATATGTATGCTTGCACATACTCCCTGCCATGATATGGTACTTTTGGGCTTTTACTACCTCCCTATCTTGAGTGTTTACTACTGTATGTTTAGGCCCATATGTCAGTACTGGCACTAAGGTCTTGGCCCATTGAGGTACAAATTCTAAATTAAACAAGTAAGCATCAGGAAGGTCATCTGATACTCCTTGTGGGGCCTCTCCAGATGTGAGCCTAGAGAGATGGTCTGCTCTCAAATGAGTCTTGCCTTTCCTCACCACAACATCAAAGTCATATTCCATTAGTAAGAGAAACCATCTTACTAATCTGCTTGTGTTGCATGGCTTGTTTACCAAATACAACAGTGCTTGATGATCAGTAAAAAATTTAAACTTATTTGGAAGCAAATAGTGTCTAAACTTTTTAACCGCATATACCATGCCTAATCCTTCTCATTTGGTGGTCGTATAGTTTCATTCAGCTACATTCAACTGTCTACTACCATAGGCAATTGGAAGACCCATATTACCTTCGTCCGTAGGTTGTGCTAGCACACATCCAATAGCATATATGGATGCATCCATGTGAACATGAAATGACTTATTCCAATCTGGTGTAGTCAAGATTGGTGCTGAGCATAATCGCCGTTTAAGCTCTATGAAGGAGTTCTCACATTCATCAGTCCACTCAAAATTGGTCAAAAGTCCCTACAGAGGCTTTGCAATGATGGCATACATGTGTATGAAACGTTGGTAATAACCACAATGCCCCATGAAGGCTTGTACTTCCTTGACATTCTTTGGCCTAGGTAGTTCTGCGATGGCTCTCACTTTCTCTTCGTCTGTGGATATGCCATTCTTTGACACTATGTGTCCTAGAATCCTACATTGCATGACCATGAAAACACACTTTTCTGGGTTTATGCAGACTTGATATTCTCTACATTTGTCAAAGACTTGCCTGAGTTTAGGTATATGTGTTTGTCTAATGTTGGAATGAGCACAGAGGTCGTCAATATAGACTTCCAAATTCTTCCTCAAGAATTCTTTAAATACATGGCACATCAGCCGTTGAAAGGTAGCTGGCACCTTGGTAAGCCCAAATGACATTACTCGAAAGGAAAATATGCCCCATTCTATGACAAAAGCCGTCTTATGCTGGTCTTATGGAGCAATGACCACTTGATTGTAGCCAGAGAATCCATCAAGGAAACTGTACACTTCCTTGCCTGCTACTCTTTCCAAGAGATGTTTCGTGATAGGAAGCAGATAGTTATCTCGAATAGTGGCTGCATTAACTTTCTTCAAATTAATGCATACACATAATTTTCCATTCTTCTTGGGCACCACTACAATGGGGGATACCCATTCAGTGTGCTCAATTTCATAGATGAATCGAACTTCCACTAGTCTATCTATCTCCTCCTTGATCTTAGCATAATTATCATTATAAGTGTATGGCTTTTGCTTTTAGTTGTCCTTATCTTGAGAGGCGGGGTCCTTTTCTGACTGTGCAATTAGCCTCTCCAATCTTTCTAGCAGTCCATCAAAGCGCAACTGTGTCTTAGCTGATCTAGAGAAGTTCAAAAGAGGCGATTGGCATCAAACATGGTTTGAGCCAATTCCACCATCTTAGCACAAATTTTAGTTCGTTCAAACTCTATTTTTGCTCTAGGGTAACATTTTTCATGATCCGTTACGTTTGGCCCTTCTTGGATCGTGGCCTGATATGCTTTAAGCATCATGTCTAGGTCCTCAGGAGTGGGATCTGCTAGGACTGATCCTACTCCAGGGGGGTGGTGGGATTGAGTGAGGTCGGTTGGAAGGTGGTGGGTTGGAGGAAGATGGAATTGGTGGTGGTGGAGTCGTGTGAGAGTGAGTTTGAGATGTGAGTTCAGTTATCTTGGCTTTTGTTTCTCTTAGACTTTCCTCGAGTTCACTCATCTTCTTTGCCCATTGCCTTCTCATTCTCTCACGGGTATCCTTCCAGGCTCTAATCCTCTTCTTGGTTATGCTTTAAGTCTCACTAACCTCAGGATTTTTTTCCTGTCCTAACCCTTGGTTTTGTTGCACGGCTTGAGCTCTAGTGACCACTTGCACGAGTGCAGTGGAAGTGACACTTCTGGTAGAGTCTACTACTAACCCAATAACATTGGTAGGACTGATTTTTGGCATGTTATTGGGATTTTTAGGGCAGTCTTGTAAGAGGTGCTCTCTTCCACAATCCTGACAAAAACCTTGAATTGTCATAGATTGGGTTTGTGTTGGTGCATGCATAGGGCAATCACAAATGAGATGATCTCTTTGACATTGGTAGCATGGTCCTCTAGGAGATGGGGGTCTTACTTGCCTAGGTTGAGGCCTAGAGTTGGGGTTTGCGTACATGACATTTGCATACTCTGGCTCCCAACTGGGTTCACTCGGGTCCTCATAATAAGACTCATTATGCTCAGGTGACTGCATGTAGTAAGCATGTGGGCTATCAATGTGAGTAGAGTCAAAACTATGATCATTAGGGTCACTTTCTGAAAGCAATGGTGTAACTGACACTATGGCTCTATTCAAATTCTCTTCTGTAGCTGCGTACTTCACTGGAATCACAGTAGATGGGGTTGGAGGTTGCTGAGCTAACACAGGCTGAGGCCTTTGCTGGGTTTGGTAGGGTTGCTAATAGGGTTGCTGTGGTCTGCCATATTGTTGAGGTGGGTGTTGGTTCTAGTATCTCCCTTGTTGAGGGTATGGTTGTGGGTACGTTTGCCTAACTGCTTGCTTATTGTATGGGCAATCTTGCACGGTGTGATTGGTGTATCTCCGTTCTCTGATGCAGTACTGACTACTAGGATTCACTTGGGGTTGAGCCATAATGGGACATACATCCGCCATATGGTCACCTCCACAAGTATAACAACTTTTCACTAGGGCAAACCTTGGTATTTGTTTACTTGAGACCCTTAGCTTCTGAGCTACTTTCTCAGCGAGTTCCTCAATAGATATGGATTGCGTGGAAGAGAGGTTAGTAGAACTATCTAAATCTTTGTAGATTTTTGAAAGCTCCAATTCCTCCCCTAGGTTATCCTCAATGTCGATGCACATGTGTACACACTCTTCTATGGTCCTAGGGTCCTTCAAGTACACATATGATCTCAATTTGGTACTTAGCAATCCATCCAAGAATAAAGCCACATGTTTGGCTGGTGTGGGTAACTCAGGAATAGTACATCTCTCTAAGTATTGCCTAAACCTTCTTCCTGCAAGTCTCACCGTCTCTTGAGGTATGTGTTTGAAGTTGTGAATCAGTGAAGAAGTATCATGCCTTATGCCACTCTTAGAGAATTTGGTAATGAAAGCCTCTAGAAGTTGGTCTATGTTCCTGAAGTGTCTCTCATTTAGTGGTTGAAACCATGTAAGGGCGGTGTTCCTAAGGGTTAGACCAAAGTCATTGTATTGCGTGAACATGTCCTCAACTTGTTCAACTCTCAAGACTTGCCTAAACTCGGTCACATGATCATATGGGTCTCCAGTGCCATCGAAGTAATTCTTCATGGACTTAACGAGCTGGGTTGGCCTCAAGGTTCTAGTGTGTTCCCTAGGCCTTGGTTGGGGAAAATCATCAGCATTTCTTTGGTTTCTTGGGACTCTAGGTCTCTCAGTTTCTTTTCTATCTGTCTCTGTTCTCATCCTTTCTCTTCCCAAGGGGTTGGCAAAGCTCACTTCTAGTCTATCTCTACTTCTCTCCCTATGAGCTCCATGAGCTTGGGATGTTCCAGCTCCTTGGTGGCCATAAGAGACATTAGATCTTTGTTGGAGAAAAATAAATTCACCCTTCCAAGTGTAGGCATGCCTACCATGCTCTGTGACTACAAAGATCCTCTCTGAATTATTGTCTAAATAGGTCACTTTGCCTGGGGTATCAAGATCTTTGAGCTCATAGATTGTGATCGTTCCTACTTCATTTGACTGATCAGGCTTATACCTCCAAAAGGCTTCATCGGTCTCTCGGTTTAAGAGTAGACCTATGCTCTTATTGTCCTGGGGAACCCACTCTGGTGTGATAATTCTAGTGAGAACCGATTCACCTCGAGGGATTCTAGGCTCTCCACCTATGTTCCCTTGCTCTATGTCACCTATGTCTGTCTCTGGAATCACATTACCAAACTCATATGTCCTATCTGGGTAGGTGGTGATCACATACATGGTTCCTTCTTTGTCTTGGTGTGCACCATTTTCAAACTTGACTGCCGGATGTTCTAGTCCAATGGGTTTATTTGGGTTTTTGATCTAGACCATGGATCCTCCCAGGCCGTCCTCATAGATGCAAGCACCTAATCGGTTGGTCCTAAGGTATTCTAGTTGAATCTTGTAAGGACCTTCAACCCTTTGCAAGTAAGCCACGCCTGAACTTCCTATTGGTCTCTCCATTCCATGAGACATCTCTGATTTGCTAGTTTCAGAGCTAGGGTAATGTGAATAATTGCTCAACTGATGGGCCCAAAACCTAGCAGTGTGATTGACACTAGCCTCTAAAGACCTAAGGCTTTGTCTATCTCTCCCTAGGTGTTGTCCTGATCTAAGGTTCATATGCCTAAGTGAACAATCCCAATTTTTACCCAAAGTACAACCTCATTGCAGATCAATTTGTATCAGTCAATTAGTTCTTTACTAGTTGATTATTGTGTTTTAAGCTCATGTCTGATATCACATCGTCAGGAATACTTGAGTGACTTTCCGTGCTTTAGGTTGATCGTACCACATTAAGTTCTTTCCTTTCAAGTTATCGATCACAAAGAGATTATGTTTCAGCTTGATCTTGAGTGCTTAGGTAGTCTTCAACTTCATAGATGCCTATCGTCACCCTGACTTACTTCTAGCACTACTCACACTTAGCCTAAGCTAAGAATTGACAGAGGGAGTTGAGAATAATCCAACCTCAAGTTGCTTAACCCTTGCCCTTATAAGCCTAGGAAGTGTGTTCCCAAGCCTGCACTCACTCTTGCCTTGAATGCCTTTCAATGCTCTTAGTGGACCTATAAAAGTTCCAAAGTTAGCTCAAGACTTAAATTCAAATGACATAACAAACCACTTTTATTCATGTAACTCACACACCAAATTGTCTTTTGCCTTTATGGAAAACAATCCTAAGGATCCCTTAGTTTTCTTACCCCTGGGTATGGTCAACTTCAAAATACCCTATCTATAACACCCCGAACGGATTTCATATGAGGAAGTTATGGCAATTCAGGCTTCTGGGGTCAGGGTTCAAACAGGCTAACAGTCAAACAAGATTTTTCTCAAATTACTAGTGTAGGGGCCTCACAAAGTGCTAATTACTTGATAGTTATGCCCAAAATTATCCCAAAACTTTGGAATTCAAAACCCTAAAAATTTAGCCGAAAATGCCTGTCAATCACGATTGACTGGTCTATCAATCATGATTGATAGAGTGTCCATCGGGGCCTATCGGTCACGATTGACACGTCAGTCGTGATTGACGGTGTCAATCGCGATCGATAGAGTCGGTCGTGGGGTCTGTCACTCGCGATTGATGGTGTCAATCATGATTGATACATTTTCTATAAATTTTGGCGTAATTTCAGTCAATCGGGGTTGTGTGCATCGCGATGGACACCTGGGCATGCAAATCTTGATGTCAATCGTGAAATTTCAGTCCATCATGATCGTGATTGACTGAGTCCTACATGGCAGTCTGTTGAGGTCTGTTTGTCGCGATTGACAGGGTCTGTTGTTCACGATTGACAGAGTCTGTCGATCGTGGCTATCGGTCGCGATTGACAGAGTTAGTCACGATTGACAGAGTCAATCACGAGTGATAGAGAAACATAGATTTTTTTAGTTTTAATTAGTGATATGGAATGTGCTCATCATGTGTGTCATGCTGGTGTACTTTGTTTTACCAAATGCCGAAATTTTTTGTCGATCGCGATCGATAGAGGTCAACG
Organism: Ceratopteris richardii; assembly: GCA_020310875.1. Lineage (NCBI taxonomy): Eukaryota > Viridiplantae > Streptophyta > Polypodiopsida > Polypodiales > Pteridaceae > Ceratopteris > Ceratopteris richardii. Next base: position 147,095,635 of record CM035428.1, read on the forward strand.
CCTCGGGGACTGTGTAAAGTTTTTTTGTACCTATGCAGCCTGCTGGAGATGATGATACAGCCAAAACCTACAAGAACACTCAAGAAATAGGCAAAAATAGCGCATACAAATCGCTCTCTCTCTCTCTCACAAGTGAAATGAGGAAAATGGAAGGGGAAAGGTCATATGACCAACAAACTGAATTTTTCGCAATGATGGAGATGGAGGTGGGAGATGGTGAGGATGATGATGGTAAATTAAGAAAGAGAAAAATAAGGGAAAGTAAAGAAATTACCTACAATGCCGACATCACAAATCTATGTCTTACCATCACACGCTCGTCCTCAAAGCTCGATCCCCGACAACGGTGCCAAAATTTGGTGTAGTTCAGTGGTGAGTAGCACCTCCTTTAATGTCAATCCCGGAAGACATGAGGATGGTATGAAGACCTCGAACAAGTGATGGCACAAGTGTGTGAGTGAGAAGCACACAAACATGCACACACATACACACACACGTGCACACACGGTAAGACAAAGAGAGAAACAATGGAGTTATTTAGAGTACTCAAAAAGTCTCATACAAGTTCAAATCTACAACAAACTCAAAAATGAGCTCTCTAGCTCTATTTATAGTTTTTGACTAGCTTTGGTCCTATCCAGACCTAGTGTCCGACCTAGTTAAAAATTAAGTTCTAAGGCTATTTTGGAGGCTCAAACGAGCTCTAAAAATTATGAAAATTGGTGCATAAATACTACTAATACTTCACAAGCTCAAGGACTCCTCGGCTTAAAAATGGAGTAGGAATAATCCAAAATGATATTTACAATGGTGTGGAGTGACTAAAATCACTATTTGGGAAATATTAATTCATGAAAAATGATAGGCCTATTTGCCAGATCTCCGTTGACTGCTTTGCCTACTTGGCCCTTCTCGTTGGCTTCCTTGTCTCGTAAGTCCTTGACTGCCCTGACCACTGCCAACACAAGAACACATCTGATTATTCACAAAAGGTCTGCAACTTATCATCCACAAGCAAATGGTCAAGCAGAAAGCACCAATAAAACTTTACTAAGGATTCTTAAAAAATTAGTTCATGACAATCAGAAAAATTGGGATTTGTTGTTAGATTCAGCATTGTGGTCATTCCGAATAGCTTTTAAGGTAAGCACTAGAATGACACCATTCAGATTGGTGTATGGCTTCGAAGTAGTGATTCCAATGGAGTTTGTGGTTCCAAGTATGCACATAACAACAGAAAATATGTCTCAAGAGTTATTGGTCAAGCATAGGAGTAAGTATCTTCTACAATTGGAGAAGGACCGCTTAGTTAGTGCATATATAATGGAGGGATGTATACACCTGAACTTGTGTAGATTAACTCCAATCCAAGAAAATAAGTGAGTGGTCCAAGATCATTGATTTTGGACTCCTCCTACATTTAACTCTTTACCTGTTTGATTCCTTCAAGATCATTCCCTATGATAATGATATCATCAACATACACACATAGATAGATCACTTCAGATCCATTCCTCTTTATGAACAAAGAGGTATTCCCCTTGCTAGCTTTGAATCCTTGGTCCTGGAAATAAGTCACCAATCTGAAATTCCAAGCTCTTGGAGCTTGCTTCAATCCATACAAGGCTTTCTTTAATTTGCATACATAGTTGGGATGATGTGCATCCTCATATCCAGGAGGTTGTGCCATATACACTTCCTCAAAAATCCATCCTTTTAAGAAAGCATTCTTTACATCAAGTTGATAGAGCTTCCAATTTCTAGATGTAGCAAGACTAATGAGAACCCTAATTGTAGGCATTTTTGCAACAGGAGAGAAAGTCTCCTGATAATCAATACCATGGGTTTGAGCAAACCCTTTAGCAACTAACCTTGCTTTATGTATATTTATACTTCCATCGGGATTCCTCTTGATTTTGTATATCCATTGAGATCCAATTACCTCCATAGATGGCTTGTTAGGTACAAGCTCCCAAGTGTCATTCTCCTTCAAGGCTTCCATTTCTTCATCCACTGCATCTTTCCAAGCTTTCTTGCCATGTGCTTCTTCCAATCTGGTGAGTTCTTCATTGGTTGAATCCTTTGCAATGTAGATTGAGTGCTTGATGACCAAAGAAGTATCATAACCATACCTCTCTGGTTTCTTCTCTTCCCTTGAAGACCTTCTAAGTGCTTGATGTGAGCTCTCAGGTCCATATGTAGCATCTTGCATCTTTGCTTTACCTTTGCTCTACCATAGCTTTAGTCTTTCCAAATATTCTATGTCAATCTCTGAATCACTTTCTTCAATTTGCTTTGGCTCCTTTGGTTGAAGTGATGGAAAATCTTCATCCAAGTCATAAGGTAGCTTCACTTTCCTGTCATCATCAAACCATGATTTGTTCTCATAAAATATTACATCTCTACTCATAGAAAATCCTTTATTGGTTGGGTTGTACAATCTATATCCTTTTTGGATTTGGTCATAACCATATAATATGCACTTCTCTGCCTTGGGATCCAATTTCCCAGGCTTACTCGAGAAGGAATGTGAGCATAGGCTAAGCATCCAAAGATTTAACAATGCTCTAGACTAGGTCTTCTTCCATTCCACACTTCATATGGAGTGGTTCCATCTAGTGAATTAGATGGAAGTCTATTTATGAGATATGTGGCTGTAGACACAACCTCTGCCCATAGATAGTTTGGAAATCCCTTTTCATTGAGCATGGACCTTGTAGCTTAGACAATAGCTATGTTTCTCTTCTCTGCTACACCATTGAGTTCGTGTGTATACCTTGTAGTGACTTCCCTTTTAATGTCTCTTTCATTCAAGTATGCATCAAATTCAGAAGAGAAGTATTCTCCTCCACCATCTGATCTGAGTCTTTTCAAAGTCCCACCTATTTGGTTTTCAACAAGAGCAACATACTTCTTAAAGCAATTGGAAACTTCATCCTTGTGCTTTATGAAAAACAGAATGGTCCATGTGCTACAATCATCTAGGAAAGACACATAATATCTTGAGCCTGATATAGATGGCTCCTTACTTGGACCCCACACATCCGTGTGCACTAGATCCAAAACATTTTGATACACATATCCCTTCTTATTGAAAGATTGTCTATGAGCCTTGCCGAGTTGACAAGCTTCACACTTATAGATCATGTGTTGCCTTGTGATATTAGGCAAGCCAAGTACACTCTAGTCCCTAGAAATTTGTTTGAGTGTCCTCTCACCAATGTGAGCAAGCCTTTTGTGACATATCTCCAACTCTGTTAGAGATTGAGATCCATAGCTAAATAAGGGTATGTTCTTTGTATCTTCCACTTCAAAAGTAAAATGTCTTCCTATCTTTTCTCCTTTGGCAATCCTTCTAAAGCATTGCCTTGTGTCTTCAACATATGCTCCAAATCCTTTGAATCCAAGCTGCAATCCTTTTTCAACAATCTACCCAACACTTATTAAATTTTTGGTAATTGTAGGGACATACAAGACTTTGCTTAAGAGGTTCATATTCTCATCTGATATCTTCACATTACCTATCTTCTCCACTAGTGCTTTGTATCATCTCCTGTTTGCACTTCATGTTTGTTGTGAGGATCTTCCAAATCAGAAAGTAAAGCCACATTTCCTGCTACATGATTTGAACATCCCAACTCAATGTAAAAGATGTGATCATCATCCTTGCCCTTCTTCACTGATAGATTCATAACCAATAATGAATCTTCTTGACTTTGGTCTTCTGCATAGTTATTGCAATCTCTTCTTCCTCTATGGCCACTTTGATATTGTTGTTGGTGTCATTGTTGTAGTAGCCTCCAATGTATCTTCCTTTATTTGATCCATAGCCACCTCTATTGAATCCTCTTCCTCTTGAGTTCCTCGGGTTCTTGAAACATTCTTCAATAGTATGATTAGATAAGCCAAATATATTGCTAGGTTGAGATGATTGGAATCTCCCCCTACCTTGCTTTCCACCTCTGCCTCTTCCTCTTGCTCTTCCTCTACCTGCAAAGTTTGCTTGGAAAGAGCTACCTTCATCTTCATTCTTCTTATTCCTTGACTTGTCCTTGACCTTAGCTTTATCAGAATATAAGGCAGAAGTTTGATTACCTCTTGAGGACTCACCACCTTTGCAAATCTTTGCTTCATGGGTGAAGAGTCGGCCCATGAGTTTGTTGAGGTCGGGTACATGCATATCCATATACAAATCCATGGTTATTGTGAAGGACTCCCACTTGTCATCTGCTTTGATTCCATTTATGTTTTTTCTAATGATTTGTTCCTCTTCAACAACCTCTCCAATGCTTCCAAGTTGATCTGAAATCTCCTTCATCTTTGTGACATAATCAGTCACACTTTGCTTGGGTCTTTTCTTCATTGTTGTGAACTCCATCCACTATTGGTTCTTCTTTACTCGAGTGTTGGAGGAGAAGAAAGAAGCAAGTGCATTGCAAGTCTCTCTTGATGTCTTCCATCCCTTGACATGAGGTAAAAGAAAATTACAGATTGAATTTAGAATATAGGACCTTGCAAGTGCATCCTTTGAACACCAATTTGAAAGTCTTTCCTCTTCTTCATGTGATGGTTGCCCTTTGTTGCTCATGGTTGGCATAACTTCATCTCCATATGTGTATCAAAATAGATTCCTCCATTGAAGATACGCCTACATCCTTAGAGACCATGTTGGGTAGTTGTTTCTATCCAATTTGTCAATTGTTGATGGAAATCCATCTCCCATGTTGATTGACTATGCTCTCATACCACTGTGGAGAGAGATGGTGGATGCAACCTAAAGATGAATTGGTGCTGCTACAACTAGGTTCACACCAGTCAACTAAAACTTCAAAGTTGGTTAGTAGACCCTTTGAGCTTCATAAATCCACAAAAAAATCACCCAAGTGCTTTGGAACAGGTATTTCAAAAGTTTTAGTCAAGACAATCTAGTTGCAAAATGACTAGCCCCCAAAACCTGTTATTTTTGTATATACACCTGCTAGAAAAAATGAACAACGCTCTCAACCTAGTAGGAATTAGAAAAATTAATTTTGGAAATAGCAAATAGAATTAGGAAGATTCTCATTCCAATTTAAAACACGTCAATTCATCAACTGAGCATTGACAAAAAGTTTTAGCAAAATCTGGAACACTCTTGCCATTTTCGGGCTCTACAGAGATAGACCAGTGAGCAGTAAAATGCAGATTTTGCACAAATGATAAATTCAATGGACATGAAATTTTGTGAGCTTAAACTAGACATAGAGAGCTATCTAATGCATATTAAAAATCTTTGAATTCAAATCACTTCACCTAAAAGTGATGTGAGGAATTAGGAAATATTCCCTTAGCTAATGGATTCATGCTTTTAGGTAGTTAGAGCCACAAATTTTCTTTTTACATCATGGATGACTTAAGCCATTCTTTCTTTTACAATTACAAGACATAAAATGTACTCTTTTACAAGAGGTGTTCATATGTCTACACATATGACTGCAAATGAACATCATATCGAGCATGTGGGCTTAGGCAAAATGCACCAACAGCTCCCCCTCAAGCCTAACATGCTTGGCCTCTACATAAGTCTTCAATTGTCCTTGATTTCTTGCAAGCTAATCATTAACTTGAATCTACTAAATTTTGTACCATCAAGAGCTTTGGTCAACATGTATGCACATTGCATATCTATAGAGACATAGGATAGTTGAATATCCTTGCTCATTAACTTCTCCCTTACATAATGGTACTGGAATTCAATATGCTTGGTTCTAGCATGGTATACCGGATTAGCTACAAGATGTATTGAGCTTGTGTTGTCACAAAAGATGTGAGGTGTTGAAGAATGAAGTCCAAGATCTGTATACAAAGATTTTAACCACATGATTTCTTGCGTTTCATTAGCCAAACCTATATATTTGGCTTTAGTAGAAGATAATGCCATTGTTGGTTGCTTCTTGGATGACCACGAAATGACTTTTGAACCTGCAAATGATACATACCTAGATGTGCTTCTTCTATCATCTCTAGATATGGCCCAATCTGCATCTGAGTAGGTCTTTAGCTCAATATCTGAAGTAAATGGATAAAACAAACCTTCATTCATGTTCCCCTTTAGGTACTTGAGGACTCTCTTGGCTGCTACCATATGTGGTCTTCTCAGCTTATGCATAAACTGACTCAATATGCTAACACTATAACATATATCCACCCTTGTGAGTGTTGCATAGTTCAAAATTCCAACCAAGCTTTGATAGCTTGTGATGTCTTCAATTGGGTCTCCTTCATAAGCACTAAGGTTATGATTTTTCTCCATAGGTGTACCTGCACACTTGGTGTTTTCCATCTTGAACTTGATATGCATATCATGCACATACTTCCTTTGTGTGATGTATATACCTGAACCTATGTAGATTAACTTCAATCCAAGAACATAAGTGTGTGGTCCAAGATCACTTATTTTGAACTCCTCCTTCATTTGACTCTTTACATGTTTCATTCCTTCAAGGTCATTCCATGTGATAATGATATCATCAACATACACACATAGATAGATCACTTCAGATTTATTCCTCATTATGAACAAAGAGGTGTTTGCCTTGCTAGCTTTGAATCCTTGGTTGTGCAAATAAGTCACCAATCTAAAATTCCAAGCTTTTGGAGCTTGCTTCAATCCAAACAAGGATTTCTTTAATTTGCATACATAGTTAGGATGATGTGCATCCTCATATCCAGGAGGTTGTGCCATATACACTTCCTAAGAAATCCATCCATTTAAGAAAGCATTCTGTACGTCAATTTGATAGAGCTTCCAATTTCTAGATGCAACAAGACTAATAAGAACCCTAATTGTAGGCATTTTTGCAACAGGAGAGAAATTCTCCTCATAATAAATACCATGGGTTTGAAAAAACCCTTTAGCAACTAACCTTGCTTAATGTCTATTTATACTTCTGGATTCCTTTTGATTTTGTATATCCGTCGAGATCAATTACCTTCATAGATGGCTTGTTAGGTACAAGCTCCCAAATATCATTCTCCTTCAAGGCTTCCATTTGTTCATCCATTGCATCTTTCCAAGCTTTATTGCTATGTGCTTCTTCAAATTTGGTAGGTTCTTCATTGGTTGAATCCTTTGCAATGTAGATTGAGTGCTTGGTGACCAAAGAAGTATCATAACCATACCTCTCTGGATTCTTCTTCTCTGTTGAAGACCTTCTAAGTGGTTGATGTGAGCTCCCGGGTCCATATGTAGCATATTGCATCTTTGCTTTACCTTTGCTCTTCCATAGCTTTAGTCTTTCCAAGTCTTCTATGTCAATCTCCAAATCACTTTCTTCAATTTTCTTTTGCTCCTTTGATTGAAGTGATGGAAAATATTCATCCAAGTCATAAGGCAGCTTCACTTTTTTGCCATCATCAAACCATGATTTGTTCTCATAAAAATTACATCTCTACTCATGGAAAATCCTTTATTAGTTGGGTTGTACAATCTATATCCTTTTTGGTTTTGGTCATAACCAATAAATCTACACTTCTGTGCCTTGGGATCCAATTTGCCTCTTACTTGAGAAGGAATGTGGGCATAGGCTAAGCGTCCAAAGATTTTTCAATGTTCTCTAGACTAGGTCTTATTCCATTCCACAATTCATATGGAGTGGTTCCATCTAGTGACTTATATGGAAGTCTATTTATGAGATATGTGGCTGTAGACACAACCTCTACCCATAGGTAGTTTGGCAATCCCTTTTCATTGAGCATGTACCTTGCAACTTAGACAATATCTCTGCTTCTCCTCTCTACTACACCATTGAGTTCGGGTGTATATCTTGTGGTGACTTATCTTTTAATGCCACTTTCGTTCAAGTAGGCATCAAATTCAGAAGACAAGTATTCTCCTCCACCATGTGATCTGAGTTTTTTCAAAGTCCTACCTGTTTGGTTTTCAACAAGAGTGACATACTTCTTAAAGCAATGAAAAACTTCATCCTTGTACTTTATGAAAAACAGAATGGTCCACTTGCTACAATCATCTATGAAAGACACATAATATGTGGAGCCTGATATCAATGGCTCCTTACATCGAGCCCACACATCCATGTGCACTAGATCCGAAAGATTTTGATACACATATCCCTTCTCATTGAAAGGTTGTCTATGAGCTTTGCTGAGTTGACAAGCTTCACTGTTAGCTCACAAAATGGTTGATTTTTATGCACTAATGTGTTGCTATTTGGCCGAAGAAGATGTTTGATTACAGGTACTTGAAAAGTGATCAAATGTTTGAAGGGAGGTATTTGCAACTACATGACGACATCATGATCAAAATGAACTGGAAACTTGTTGGTTCCATCTTGGAGGTTGGAGCCTTCCTATTAATCATGGTTCTTTTGTGGTTTTTGTACAAATGGTATATGAAATCGACTAAACCGTTTGAAGATTTATGGTATGGTCCTGAGGGAGTCATTCGTTATCACGTAGAAGATATTGTAACTGCAACAGACAATTTTCACAGTCGACATGAAATCGGAGCTGGTGGATTCGGAAAGGTTTATTATGCAGTACTTGATGGAAAAGAAGTGGCTATCAAGCGTGCGAACTCATCCTCAATTCAAAGCACCTCAGGTTTTCAGAATGAAGTGGTGCTATTGAGCAGACTTCATCACGTAAATCTTGTATGCCTTTTAGGTTTCTGTGAGGGAGAAGGAATCCAGATTCTTGTTTATGAGTACATGTCGAATGGGAATCTGTTTACAATGCTTTTTAAGAGGAAAACAAGCCTTAGCGGGTTGACAAGACTTGACATAGCTATAGGAGTTGCTCATGGCTTGGAGTACCTTCACACTTTTGTGGGTCCTCCTGTCATACATCGGGATGTGAAACCAAGTAATGTACTCCTTGATAATAATTTAGTGGCCAAATTGTCAGATTTCGGTATCTCGAAAGTGGCACCTGGATTCGATTCTGAAATGCCTACAAGACCCTGTGGAACGGCTGGTTATATCGATCCTCAGTATGTACTCATAGAGCAGTTGACTTCAGCTAGTGATGTGTATAGCTTTGGTGTGGTTCTATTGGAGTTAGTCACTGGTCACAAAAGCATTGACAATGCACGAATAGATGGTCAGAATCTTGTCGAATGGGTAGCAGTCAAACTGAGCAGTGAAGGTCCCGAATCTGTTGTCGATAAACGGCTCGGTAATGATTATCCCAAGCAAATTTTCCACGACATTATAAGGCTTGGCTTGGATTGTGCAACATTCAAATCTGGGGAAAGGCCATCGATGAAGGCAGCGGTGACGATCCTCGACGCGTGCCGGTGGTCAGTAGCAACAGACGTTCTGTACCGAATGACGCGGAGTCCTCCATAGTTAATGAGGGAGGGCACTCGCACTGAGTTGTTGGGGGGGGGGTCCTCCAGCCTAACGAGCGCAGAGGAGTGGGAGGGGCGGTCCGTTTTTCTGGCAGGACTGACGAAGAAACGGAAAAAGGGGGCTGAAAAGGATCTAGCTCATCTTCCTGGCTAGAGGTTAATTTGGTGAAGCGCTGCTGTTGATTACCTATCGGGCTGGAAGCAACTGGACCTGAGCTGGGCAAACCCAAGGAAACCTGCTGAAGAAGCGACTTGGCTTGATGCTCTGGAAGCAATTCGATCTATGGCTGGGGGGGGACTGCATTAGCTGAACGAGAAGAAGCGGAGGAGGTGAATGAAGTCGGACAGAAGAGCTTCTGAGTTCCACGGTTGGCACTGCAGGCGTTCATCTGCATCCTCACGCTCGGCCTTCTTGATGCAGGGTTGGTGTCTGTCGTTACAATGTGTTCATCGCATCCCTTTACGCACATGTGACACAAAATCTATCTACTGTGTGGCCACCAGATCACGAATATATGTCTACATAATTGTATAGAAGGTTGTGTGTGTGTGTGTGAGAGAGAGAGTTTTTTCGCTTTGTGTGATTGGGTGCCACTTAGACTCCTTCGTCATCGCTGTCTGCGGGTTCTTCTACTATTGCCCACATCCTAAGTTCTGCTGCATCTCTCTAGCATTTGAGCTTTAATTATGGACTGTGTTTGTGGTGATTCTTGACGACGCATGCATCTGCTAGTTCGTGCCGCCCATTAGATGTTTGAACGCACCAAGTCTGATGTAAATATGATGAAGTAAGGATGCCGAGGAGAAGAAATAGAGTGCAATCTTCAGACGGGAGCCCAACTGGAAGCAGGAACCAAAACTGTAGATAATAGTTTTTTTCTACATCACTGCTGCTAGCAACACCATAGTCTGCGCTGCTAGAAGGAAGGAGGTTCGAAAAATTTTCAAACCAAGTTCACTGGGAAACGAAACATCACGAGCATTGCTTCTACTTCCTATTCTGCAATCGCACTATTGTACTTGATATGGAGAACCATCATCAAAGTTATTGACACTATTTCTCAAACAGTGAATCAACTACACCAGCTTCACTAGAATTCACTTTCTTGCGCTTCTCGACAAGTTCTGATTCGTACTTCTTGCCTTTGTTTTCTCGTGATAGTGCCTTGCAGAAAGCATGAGCCTTGACTCTGACTAATTTATGTGAGCCTTGAGCCCAACCAATTTGTGTGGGTGACATGCATCAAGAGAATATGGGACACAGGATAAATGTCTGCGCATCACCAAAATACCATCTCGTTTATGCTTGTGGAAACGAACAGATGAGAGAGAGATTATGGGATTTCTTATGACCGATATGGGTTTTCTTATGACCGATATCAACTTGTTAAGCCATTAACTCCCGTTTTCTTGATTAGATGAGCTAAATCATTGGCTTCTGAACTTGACATTTTCAAGAAATTGAAGAAACAATGTCTGATTGTAGTTAATTTTCCTCATGCTACAAAGGCAGTTTGTGGTCATTATGTTGTTTCACCCATTACGTTTAAATCGAAGATTTGAGTAACTGTATTCTTATAGAAGTGTTCACTCAGAGCTGAGAAGTCAGTAAAATATCTTGCAGGAGCCCGGAAATTCCGTGAGCTCCTCTCTCCGTCTTTCTCTGTCTGGGGGATCTTATTGCACATGTTGGATTTGTGAAACGGAAATTCTCGTCAAAAAATGTGTGAACAACTGGAAACATGTTGAAGATAAATGCTTCCGAAAAAATGATCTTCCCCGTCACCGTGATGCTTCCTTATTCGATTTCGAATAACATCAGATAATGCTCTCGTGATGCACTTTCACTCCTTTTCAGCGTGACATAACATAATCCTCTATGAAATCGTCGACGGTTCTATCTTTAATTTGTGATACAAATTAAACTGACCATTCGCAATGATCTGCTACACTCGAAGTTAGGAAATGAATGGCGAACGATTCGGCTCACGATCAAAGAGTTGAAGGAAACTGTAGTCGTGTTAGAGAGAGAGAGAGAGAGTAAAAAGGATAATTGGGTGCAACTGTGTGTGAAGACGAAAGAGAGCGGTTGAGAGAAAAAGAGGAACGAAGGGTAGATAGATCACGAAACAAGGAGTGTGAGCAGAAGGAGAGTGCCCTTTACGCCTTATTGAGGACTTAGAAGAGGGCCGATAGGTCGATTTCAAGTAATTTGGCAAAGCAATAGCCTCCGTGCACATCTTTCCCTTGGATTGAGAGTGCTAACATTTGGTGTGTTTGCCGGATCCATACGAGCTAGTGCATAGCCATAAGAAGAGCCCATTGCGAGATCATTGTGGGCTCTAGGTAATCCAAGTAGACCGATTCCGAGGGATTTGAACAAAATAAAGTCTCGTAAAACCACTTTTTCTTGCGGCATTAAGAACCTTTCATTTGGTGCGTCTGCGGGGAAATTAGCTTGGTACGTCTCTATAAGAGAGTGCCATAGGTTCGCCTAGCACCACAGGTTGGCCGAGCTTGCGGACCCCACGATCTAGTACATGAGCGAGGGGAGCTCATTGTGAGGAGCGACACAAACTCAAAGAGAGGAACGCGCTCAGAGAAGAGCCCTTGAAAGAGAAAGAAGAAGGTGGGAACCGCCAGGTGAGTGGACCTCGATTGGTTCAAAGAAATCAGTCAGAAACATGTACTCCCGTAGGAGAGTCGCGAGTCAAGTACGGAAGTTTGAAGGAGGGATCTTGAGGCCACGTGCATTAAATTTTTGGGATCGAAGTGATATCGACATCACACCTCTGTTCGAAATGGCTCAGCGAATTTCAGTCCACTTAGGGGACTTCACCAAGTTTTCGGGTACTTGGGACGAAGATCCGGATAGCTTTATCCAGTTGTTTGAGGTCACATGTGAGGCCAATTACGTAGTTGACCAAGACCAAAGGTTGAGAATTTTTCCGGCTATTCTCCGTGATGAGGCAGCCAATTGGTATGGGAATCTGACACCACAAGAACGTGGAACTTATCAGATGCTTAAGGAAGCCTTCTTGGCAAAGTTTCGACGACAAGGCTTCCAAGATAGATTGGCCCAACAAATGGATTATTTGCGACAAGGAGTCAATGAGAGCATCGACAACTATATTCAGAGAATGGAGACTTTGGTAAGAAAAATGGGCGTGAATGCCCCGAATGATGAGACATTGAAACGTAGATTCATTTCAGGATTGCGAGATCCTACGGCACAGCAGCACATCAGCCTGACAAGACCTGCGACTTTAATGGATGCTAAGGAACAAGCGAGGCTGTGGGAGGAAGTACAATTATGCCAACAAAGGAAGATGGAGCTCTTATACGAGCCTATGGGGGGCCCAGGAAACATACCGATGAAAGATCATGGCCAAGGAAGTCCCGCATTGACGACCCCAGCTTTTGTAGCTGCCACTAGCACGCCAGGCGAGGTAAAGCCTGCGCTAACCGAAGAACGAATATTGGAATTGGTCACGCAAGCTATAAAAGCTTCCACGATAACTCAAGAGACGTACACAGTAAAACCAGAGGTCACAACAAACCCGAATCAAGTGTTTCGATCGAATACATGGTGTGGAAAGTGCCATGGTTACGGCCATTTGGCTTCAGAATGCCCTACAGTCTCGAGAGTATTCACAGATAGATCGCCACCTAGGATGCGGTGTACTTTTCGTGGAAGGACAAATCACACAGAGGACCGATGTTACAACAAGAGAGCCTATGAAGAAAGGACCATGAAAGCAGGAGATACAAGAGAAAGACCTTACACGGGGTTGCCTGCTCAAAGTGTTCCACCTACATCTCGTTGGGAAAACAGACCTACTTATGGATATGGTGCTCAGGGTCAAGGAGGAGACTATCCAAGAGGAGCCGCGCGTGATCAAAGAAGAGATGGTCCAATCCAGTGCTGGAGATGTCATGGCTTTGGCCATACTCAATCTAGATGTCCAAACGAAAAGAAGCCAATTGATTATACTCCATTATGTAGGTACTGTAGTGGGGAGGGCCACTTTGATGAAGATTGTCCAAAACGAAGAGCTTCTGCCGGCAAGGAAAAAGGACCAGTAGGATCCTCGAACTATGTTGATACTCAGATGCATCCCACATCGAGAGCCCAAGAGCACATTCCTACGATCGGAGTAGTGTTCAAGACACCGAATCCTCAAGAAGGCTCTAGTTCGTCGATGCACTTTGTGGATGCTTACGAGGCCAAGAAACCACACAAAGATCCAACTGTGGCAGTAGTCACAAGGACTCAAGAGTACTCGAAGAAGAATTCAGGAGGCGAAGGTGAAGAAGGAAGTCAAGAGAGGATAGCGGAACACGAAGAGGTAGAAAACCAAGTTGGAAGATTTGTTGGGCAGCAAGAGTTTGAGGATGGGGAAGAAATTGAGATCCTTCCACCAGTAACCAAGGAGTTTGTGCCGGGCATAGCACCCTTCCCTGAAAGATTGAAAGCTCCTACAACTAGAAAGGAAAGACAAAGCTCGGAAGAAGTAGATATTGTGAAGTTACTTGCTGACACTGAAGTCACGCTGGACATTGGCACATTGCTAAAATGTTTGCCTGTTTATAGGAAACAATTCTATAACGAATATATTAAGAAGCCGAGGAAAGCTCGAGATAAAAATAGACAAGATAAAGATGTCCAAGGGATCATTCAAAGTATTACGATGCAAATTGATTCAAATGCTCCAGCTATGACGGTCGAAATTAAAGGATATGTAGTCCCTGGTGCTCAGTTAGATAGTGGAGCTGCAGTCAACCTTATGACAGAGTTCATGATGAAAGCTTTGGGCCTCAATGTTGACCTAAGCTTCAACTTAGGGACTTGTGGAGAAAGAGACTATACCTCAATCCCCTCACAAGTGCATATAGTGGGGATACACGCTTTTAATTATCAATCCGAAGAGTATGCAAACATAGCCGAGTGTATGAAGACATGCAATCACGTAATGGTCAATGCAAATGAACCACTCAAGAATGAAAATGAGATAAATACTTATCCTAATGAGCTTCCACTGTAGGTCAAGACGAAACGATACTTGGTGCAGCAGCCGTCAGTATTTTGGACTTTTCTCCCAGCTCAGAGCTCCAAACATAGCAAATAGCATATGCGTTTCGAAGCTCTCGAGAAGACGCATCCAATGGCAGTGGTTTCACTCAATTCCGACGCTCCTACTTCAAGTTATGACAGAAATACTGAATCGCAAAAATACTTTCCTACTCTTCAGCACTTCCTACACCTCGCACACACCTTTCCTACAGCAAAGAAACACTCTCAAGGATAGACAACACTCACAAGCACTCTTTCCAAGCAATACACATGCATACAAGCTCGCGAAGAAGGAGATGAAGAGGGAAGAAGACACAAATTCGAATTTCTGTGCTCTCTATTCTCACAATGGCAAAAAGTCCTTTACAAAGAGTCACATTTGACTTATATACTAGTGCCCTAAAAATGGTCCTTTCACACAAGTGACCGGCACTTTATTCACTAAGAGCTAATTTCCTACTATTTTACATGGGTAAGCTTCTATTCTTCTGTGGGAATGCATCTAGAGGACTCCTCTAGTGCCTTTACAAAGGGAAATATATTACAAAAATGAATATGTTACAAAAATATGTGGTCCAAATCGGAAAAATTTTGGGGCCCATCTTTTTCTCTGCTTTGTGCGCTCTTTGGCTCTGCAACACTCTCCCCCTCTTCGCCTCTGTCGTCCCTTGACAGACTTTGCTTCACGCACGCGCCTTGTGGTCAGTGTTGTCTGATTCTTGATCTTGCATTACGTTTTAGAGGCGCTCTGATTTGTCCTGGTTGCACACGTTGGACCTGGTTGATTCGGTTTGCCACGCACGCCATCAGTGCACATATGCGGATGTAGCTCGTAAGCCTTGATCTGAAACCTCTGCCACTCAAGAGGTTGAAGCATCCACATAAGTGATACATGTTGGCCCTGATTCCTTCTTCCGGCTGCGTGCTTTTCCTTGGTGTGTGCGCCCCTGCGGGGCTTCCTGCAGAGATGCATCTTCAGATTTGTCTTTTAGTGAAGCTGTTTCTTTCGTTGCTTTCTTTTTTTCCTCTTCTTACTCGTCTCGCCCTCAACACTGCCCCCCTCCTGAACTCTGTCGTCCCCGACAGGCTTTGATAAGCGCCGGGCATATGTTCTGTATACTTGTTGCTCTGTATCATTTAGCAGATTGGCTTCACGTATCATGATCTGTTTCCATTGTTCAGCTTTTACTCCATCGTTGGGCGGTTGTCGGTGATCTGCGAAGAAGCTTAATTCGTATGCCACAAGTCTGGCATTCAGATTAGATGACATTTTCAAAAAAATCTCTGAATCTATTTCAAAAAATCCTGTAAAAAATGCTTCTTCAAATGTTTGCATATACGGACTTGGCAAAAACATGAGTCTGGAATAGTATGCCATTATTGTGGGGCGGCTCGGCATTACTGATAGATCGAAAATAAGTATATCGGTGCCTTGATTAATGCCGATGAAGTTCAGAAATGTATACGCTGCATGTTTGAAGACCTTCAAAACTGTAAGTAGCATACTAAGTATTTTATTTGTCATCTTGATAGCTAAGTCTGGTACTGTCGCATAGTTTTGTAGCCAAAATTCTATTGTTTTGATCATATAATCCTCTGTTGGCAAATAGTTATGTGGCGGGCTAGGTAACATAGGATAATTTAGCCACTGTTTATTAATAGTGCCGCTGCGTTGTAAATCCAAAAATTCTGTTGTATCCCTTCTGCGTGGTATTGGACAAAACGACGGATTTACCTGTAATAAATAAGGTGTGGCTTGCCAGTGCACCCGTAGTGTGGGATGTTTCTCCAAAAATTTTCTCCTCCACACCGGTTGTGCAGCTTCGAACTCTGTTTGAGTGTACATGAATGTGTCGTTCTTGAAATTTAGCTGCTCATCTGGACTTTTGTGTGAAACCTTCTTTATATATTGCCTTGCTTTCTCTTTCAACAATCCATATGGAATGTTGAAAGGCTTTATGATCTTTTCCAAGTCTTTACCTTTGATTTTTGCTTCCTTCATGACCTTGATGACTTCATTCTCAAAATTTTCCGTCAATCGGGACACCACTAGTGCCCGTTCCTTCTGACTTATTTCTGCAGTGTATGGCATTGGATGATCATCATGCATATCCGCCATCTGCTCATGTATTGGAGAATGATAGATCGGTTGAGATAGAGGGCTTACCTCTACCTCGTCAGTAGGATGTTCTTTTTCTGGCACTACTGATGTCCCGATCGGTTCTTTGTCTTTCTTCTTATTCTTTAGTTCTTCAATGCATTCATCTTTTTCCTTTATCTGTTGTATGGCTTCCCCGAGTTTTTCTTTGGTGGCTAGGAGCTCCTTACCTATGTCAGCTACGTGATCCATGTTTTCACTGTAGCTCTGTACCAGTTTTGCCTGTGCTGAATTCAGCTGCCTTTTGAGCTCACATATTTCCTGATTGTGCTTACATTCTTCTTCTTCTCTTACGGCGCGCTCTTGTTTTAGCAAAGCTTCATATTGTGCGAGTTGATTTCTTAATTCATTTTCTTTACTTTCGGTTGATTCCTGTTGCTTTATTGGTTGGTCATATAACAATGATTTCATCAACTCTTTATTTCTGCTGCGTAAAGTATCATTCTCGTCCAGATATAACTTCAGTTGTGTTTCTAGTAGAGTACCTCTGGTCTTCATTCTTTCTTTTTCTGCTTCAGTAGCGTCATACAATTTCTGTAGATCCTTGAGCTGGTCTCGCAGTTGGTGATGCTGAGTGCTTAATGATTCATATTGCGTTTGTGTTTCTAACAGCTCAGTGCTTTTGGTGGCTATCTCTTTTTGTACCTGAATTAATTGTGCAGACAACTGTTCACTCATAACTTGAAACTGATTCTTTTCTTTCATGGCTTTGTCATAGTCTGCATCTATGTCCATCATTTGTTGTTGCGTATCCATGGCCGTCTGGATCATCTGCTTTACCACAGGCTTCAGTTGAGTCACATCCACATTGAGCCATGTTTTAGGTATTGTGGGTTCTTCTCCGGTAGTCACGTCTTTGCCTTGAGCAATGTGTAAGGTGGTATCATGGGGCTGCCTGATCTGAAGCTGGATCCTTGGCTCAGCCCCCATGTTTTCATCACGTCCTTGAGGTGTGTCATCAGGCACCTCGATTATGGTTTGTTCTTTTTGTTGGAGCTCTCCCGTTTCCTTATTCACTGGGGTTTGTTCTTCCTCTTTAATAGGTGCTTTGACATGTGTAACCCCAGTAGTCGTATCTTCCTTGATGCTTATTTTTGTAGTGTCATTCAACTGAATGACGTGCTCCTGTTCCTTAGCATCATCCACCTTCTTTTCTTTTTCCTTTTGGTTGTCCGGTGTCACTGCCACTTGATTGATTTCTTGTCCTTCTTCTTCATATGTTTCTGTCCTGAGATCAGTATCTAGAGTGTCCTTTTCAGGACTGGATTCCGTATTCGTACTAGAGTCGTCAATGCCCAATTCTGTGTATCTTCCAGGTTGTTTTGGAGTTTTTTCTGTACTCTGTTTTGATTTTACTTGACTCGCTTGTCGATAATGATGTCCTTGGACATTTAGATTCACCTGCCCTTGCATATACTGGTGTGTTTGCTCGAGGGCAGCAGACAGATCTCTCTTAGTGATCAGCATTTGAGCCGTCGTGATCTTAGGCAAGAGATGCGTTCTCTTAGATTGAGGTGTTGCTTGAGCTTCCTCTTCTCGCAAGCGTTTCGTACCCCTCATGGGTTTCTGTGTGCTGGTTCCAGCCTCTTCAACCACAACTACTGCTTTCTTCTTCTTAGGGACCGAAGCGGATTTTGCATACCCTGCTAGCCCTTCTGATGTCGGCATTTCCCGTAAGTAGTGTTTCATGTCTAGAGCTTCATATATCAATAAAGTTAAAGCTGAACCACCGTTCAGGAACTTCTTTTGCCCCCATTTCTTCTGAGCTTCAAACAATCGTTCTTGTACGTAACCTGTGAGATTCACTTTGTTTCCTATCTGTCTCATGGCATGCGATAGGAGTTGTACTACAATCTTTTGTGGTGCAGTGTATCTGTTCATGCCAGGAAAACAAAAGTGTTGATGTACCAAACGTACTGCATCTTCAATATCTATTCTGTTAATCTCCAGGAATGATCTTTTCTTGGGGTCATGGCATTCCTCTTTGACATTAGTAATGCCTTCTTGATTCCATCCAAAGGCTTTATTGATCAATTCATGAGTGAATTGAATTGTCTTCCATGTGCCCACCTTGTCCAAAACCTTTGCTTCTGGAACCGAAATCTTTGTAGCAGCCGGCTGCATGGTATTCATTACCTGCGTACATCTTTGGAAGTCTGGTACACATATAGGTATTTTCAAAAATGCTTCAATTCCAGCTTGAGTCCATACTTCCTCGATATGTGGTAACCCTTGTATTATGGTCTTGAAATCTTGTGACATGATAGGGAAATAGTGATCCCTATCCATAATCTTGATGGTTGCCATAAAGAGAAGTTCCGAGATAGGTTGGTCATCTCGAAACCAATGTCCTCTGACCTTGGTTATTGACCCCAATGGAAGAAGTAGTTCCTCTTCCTGCTGTGTAGCTTCTGAGTCAGAAGATGTCATCTGCACTCAATATAGAGTATGAATTAGTATCCATATGTTTTTTCAGAAATCCTCCTCCATATGTTGATTAATAATTCGATGTTGCTCCGAGTGCATGGTGCCGTCCCTTTCCCGTGGGTGTGAGAAAGGTAATACCTGAATTTTTTTTCATGTATTTTTATATTTCTTGCTGAAAATAAATCATAAGAGTTAGTCCATAGCCGAAGCGATTAGTGAATTTTTTGGAGTAATATTTTAAGTATGTACAAGTGCTCTCCTATTTCCAAAGGGAAAATGTGCGTGACTATCCGAAAGTAGAAGAAAGACGTGCCGAATGCTTGGCCTTGTAATGTGGCCCTATCATGCATACTTTGGATCTTGACAACTCCTCATGTGTGCAATTGGAAGTAGTTGCTTGATGTATGCAGCTTGTCTTGTCTTTCGGCATCCAAACTTGCTTCACTTGGATGGATTGTACTGTATTTTCCACCTTTTTGATGAATGCGGTTCTTCTTCGGTAGTATGTCTGCTGATTCTGTTTTGGGAATCTCAAGTCGGTTTGTATTGCATTTGTAGTTTCCTTCTTCCTCCAATATGTCCTCTTTCTCGGTTGATGTGCCTGTTGACCATGTTGAGTATGATAGCCCTTCTGAGGATGTTCCTTGTTTGGGATGGTCGTCTTTTGGGTACATGACTTTGGGATCCATATTTTTGTTCGATCAGGTTGTGCAGCTATCAGTTTTTTTGGGATCCATATGCTATTGAGTCGTGGTTGACTGAAGTGTGCGAAACTCTTTGTCTTCTTCTTTGATTGGACATGCTGGTGTCGAAGACGTTTCTGTTGCTGGAGATATGCCTTCTTTTGGTCCTTTCTTATCCAAGCTAGTGTAGAATGTGGGATAGGGTACACTTTCACAGGTGTAGACTTCACTTCTTGCAAAGTGGTATTCGTTCCTGTGCCTTGTGGCTCTTTGAGCTTGATTTCATGTTCTTGTGCACTCTTGTGACTCTCTATACTCAAAGATGGAGTGCACACAGGACTCACGGTATTTTCACATGAAGTACTGGACGATGGGGTTTCTATAGTGCTAGTGAACATACAACCATGACTTTGTTCGTTAGGATGGACTTCTGGCTCTATAATAGCAGCTTTGGGTGGTCGTTCGTATAGCAAACTAAATACTTCACGAGGTCCAATTCTGGCCGAGATGTATCCTAAAGCCAATTGAATGGTTACCTCATATTCGTAGATCCAATCTTGTCCTAACACCACATCTTCAAGCAGATATTGGTCCTGACATACTAAGAGTCTCTGTTCCATTGTGTTGTTCCCCATATGTAAAGGTAAAGTGATCTCACCTATGCATTGAGTAACTTTTCCTCCTATTCCAATTAGCTGTGCCTTCGATGGGCGTATCTCCTCTTTAAGTCTCTGAGACAAGGAAAATCTAATGCAGCTTATTGCTGCTCCTGTGTCTATGAGAGCATCCACTAAGTGGTACTCTTTTCGTCCTGCTCCCAGATTCAGGTAAGGCTGTCTTCTTTGTTGTCCAGAGTTCTCAGTGGCTCTAAAGTTAGCCATTGGGATGAGTTCTTCTCCTACTCGATATCTCTCGTCTCTTTCTCTCATCCACTCTTTTCGTTTTCTGATACGTTCTAGGGCTTCCTGTCTCGCTTCTTCTCGTATGCGTTCTTCTTCTTTTTTCCTACTTTGAGCTCCTAACAGTCGTG
The DNA here is from genome assembly GCA_020310875.1 of Ceratopteris richardii. Lineage (NCBI taxonomy): Eukaryota > Viridiplantae > Streptophyta > Polypodiopsida > Polypodiales > Pteridaceae > Ceratopteris > Ceratopteris richardii. The sequence continues at coordinate 147,116,356 of CM035428.1, forward strand.
CTAGCATTTGATCAGTCAATGGCTCCATGAATCTTTTCACTCTGCATCCACTGATGTAGTTGGGAAGAATATCTCCGTCTAGTGTGGCGAGATTGACTGCACCACTAGTAGAGATTCGATTTATAATCATGGGTCCATATCCGCGTTTTTGGAGCTTCTTTGCATGTTGTTTGAGGGTGTATACTAGGACTAAATCACCTTCTTTCAGTCCCTTGTCTTTTATATGTGCATCATAATAAGCCTTTTGTCTCCGTTTGGCGGCATAAATGCCTGCTACCGCTTGCAATCTAGTCTCGTGCAGCTTTTCAATTTGATCTAATTGCTGAGATAATTCATGACCGTTCCACTCATACTGCTGGGCCACTTTCAAGGTAGGTACTAAGAAGTCAATTGGCAAAATGGCATTTTGCCCATACACTAGGTTGAAAGGTGTAGTTCCAATAGCCGTTTTATATGCCACACGGAAGGCCCAAATTGCGTGATGCAATTGTTTGTCCCAATCTGACCTTCCATTATTGACAATCTTTGTCATTACAGTACATAGTACCTTGTTGGAACTTTCAGCTTGCCCATTAGCTTGAGGATGGTATGGGGCTGATTTTTTATGAATCACTAAAAAGTCATTCATTAGTGATTCAATGACTTCGTTTAAAAAATGCGTTCCTCGATCACTCACTATCTCAATTGGTAGTCCAAAGCGTGTGAATATGTGCTCAAAAAGAAATTTTGCTGTGGTTTGAGCATCATTCTTTCTAGTGGCTTTTGCTTCTACCCACTTAGTCAAGTAGTCGGTGGCTACTATGATGTATTCAGCATGTGACCCTTTCGCAGGTGGATTGATAGGTCCTATGAAATCAATACCCCACTTGGTAAATGCTCTCGCACAAACCATGGGTCTTAAAGGCATGTCATCTCTTCTAATGGGATATTTTGCTCTCTGACATGTTTCGCAACTTTTCACATATGTCTCCGCATCCATATGTAGAGTTGGCCACCACAAGCCTGCAAAGAGAATCATCTTGACCGTTCTATCTACTGAGAAATGTCCTCCCGCAGCTCCTGCATGTGCCATTTCTAAGACGGAGAGATATTCATTTTCATGAATGCACAATCTTAGCTGGTTATCTCTCCCGCGTTTAAAAAGTTGTTTTCCTAAGATGATGTAATCCTTGCTCTGTTCTTCAAGAGCACGTTTTCTTGCTAGGGTAGCTCCATCAGGGTACTCTCGAGTTTTCAAGAACTTTACTAAAGGCATGCTCCACCTTGGTGCTATTGTAGAATAGCATAACGTAGAGTTCTCATCTGGGATTTGTTCTTGACAGGTTGGACAGGTTGACACATAATTATGTGCGTCTCGTTGCATAGTTGGCCAATATATGCCAAACCTCTTGAGCGTTTGCCATGTTCCAATTGCGTTCAAGTGAGTGTTCCATTGATTTATGTGTGCTTTCTGGAGCCACATTTTTTGTTCATCTTCTTCCACGCATCTCATCAGTAGTCCGCTTGAATCCTGGTGGTATAAACTTCCAGCAAGAATGTGAAGGTTCTTAGTCCTCCAAAGATCTTGCTTTCGGTTTGGCGTGATCCCATTTTTAGGTCCATGTGTGAGTATTGGGATCAATTTTTCGGCCCATTGAGGACATACTTCCAGGTTAAAAAGATAGGTGTCTGGCAAATCATCAGGAACTCCGCTAGGTGGCTCTCCGTGTTTTAACCTAGAAAGGTGGTCTGCTCTCACATGCGTGTTTCCTTTTTTGACTATTACCTCAAAGTCAAACTCCATTAGTAACAAGAACCATCGCACCAACCTTCCCGTGCTACAAGGTTTATTGACTAAATACAACAAAGCTTGATGGTCTATGAAGAATTTGAATTTGTTGGCTAAGAGGTAATGTCTAAACTTCTTTACTGCATAAACCATTCCTAAGCCCTCTCTTTCTGTAGTCGTGTAATTTCTTTCGGCTTGGTTTAATTGTCTACTCGCATAAGCGATTGGATGGTCAAGCTTTCCTTCATCAGCCGGTTGAGCTAGGATACATCCAATTGCATAGTTCGAAGCATCAACATGAATATGAAAAGGCTTGCTCCAGTTGGGTGATTTTAGGATTGGGGCTGTACTCAGCCTCTTTTTAAGCTCGTTGAAGGCCTTCTCACACTCGTCTGTCCAAGTGAACTGAGTCAATAGACCGTATAAGGGCTTAGCTATTATGGAATACATGTGAATAAACCTACGGTAATATCCACAATGTCCCATAAAGGCTTGTACTTCCTTTACATTTTTGGGTCTTGGTAAGTCCAATATGACTTTAATCTTATCCTCATCCGTAGATATCCCATTTCTTGAGACTATGTGTCCTAGTATTTTTCCTTGTCTTACCATGAAGACACATTTTTCTGGGTTTAGGCAGACTCTATACTGCCTACATTTGTTGAATATCTTCCTTAATTCCGGTATGTGATCGGGTCTTTGATTGGAATACGTGCAAAGGTCATCTACATACACTTCCATGCTTTTTTTCAAAAATTCCTTGAAAACGTGACACATTAATCGTTGAAATGTAGCTGGGGCATTCGTTAGACCAAAAGGCATGACTCTAAAGGCGTATACTCCCCATTCAGTTGCAAATGCAGTCTTGTGTTGGTCCTCAGGAGCAATGGCTACCTGATTATATCCGGAGAAACCATCTAGGAAGCTATAGACCTCTTTACCTGCTACCCTCTCCAATAGATGATCCGTAATCGGTAATGGGTAGCTATCACGTATAGTGGCTGCATTCACCTTCTTCAGATTTATGCACACTCACAATTTTCCATTTTTCTTAGGCACTACTACTAATGGCGATACCCATTCTGTGTGTTCTATCTCGTATATGAATCCAACATCCAACAACTTATCTATTTCTTCTTTTATCTTGGCTGAATACACATCATTATAAGTATAAGGTCTCTGTTTAGAAGGTTTGGCTTCGGATGTCATGGGGATTCTATGCGCACATATAGCTGGATCTACTCCTTTCAAGTCCTTATAAGTCCAAGCAAATACATCCCGGTATTCTCTTATGAGTCGAATTAACTCTTGCTCTTCTTCCGCTGAGACATCCTGTCCTATGAAAGTACATCTTTCCTCTCCTCCTTCCATGGTTACAACTATTTTCTTGGTTTGCTCTTTATTATCATATGCTATTCCCGGTTGTGCCTCTCTTTTAGGCATTTGAATAGCAACCTTCCTCTCTTCTACTTCGTATTTTTTGAAATGAGCTGGTACCTCAAATTGGTCTTGAAGCTTATTATCTTCATCTTCTAACTCCCTTCCAACTTCTAATTCTTCCTGTTGTGTGAGATCCTTATGTTGTTCATTGGCAGTGATATCCATGTTGGTGGTACTAAACCCTAGATCCATGGGTTCTGGTTCCATCTCAATGCTCTCGTAGTCCTCCTTCCAGTCTTTCTCAATTACTTCTCCTTCTTCTGCCTCCTGAAGGACTACCATATACAAACTAATGTCATAACCCTCCTCGTCAATACATTCGTTCATAGTTACCACTTCTTCGTTTACACAAACATCGAGGGTGGCTAAGATTTCCATCCAACCGTGAGGTTCGAATTCTTCGTCTGGAAATACTTGTGGCATATAAGCTGGATCTTGTACCGATCTCACTACACCTTGTTTCTGCTGCCAACTTTTTCTTCTCTCTTCTTCCTTTTTTGCAGCTTGGCATATCCATAGATGAGTGTCCTCGTTCATCCAGGATTGGTCACTAGAACCTGCACTATGAATCGATTGATCGTCTTCCTCTTTATGGATTTGATTCCATTGTAGAGGTGGTACATCTTGATATGTGTACGTATGTAGGTTGATCCTAGTGGTGACTCCTGCGTGTTGTAGGTACACTGCATCCTTTCCCCAATCTTGTACGACCTTTAGCTGTCTCATGAATGGCCTTCCCAAGATCATTTCATAATTGCTTGGCCTTTCAAAATGACATATTGCTAAAGTATGTTCGAATTCCACTCCGCACGTAGTGAAGACTACTCGTTCCAACAATCCTAAGGGTCTTTGAATTTTCATACGTGTTGGTCTCAATGCTGGTTTTCCCCATTTCTCCCAAATTTCTTTGGTAGCAATGCCAACGCCAGCTCCTGAATCTAGTATGGCTTTGGTTGTGTAACCCCTATAGGTGATTGGTAGACATGTATTTCCTTCATCCCCTTCACTAAAGTCTCCTACTTTATCCACTGGAATTCTCACCGTTTTCACTTCGTCATCTACCTTCTTCTTTTCTTCCTTGACTTCCCACTGATTGATCAATTTTTCTTTTAGATGTGGTTTTACCTTTAACAGTTCCTCGAATGTTAAGGTGCATGGGATTTTCACTTCTCTAAGGCGTTGTATGATCTCCGATGTTTGAACTGATGGATTCGTTTCTCGTCTCGTTATTGATGGAATGCGATACAATTCTGAGTTGTGCTCGTATTCCCCGGTGTAATTGGGTAGTTCCTTTACATCGTCTTCAGCTTCTTTGTCACTTGCATCCATTGGAAAATTTTTTTCTGAATTAAGTTCAGGTATTGAATCCTCTATTTCGTTTTCTGCTTTCAATTCTTCAAAGGGCGGTTCCATTCCCTCTACCTTTTTCCACTTGTCCTCTTGAACTCGCGCCCATAAATCCTTAGTCCAATCTCCTTCTGTTTCAGGGACTATGGATCCTTCCTTTCTCTCAATACCAATTTCATCATCCAGAGGCCTATTTACATTAGGCTTTTCCTGATTGTTTAGACACTCTTGGAATTTTTCTTCGCAAATTCGGTTGTTTGGTAAGGGTGATGCGGTTTTTTCTAATGTTTGTTGGGCAACTTCTATTAATTTTTTGCAGATTTCCAATCTTTCTTTCTCTAAGTCACCTCTCGGATACTCTCTCTCATGTTGTTCTATGGTAGGTCCTGCTTTTATCCTCGCTTTGTATGCCTGAATCCACATAGCTAATTCTTCAGGCATTGGGTCTGCTAATACCGATCCTACCTCCTCCCTTTTATTCTCCTTTTTATTTTCTTCTTCCACTTGTGCTTCTTCTGTTGATTTCTGTTTACTCTTTTCATTTTCCTTCTTTTGCAATAACTTTTTTTCTTTTATCCTGTCTCTCCTATGCTTCCACCTTTGGGATCGTTTACTGGTGATACTTTTTTCTGGTTCTTCGGAGTCTTCTACTCTGTGAGGGATGGGTGTATTTCCCTCTTTGTTACTTTGATTATTTTCTTCGGTTTTATCAGGGTTTTCTCTAGCCTTTGCTCTTGTTATGGCTTTTAAAGGTATAGTGTACTCTTTGTCGCTCCCTGATGATTCAATTACTTCTATCACGTTAATCTGTACATTAGATGTGACCTTATTGGGATTCTTAGGACAATCTCTGAAAAGATGCTCCTTACCACAATCGCTACAGTAGCCTTCCCAAATTCGTTGTGGTGGTGGTGGGTTTGGCAATGTACATTCTCTAATATAGTGGTCACCTCCACACCTGTAGCATGGTCCTCTAGGTACAGGCGGTCTACTCATTGGTCGAGGTGGCATGGTTGCTCTAGGAGCTGTGTACATTAATGGTACATAATCTTGCTCGTAGTTATATGAACTCTCTGACGTCTCCATGCCATAAGCATATGGGTCATATTGTTGCCCATATTCCATTATTGAGCTCTCATAACCTGGGTATGTTCCTTGACTAGGTTCGTAAAATGAGTCATATGGTTCACTACTAGTCAAAGGTGTAGCTGGCACTATGGCCCTTTCTAAGTTTTCCTCTGGTTGTGCTATCTTAACTGGGACAACGTTCTGAGGGTGGGGCGGTTGTTGTCCTAGCACTGGTTGAGGCTGTGTATATCCCTGGTATGCGTATGGTCGTGGTATTGGTGCCTGCTGCTGATATGAGGGATATCTAAAGGTTTCTCCTCCTTGCTGGTTCTGCGGATATCCATATGGTCTCACATAAGGTTGTGTGGGTCTGGTTTGCCTATTGTAAGGATAGTTCTCAGTGCTATGATTTGTGTATCTCTGCTCTATATTGCAATATTGTAGTGGTCCGGGGACAGAGGGTCTATGGGGAGCATAGGTAGGTGGTGGGACTATTCCCCTAGTACACAAGTGAGAAGGATGATCCCCTCCGCACTGCATACATCTTCTAAGCATAGGCGTTCTCATAGGATTGGTGGGATAATTCCTCTGTCCTTGAACATTCAGTTTTTTAGCTAACAAGTCGGTAATTTCCTCTATGTTGTTTTTAGGGTTTGATGTGCTACTTGATGACTCTTCACTTTTCACACTACCTTGGGGTATTTTCAAGTCTTCTGCAAGGTTATCCTCTAGGTCTATACATTCCTTCATACACTCTTGCAAAGTTTGAACTCTCTTCACGTACACTAATGACCTCAAGGTTCCGTTCAATAGTCCTTCTAAAAACAATGATACCATCTTGTTTTGTGTTGGTCTCTCTTCTACGGGGCATCTATCCACATACTGCTTGAATCTCCTGGCAGCCAATCTGACTGACTCAGTTGGAACTTGTTTGAAGCTGTGGATTAATGACGAAGAATTGTTTTTAATTCCAGATTTGGTAAATTCTTTAATCATTTCTTGATACACCTGATCCATGTTCTGGAAGGTATTTGGATCCAGTGGCTGAAACCAAGCCAAAGCTGTGTCTGACAAGGTAAGGCCAAAAGACTCATATTGAATCATGAAGTCATCTACCTGCTCAGCTCTAACTACTTGTTTAAATTCTGCTATGTGATTATAGGGTTCACTCGAGCCATCATAATGATTTCTCATGCACTTGGCCACTTGGATCGGTCTTAGTCTCCTTCCTGCTTCAGGTTATCTCGGCATTACAGGGTAATTTGGTCTTCCCATTGGTATACCTGGTGCTCGTACTACCTGTGGTCTGACTGGAGTATGAACTCCTTGTCTTGGGTCAATAGCTGGTTGTGGCCGGTAATTAGGATTAGTGGCAGGCATTGCGAATTGTACATGTGGTCTGATGGGGATCTGGGTTCGTTGAGTTTGTTGTGTTTGTCCCGAATGTTGACTTGAATCATTTTGAGAAGTTCCATGTGGATTCCGTGAAGTAGTGGCTTGGTCCCTTGGGGGGAACACTGGGATGTTCTGATATTTCAGCTCAGCTCTCTCTAATTCAGTGACTGGCCAATACCTTCTGTGGTTTTTGTCCAAATATGTGATGATGGTGGGGAATTCAGGATCTTGTAACTCATAGACGGTAACTGGGTTAGGAGCAGCTTCCCATATTGAGGAATGGGCTCTGAGCAGGTGCTCCATTCCATTGATCAAATATACATCTATTAGAGTGTCATCCTGGGGAACTAAGTCTCCTCTCCAAAGTTTAGTAATTGTTGATCTCCCTCTAGGAGTAGTTACTTGTTCTTCAGTTCCATATCCATTTAAGCTTGAAGTATTATTTTCCTCACCACGCTCATTAATGATTTCAGGGTGTTCTGTGACCACGTATTGAATGTCTTGTTTATCCATGTACAGTCCTCCTATGTACTTAACTGCCGGTCTTGGCACTATGTAGGCTTCTGAAGCCTTTCTCAGTCTGGCCACTGATCTGTTTAGACCATCCAAATAGATAGGGATCTCATTGTGGTTGGTGTTCACATACTCTAAGGAAGTTCTATATTCGCCCTCAATGATGGACATTTGGCCAATCATGGGCACGGTGTTTTGCATATCCTCTGAAGCCATGGGGTTTTCTCCTTCTGACTCACTGGAGGTCTCAGAATAGTGTGAACGGTTGCTTGGTTCGGCAGCACTCCCTACAGAAGAAATTACACTTCTTCGGCTTCCTAGGGTTCTTCCTGATCTCAGGTTCATTCACTTAAGAGCTCTGATCAATTCTGGTCCACCTTTAGCCTCTAGAGTCCTAAGTTATGGCTCAGAAGTCTAGGGAAAACTTAGGCTGGAATGTGACTGAAAGAAAATTTCAAGTCACGATACTTGACTCTCACGATCTCTGAGAAAACGATCGCTGACAAACGACACTTGGATAAAACGATCGCTGACAGACGATACTTGGATGAAACGATCGCTGGTAGACGATACTTGGATGAAACGATCGCTGGAAAACGATCTTTCCCTAAACGATCTCTGACTGGGAACGATACACGACCTCTCAATGAAACGATCTACGACCTCTGACCGAAACGATCGCTGGAAAACGACACTTGGGTCTAAACGATACTTGATCAAAACGATCGCTGGAAAACGATCTTTGACCAAACGATCTCTCGCAAAACGATCTTTGGCTGAGAACGATACACGACCGACGATCTCTAGTAGAAACGATCGGCGATACTTGGGCTGAAACGACACACGATCTCTCACTAGACGATACACGATACTCGAATAGAAACGATCTATGATCTTCACCAGAAACGATCTGCGATACTTGGGTTGAAACGATACCGATCTTTGACAAGTGTCGCGATCTCCGCCAAACGATCGACGACCGACGACACCCGTGACAAACGATACGCGACCTTTGACAAGTGTCGCGATCTCTGGATAACGATACTTGGCAAACGATACGCGATCGACGACCTCTGATCAAAACGATCTCTAACGAAACGATCTACGATCTCTATCTGAAACGATCTACGATCTCTCACGAAACGATCGACGACCGCTGGGAAATATCGCGATACTCAACCGCAGGAGTAAAACGATACTCGACCGCAGGAGCAAAGCGATACTTGACCCTATTTCAAATTTTTGTAATGTTTTTTTGAGATTTGATGTTTCCCCCTTTCTCACCTAGCTCTTCTCTCTTACCCTCACCCACTGTATCAATCAACAAATGACTTTTAACCCCCTGAGAGTCCAAACGATACTCAGCGCAGGTCGTTTTCACACTGAAATTGATTTTTTTGAATGATATAACTGGATTAAGACTTGCTAGGCTCACCTCTGATGCTCTTTCAACACCTTGCTCCCTTTCCCTTGCTTTGTAATGCTCCAGGTCGCCTAAAAACTCGCCCACGATCGCTGGAACTCACACGACACTCGACACTGCTCTCCACGATACTTGTTCAACAAGTAATTTGAAAAATGAAAATTTTTTGGCTTTTATACTTGGGAATTCTTAGCTTACAGAAAAAGGAAATTTTTGAACAACCCTAAAGCCTACTCTACTCTCCACTCACTCCTATTCTACTTCTTCTACTCACTTCCCTAATCTATCAACTCACTACACACACTCCAAGAATGAGAAGTAGCAAGTGCGGCTGAAATTGACTTACCAAAGAAGAGAAGATTTCCGCTCCTCCAAGTTCTTCAAGGCAAAAAGCTACTTACCATCACACGAATGCCTCGGTTTGATTCGTCACTCCCCGGCAACGGCGCCAAAAAGTGTGTTGACCTAAACTTCAACTTAGGGACTTGCGGAGAAAGAGACTATACCTCAATCCCCTCACAAGTGCATATAGTGGGGATACACGCTTTTAATTATCAATCCGAAGAGTATGCAAACCTAGCCGAGTGTATGAAGACATGCAATCACGTAATGGTCAATGCAAATGAACCACTCAAGAATGAAAATGAGATAAATACTTATCCTAATGAGCTTCCACTGTAGGTCAAGACGAAACGATACTTGGTGCAGCAGCCGTCAGTATTTTGGACTTTTCTCCCAGCTCAGAGCTCCAAACATAGCAAATAGCATATGCGTTTCGAAGCTCTCGAGAAGACGCATCCAATGGCAGTGGTTTCACTCAATTCCGACGCTCCTACTTCAAGTTATGACAGAAATACTGAATCGCGAAAATACTTTCCTACTCTTCAGCACTTCCTACACCTCGCACACACCTTTCCTACAGCAAAGAAACGATCTCAAGGATAGACAACACTCACAAGCACTCTTTCCAAGCAATACACATGCATACAAGCTCGCGAAGAAGGAGATGAAGAGGGAAGAAGACACAAATTCGAATTTCTGTGCTCTCTATTCTCACAATGGCAAAAAGTCCTTTACAAAGAGTCACATTTGACTTATATACTAGTGCCCTAAAAATGGTCCTTTCACACAAGTGACCGGCACTTTATTCACTAAGAGCTAATTTCCTACTATTTTACATGGGTAAGCTTCTATTCTTCTGTGGGAATGCATCTAGAGGACTCCTCTAGTGCCTTTACAAAGGGAAATATATTACAAAAATGAATATGTTACAAAAATATGTGGTCCAAATCGGAAAAATTTTGGGGCCCATCTTTTTCTCTACTTTGTGTGCTCTTTGGCTCTGCAACACTCAACCACATGGAAGAAACGCCGATGTCTTTGAGAATGGCGGATCAAACACAAGTGAAGCCTGCGGGCCTTTTGAAGAATGTAAGTACAATTGTGGGCGGTTTAGAGTTTAAAGTTGATTATCTGATAGTAAGACCAAGGACCTCAGAGGCTACCTTCTCGATCCTACTTGGACGGCCATGGCTGGTGCAAGCCGAATGTGTGCATGACTGGCGCACATGTTTTATTTCGATAGGGCCAAAGTCTGATCGGATTTAGTTGCAAGTATCCCCACCCTCGAGCAACAAGAAAAAGACAATAATAGTAGATGAGATGGAAAAGAAAGAAAAGGAGAAAGCAAGGCACGAGAGTGCACGAGCTAGGTTTTCTTTGAACACGGACACCTACAAGAATCTGCTTCAAGACGGGTTCAACTTGCAGCTCTCCAAAAAGCAAGACACGAAGATGGGAGAATATCAAAATCCATTGCTCTATAAAGACGATTCCGATCAGGAACTACTAGGATGGTTGGCAAGTACAGGCGAGGCTGAGTGCTATACAATGCACATCGACCCGGTGGAGAAGGAGAAGAAAATGAGCCAGGTGGTGGATCCTCATGCAAGGAGGGAATACTCTTCGAAAAATAGAAAATGCTCTTTTAGAACTCGTGATCGAGGATATCATCAAAAGTTGACAAGGAACCAAGAAAGTCAGCTATCGTCTAGCACCAAGAGAGTACATAATGCCATGAGCAAGGGTACATGCAAGGGGGAGCACGAGGGCAAAGGTAGATCCGGGAGAGAAAAGTGGTGTGTGGATCACGACAGTTCTAGCAAGGAATTAGTTGATCGAAAGGAGAACCTCTTGAAAGCAAGAGATAAGGAGAACCAAGGTGTTGGTAAAGAGAGGATTTTCATACATGAAGGATTGGAGAAAAAACATGCATTAGGAATTGCACCAGAAAAGAGTACAGAGAGTAAAGTGCTTCATGCAAAGAATACGTGCAGGACTGGCGATGGCCTAAAGGAGTTAGGATTGGCCCATGCCGAGCATGCCAGAGTTATTCGAATGAGGTTTGATTGGATTAAATGTCAGGATAGCGAGCCGAACGTACAAGGATCGATAGGTGAATGTGCATGGATAGGACTTCGAGTGAGCCGTTGGATGATGGCACTTTTTTGTGTGATTTGGGTGTTCTCATGAGAGATGTGTGGTTGGATACGAGAACGAAACGAGAAGGCCTTTCTCTACTTGTTCATTCAATTTACCTTTTGTTTGTTGGAATTGCAGAAACTGGTAAACCAAGTGTGCTACTATGTAGGATCACTGAGGACTAGGCAACTAATGGCTGATCGCTAGGAAGTGATGACGGAGCTCCTGAAGTTGAGCCTGACTCGCCTTAGAGAAGTTGTCGGGATTCGAGTACGATGAAAGACTACATTAGACATTCCGGGGACTCACATTCTAGGACACCTAGGGATAGGTATACAAGGGACTAAGGCATAGCTGGTTGTAGTTACCAAGTGAAAAGTTGAATCGATGAATACATATGTAGTGTCTATAGCTGAGAGGATGAAGTGAAGAGGTGGTTGATCTGTCAAAGGCTAGTGTGTATCTGTTTTGCATGTATGTGTGGGAACAGTGGGTAAAGTCCCTTTCTTCCTCTCCCTAATTCTCAGGACCTGGGTGAACTAATTTACTACGAAAAGGAAAACGGAAAAAAAACAAAGAAAAGAAAAGAAAAGAAAAGAAAGTGTGTTGTGTGATCATACCAATGCGCTATGGTGGGCTAGTAGGTGGGTGGATTTATCCTCGCCGGGTGGTTAGGACCACGAGCCGCAGCTAGTTTCGCCATAGGCTTGGGATGTATATGTCCGTGTCTTCGCTACGCGCCATAACGGGTTGGTAGGTGGGTGGAGTCATCGTGGCTGGGTAGTCACGACCATGAGCCGCATCCAGTTTCGTTATGGGCTAGCTGATATATGTTATGTGTTATCATTATGTGTTTGTGTGTTGTGCGCTGCATTGCGTTGGTAGATGGGTGGAATCAACCTGATCGGGTGGTCAGGTCCACGAATCGCATCCAGTGTCAATGTAGGCCAACGTGCGATTAAAATAAAATTTTCATATGAAGTTATTCCCCACTCCTGAGGGGGAGAGAGAGAGAGGAGAGGGCGATGATCGCCTGGAAGGGAATGTTAGTTGCTTGTGTGATTAGTATATGTTGGCTTGCGACAGATCAGCTCACTTTGGATCAACATTCTTGAAGGCACGGAGACTGTATATGTACTTATGGATGAGGCTCTAGCGAGGTAATGCAACGGTAGTGCTTTATAACTCGTATGCTCTATCTGAGGGTTTTTCTAGTGTTTGGGACACTCTAGGGTTCTGAGGTATGTCTTGACTTGCACTCGAGTTTCGATGATTTTTGTAGGACGACGATGGCGATTCTTCGGAAGTGTCTAGTCATGGAGTAGTTGTACATAGCGAATAGTAGGTCAATAAAGGGGTATGCATTTTGGGCATCTTTGCATCTCCGATCGTGTTCATTCCAGTTGTCGTTGTTCATTTCAGTTGTTGTTATTTTCTTTTCTGTTTGCCGCAATAGTAGTTGCATATCTAAAACATGGAAAGGGTGCATGTGTTATTCTGGTTGAGATCATTGTCATAATGGAATGTATGAGCAAAGTAATGCATGGCTGAAATGGAATTGCATATATGTGCATGTTCTTGAATCGTTTTGGAAGTGACTGATTTGAATGTATTTACGAGTGATTTTTGAGCACTAATAGCTTCGATGAGTGCAGGTTCAGTGGAAATGGCGGCTCGATGGAAAGGTATGTGAACTAATTGAAAATTGACATGTTCATGGTTGTTTGAGTTTTATTTCAGCATGAACGGCTTGTCGAGGACGACTTCGCAAATAAGAAGAGGGGAGTATGTTAGCTCACAAAATGGTTGATTTTTATGCACTAATGTGTTGCTATTTGGCCGAAGAAGATGTTTGATTACAGGTACTTGAAAAGTGATCAAATGTTTGAAGGGAGGTATTTGCAACTACATGACGACATCATGATCAAAATGAACTGGAAACTTGTTGGTTCCATCTTGGGGGTTGGAGCCTTCCTATTAATCATGGTTCTTTTGTGGTTTTTGTACAAATGGTATATGAAATTGACTAAACCGTTTGAAGATTTATGGTATGGTCCTGAGGGAGTCATTCGTTATCACGTAGAAGATATTGTAACTGCAATAGACAATTTTCACAGTCGACATGAAATCGGAGCTGGTGGATTCGGAAAGGTTTATTATGCAGTACTTGATGGAAAAGAAGTGGCTATCAAGCGTGCGAACTCATCCTCAATTCAAAGCACCTCAGGTTTTCGGAATGAAGTGGTGCTATTGAGCAGACTTCATCATGTAAATCTTGTACGCCTTTTATGTTTCTGTGAGGGAGAAGGAATCCAGATTCTTGTTTATGAGTACATGTCGAATGGGAATCTGTTTACAATGCTTTTTAAGAGGAAAACAAGCCTTAGCGGGTTGACAAGACTTGACATAGCTATAGGAGTTGCTCATGGCTTGGAGTACCTTCACACTTTTGTGGGTCCTCCTGTCATACATCGGGATGTGAAACCAAGTAATGTACTCCTTGATAATAATTTAGTGGCCAAATTGTCAGATTTCGGTTCTCGAAAGTGGCACCTGGATTCGATTCTGAAATGCCTACAAGACCCTATGGAACGGCTGGTTATATCGATCCTCAGTATGTACTCATAGAGCAGCTGACTTCAGCTAGTGATGTGTATAGCTTTGGTGTGGTTCTATTGGAGTTAGTCATTGGTCACAAAAGCATTGACAATGCACAAATAGATGGTCAGAATCTTGTCGAATGGGTAGCAGTCAAACTGAGCAGTGAAGGTCCCGAATCTGTTGTCGATAAACGGCTCGGTAATGATTATCCCAAGCAAATTTTCCACGACATTATAAGGCTTGGCTTGGATTGTGCAGCATTCAAATCTGGGGAAAGGCCATCGATGAAGGCAGCGGTGACGATCCTCGACGCGTGCCGGTGGTCAGTAGCAACAGACGTTCTGTACCGAATGACGCGGAGTCCTCCATAGTTAATGAGGGAGGGCACTCGCACTGAGTTGTTGGGGGGGGGTCCTCCAGCCTAATGAGCACAGAGGAGTGGGAGGGGCAGTCCGTTTTTCTGGCAGGACTGACGAAGAAACGGAAAAAGGGGGCTGAAAAGGATCTAGCTCATCTTCCTGGCTAGAGGTTAATTTGGTGAAGCGCTGCTGTTGATTACCTATCGGGCTGGAAGCAACTGGACCTGAGCTGGGCAAACCCAAGGAAACCTGCTGAAGAAGCAACTTGGCTTGATGCTCTGGAAGCAATTCGATCTATGGCTGGGGGGGGGACTGCATTAGCTGAACGAGAAGGAGCGGAGGAGGTGAATGAAGTCGGACAGAAGAGCTTCTGAGTTCCACGGTTGGCACTGCAGGCGTTCATCTGCATCCTCACGCTCGGCCTTCTTGATGCAGGGTTGGTGTCTGTCGTTACAATGTGTTCATCGCATCCCTTTACGCACATGTGACACAAAATCTATCTACTGTGTGGCCACCAGATCACGAATATATGTCTACATAATTGTACAGAAGGTTGTGTGTGTGTGTGTGAGAGAGAGAGAGTTTTTTCGCTTTGTGTGATTGGGTGCCACTTAGACTCCTTCGTCATCGCTGTCTGCGGGTTCTTCTACTATTGCCCACATCCTAAGTTCTGCTGCATCTCTCTGGCATTTGAGCTTTAATTATGGACTGTGTTTGTGGTGATTCTTGACGACGCATGCATCTGCTAGTTCGTGCCGCCCATTAGATGTTTGAACGCACCAAGTCTGATGTAAATATGATGAAGTAAGGATGCCGAGGAGAAGAAATAGAGTGCAATCTTCAGACGGGAGCCCAACTGGAAGCAGGAACCAAAACTGTAGATAATAGTTTTTTTCTACATCACTGCTGCTAGCGACACCATAGTCTGCGCTGCTAGAAGGAAGGAGGTTCGAAAAATTTTCAAACCAAGTTCACTGGGAAACGAAACATCACGAGCATTGCTTCTACTTCCTATTCTGCAATCGCACTATTGTACTTGATATGGAGAACCATCATCAAAGTTATTGACACTATTTCTCAAACAGTGAATCAACTACACCAGCTTCACTAGAATTCACTTTCTTGCGCTTCTCGGCAAGTTCTGATTCGTACTTCTTGCCTTTGTTTTCTCGTGATAGTGCCTTGCAGAAAGCATGAGCCTTGACTCTGACTAATTTATGTGAGCCTTGAGCCCAACCAATTTGTGTGGGTGACATGCATCAAGAGAATATGGGACACAGGATAAATGTCTGCGCATCACCAAAATACCATCTCGTTTATGCTTGTGGAAACGAACAGATGAGAGAGAGATTATGGGATTTCTTATGACCGATATGGGTTTTCTTATGACCGATATCAACTTGTTAAGCCATTAACTCCCGTTTTCCTGATTAGATGAGCTAAATCATTGGCTTCTGAACTTGACATTTTCAAGAAATTGAAGAAACAATGTCTGATTGTAGTTAATTTTCCTCATGCTACAAAGGCAGTTTGTGGGTCATTATGTTGTTTCACCCATTACGTTTAAATCGAAGATTTGAGTAACTGTATTCTTATAGAAGTGTTCACTCAGAGCTGAGAAGTCAGTAAAATATCTTGCAAGAGCCCGGAAATTCCGTGAGCTCCTCTCTCCGTCTTTCTCTGTCTGGGGGATCTTATTGCACATGTTGGATTTGTGAAACGGAAATTCTCGTCAAAAAATGTGTGAACAACTGGAAACATGTTGAAGATAAATGCTTCCAAAAAAATGATCTTCCCCGTCACCGTGATGCTTCCTTATTCGATTTCGAATAACATCAGATAATGCTCTCGTGATGCACTTTCACTCCTTTTCAGCGTGACATAACATAATCCTCTATGAAATCGCCGACGGTTCTATCTTTAATTTGTGATACAAATTAAACTGACCATTCGCAATGATCTGCTACACTCGAAGTTAGGAAATGAATGGCGAACGATTCGGCTCACGATCAAAGAGTTGAAGGAAACTGTAGTCGTGTTAGAGAGAGAGAGAGAGTAAAAAGGATAATTGGGTGCAACTGTGTGTGAAGACGAAAGAGAGCGGTTGAGAGAAAAAGAGGAACGAAGGGTAGATAGATCACGAAACAAGGAGTGTGAGCAGAAGGAGAGTGCCCTTTACGCCTTATTGAGGACTTAGAAGAGGGCCGATAGGTCGATTTCAAGTAATTTGGCAAAGCAATAGCCTCCGTGCACATCTTTCCCTTGGATTGAGAGTGCTAACATTTGGTGTGTTTGCCGGATCCATACGAGCTAGTGCATAGCCATAAGAAGAACCCATTGCGAGATCATTGTGGGCTCTAGGTAATCCAAGTAGACCGATTCCGAGGGATTTGAACAAAATAAAGTCTCGTAAAACCACTTTTTCTTGCGGCATTAAGAACCTTTCATTTGGTGCGTCTGCGGGGAAATTAGCTTGGTACGTCTCTATAAGAGAGTGCCATAGGTTTGCCTAGCGCCACAGGTTGGCCGAGCTTGCGGACCCCACGATCTAGTACATGAGCGAGGGGAGCTCATCGTCAGGAGCGACACAAACTCAAAGAGAGGAACGCGCTCAGAGAAGAGCCCTTGAAAGAGAAAGAAGAAGGTGGGAACCGCCAGGTGAGTGGACCTCGATTGGTTCAAAGAAATCAGTCAGAAACGTGTACTCCCGTAGGAGAGTCGCGAGTCAAGTACGGAAGTTTGAAGGAGGGATCCTGAGGCCACGTGCATTAAATTTCTGGGATCGAAGTGATATCGACATCACACCTCTGTTCGAAATGGCTCAGCGAATTTCAGTCCACTTAGGGGACTTCACCAAGTTTTCGGGTACTTGGGACGAAGATCCGGATAGCTTTATCCAGTTGTTTGAGGTCACATGTGAGGCCAATGACGTAGTTGACCAAGACCAAAGGTTGAGAATTTTTCCGGCTATTCTCCGTGATGAGGCAGCCAATTGGTATGGGAATCTGACACCACAAGAACGTGGAACTTATCAGATGCTTAAGGAAGCCTTCTTGGCAAAGTTTCGACGACAAGGCTTCCAAGATAGATTGGCCCAACAAATGGATTATTTGCGACAAGGAGTCAATGAGAGCATCGACAACTATATTCAGAGAATGGAGACTTTGGTAAGAAAAATGGGCGTGAATGCCCCGAATGATGAGACATTGAAACGTAGATTCATTTCAGGATTGCGAGATCCTACGGCACAGCAGCACATCAGCCTGACAAGACCTGCGACTTTAATGGATGCTAAGGAACAAGCGAGGCTGTGGGAGGAAGTACAATTATGCCAACAAAGGAAGATGGAGCTCTTATACGAGCCTATGGGGGGCCCAGGAAACATACCGATGAAAGATCATGGCCAAGGAAGTCCCGCATTGACGACCCCAGCTTTTGTAGCTGCCACTAGCACGCCAGGCGAGGTAAAGCCTGCGCTAACCGAAGAACGAATATTGGAATTGGTCACGCAAGCTATAAAAGCTTCCACGATAACTCAAGAGACGTACACAGTAAAACCAGAGGTCACAACAAACCCGAATCAAGTGTTTTGATCGAATACATGGTGTGGAAAGTGCCATGGTTACGGCCATTTGGCTTCAGAATGCCCTACAGTCTCGAGAGTATTCACAGATAGATCGCCACCTAGGATGCGGTGTACTTTTTGTGGAAGGACAAATCACACTGAGGACCGATGTTACAACAAGAGAGCCTATGAAGAAAGGACCATGAAAGCAGGAGATACAAGAGAAAGACCTTACACGGGGTTGCCTGCTCAAAGTGTTCCACCTACATCTCGTTGGGAAAACAGACCTACTTATGGATATGGTGCTCAGGGTCAAGGAGGAGACTATCCAAGAGGAGCCGCGCGTGATCAAAGAAGAGATGGTCCAATCCAGTGCTGGAGATGTCATGGCTTTGGCCATACTCAATCTAGATGTCCAAACGAAAAGAAGCCAATTGATTATACTCCATTATGTAGGTACTGTAGTGGGGAGGGCCACTTTGATGAAGATTGTCCAAAACGAAGAGCTTCTGCCGGCAAGGAAAAAGGACCAGTAGGATCCTCGAACTATGTTGATACTCAAATGCATCCCACATCGAGAGCCCAAGAGCACATTCCTACGATCGGAGTAGTGTTCAAGACACCGAATCCTCAAGAAGGCTCTAGTTCGTCGATGCACTTTGTGGATGCTTACGAGGCCAAGAAACCACACAAAGATCCAACTGTGGCAGTAGTCACAAGGACTCAAGAGTACTCGAAGAAGAATTCAGGAGGCGAAGGTGAAGAAGGAAGTCAAGAGAGGATAGCGGAACACGAAGAGGTAGAAAACCAAGTTGGAAGATTTGTTGGGCAGCAAGAGTTTGAGGATGGGGAAGAAATTGAGATCCTTCCACCAGTAACCAAGGAGTTTGTGCCGGGCATAGCACCCTTCCCTGAAAGATTGAAAGCTCCTACAACTAGAAAGGAAAGACAAAGCTCGGAAGAAGTAGATATTGTGAAGTTACTTGCTGACACTGAAGTCACGCTGGACATTGGCACATTGCTAAAATGTTCGCCTGTTTATAGGAAACAATTCTATAACGAATATATTAAGAAGCCGAGGAAAGCTCGAGATAAAAATAGACAAGATAAAGATGTCCAAGGGATCATTCAAAGTATTACGACGCAAATTGATTCAAATGCTCCAGCTGTGACGGTCAAAATTAAAGGATATGCAGTCCCTGGTGCTCAGTTAGATAGTGGAGCTGCAGTCAACCTTATGACAGAGTTCATGATGAAAGCTTTGGGCCTCAACCACATGGAAGAAACGCCGATGTCTTTGAGAATGGTGGATCAAACACAAGTGAAGCCTGCGGGCCTTTTGAAGAATGTAAGTACAATTGTGGGCGGTTTAGAGTTTAAAGTTGATTATCTGATAGTAAGACCAAGGACCTCAGAGGCTACCTTCTCGATCCTACTTGGACGGCCATGGCTGGTGCAAGCCGAATGTGTGCATGACTGGCGCACAGGTTTTATTTCGATAGGGCCAAAGTCTGATCGGAATCTCCCCTGCCTTGGTTTCCACCTCTGCCTCTTCCTCTACCTGCAAAGTTTGCTTGGAAAGAGCTACCTTTATCTTCAATCATCTTATTGCTTGATTTTTCCTTGACTTTAGCTTTATCACAATATAAGGTAGAAGTTTGATTACCTCTTGAGGACTCACCACCTTTGCTAATATTTTCTTCATAAGTTAAGGTTTTGTCCATGTGTGTGTTGAGGTCAGGTACATGCATATCCATGTACAAATCCATGGCTGTTGTGAAGGACTCCCACTTCTCATCTGCTTTGATTCAATTTATGCTTTTTCTAATGATTTGTTCCTCTTCAATTACCTCTCCAATGCTTCCAAGTTGATCTCAAATCTCCTTCATCTTTGTGACATAATCAGTCATAGTTTACTTGGGGCTTTTCTTCATTATTGTGAACTCCATCCACTATTGGTTCTTCCTTACTTGAGTGTTGGAGAAGAAGAAAGAAGCAAGTGCATTACAAGTCCCTCTTGATGTCTTCCATCCCTTGACATGAGGTAAAAGGAAATCAGAGATTGATTTTAGGATATAGGACCTTGCAACCACATCCTTTGAACACAAATTTGAAAGTCTTTCCTCTTCTTCATATGATGGTTGCCCTTTGTTCCTCATAGTTGGCATAGCTTCATCTCCACATGTGTATCCAAATAGATTCCTCCCTTGAGGTAAGCCTCCATCCTTAGAGACCATGAAGGGTAGTTGTTTCTATCCAATTTGTCAATTGTTGATGGAAATCCATCTCCCATGTTGATTGACTATGCTCTGATACCATTGTGGAGAGAGATGGTGGATGCAACCTCAAGATCAATTGGTGCTGCTACAACCAGCTTCACACCAGCCAATTGAGACTTCCGAGTTGGTTAGTAGACCCTTTAAGCTTCTTAAATCCGCAAAAAAAATCACCCAAGTGCTTTGGAACAAGTATCTCATAGTTGGAGTCAAGACAGGCTAGTTGCAAAATGACTAGCTCCCAAAACTTAATATTTTTGTACATACACTTGCTAGAAAAAATGAACAGTGCTCTCAACCTGGTAGGAATTAGAAAAATTCATTTTGGAAATAGCAAATAGACTTAGCAAGATTCCTAATCCAAGTTAAAACACTTCAATTCATCAACTGAGCACTGAGAAAACGTTTTAGCAAAATCTGTAAGACTTCTGCCATTCTCGGGCTCTATAGAGATAGATTAGTGAGCTATAAAATGCAGACTTCTCACAAATGGTAAATTCAATGGACGTGAAATTTTTTGCGATTAAATTGGACTTAAAGATCTATTCAATTCACTTTAAAACTCTGAAAATGGTTACGTATAGCCTGAGATATGAGGTTCTGAAGTTTACTGTTCTGGGTGAGTATAGGAGAGAACAAATCAGAGAAGAAGTAAACAATGAATGTATAGATTCACATATAATTACAACCTCATTGGAAACGAATACTTGCACAATGGGAGTAGAATGATAGAGCTATGGACTAAGCTCTTCACTCTCTACAAATGGACATGAAATGGGCACGAATCAAGAACTTCTTTGGTGACTTCCTTCTTGCTCTTTTTATAGCTACTTGTGGAGGTAGTTTTGAATTTGAATTCAAATGACTTCACATAAAAGTGATGCTAGGAATTAGGAAATATTCCCTAAGCTAATGGATTCATGGTTTTAGGTAATTAGAGCTAGGAATCTGTTTTTACATCATGGATGACTTAATCCATTCTTTCTTTTACAATTACAAGAGATAAAATGTACTCTTTTACATGAGGTGTTCATATGTCTATGTTGGCAGTAGCCAGAGGCATAGACGAAGTGGAAGCATGTAAAGACAGAGCACCACGAAGTAGCAGGGAGTCAGTCGAATCATTTTTCAAACAAATATGTTTCAAAATACTTTTCAAAAACCTCCAATAGTGATTTTCATAACTTTTGTACCATATGTAACATAGGAAAACCCTTTTTGTAATTTATAGCTCCATTTTGTGCAAGTCGAGGAGTCCTCAAGCTTGAGGAGCTTAGGTAGAGTGAGCTTACAAATTTTGGCTATTTTTAGACACCGTTTACCCTTTCAAATAGCACCTAGAACCTATTTTTTAACTATGTCGGTCATTAGATGTGAAACCGGTCAAAACTAGTCTAGAATCTATAAAAAGAGCTAGAGAGCTCATTTTTTAGGTTAGCTTGTATGAATAGAGAGAGCTTAGAGCTAGTTTGAGCTTTCAATTGAGATGTTGAGTAATAGAGTCTATTTCCTACCTTCCATTGTGTCTTGCTTGTCTCTACATGTGTGTGTATGTGTGTGTGCATCTCTATGCTTCGCACCGTCACTCTCACTACATCTCACATTCACGATCTTTATATCACTCCTATCTCTTCCGGGGATTGAAATTAAGGATGTGGAGCTTCTTAACGTGGTTCTCACCATTGTGCTAGAGCAACAATCTACAAATATGATTACTAATGAACATCATATCAAGCATGTAGGCTTGGGCAAAATGCACCAACAGTATGCACTTCTTGAACGAAGTCATTGAAAACCTTCTCTAAGCATTCTTGGTGGTGCATAAGAATTTTGCCCCCTATCATCCACAAGCTAATGGACAAGATGAGAGCACAAATAAGGTCCTATGTAATATATTGACAAATTTGGTAAACAATAAATGCTCTGATTGGGAAAAACAGCTTCATTATGTTGTTTGGGCTTATCGAGTTGCCTACAAAATGGTACTCAATGCCACCCCATTTTAGATGGTCTTCGGACAGAATGTTGTGCTACCATTGGACTTCCTAATCCCAGCTTTAAAAGTAGCACAAGATCATGAGTGGAATGGACATGAGTTGTCCTCTAGGATCTTTGATCTAGAATGCTTAGGTGAGACGAGGCTACGAGTGGCAGCAGGCATCTATGCTGCAAAGAAAAGACAAAAGGCATACTTCGATGCACACATCAAGGATAGAGGATTGAAAGAGAGAGACGTGGTGCTAGTTTATACACTAAAGCACCATGCTCATAAAATAGAAAAAAGAGGATATGGACCCATGATCATAAATAGAATTTCCACTAGTAGTGCGGTTCAATTGGCAACTCTAGAAGGTGACATCTCACCAACCTATATTAGTGGATGTAGAGTCAAGTTATATCAAGAACCTCTTATGGAGGATATGCTAATGAGACTCAACAGTGCTAAGAAGCGAAAAGAAGAAGAGATAAGGGTTAGAAAAGAAGCACAAGCAGATGCTAGAGAGTGCATTAGGCAAAATAAGTTAAGGTAATTAGGCCTAGATGTCGATCCAGAAGCCCCAAGATATCACATGGCCATGTGCCAGACATCAAGTGTGAATGCTTCTCAAATAATTGATTGACATCCCTTTGTGACTATAGAGGTAGGACAAGGAAAGGATGTAAGGACTGTGAGAACATTGATTGACTCAGGTGCAACAAATAGCGCAGTCAGACTCTCATACTGCCAAGATCTTCAATTGAACATCAATCCCATAGAGGCCTATCTCATAGGATTGGGAGGTGCGGAGACCCGTTGTTGGGGCAAGGTGGAGCTCCCCATCTACCTTCAAGATGTCCCAATGATGGTCAAAATGCTAGTGTGTGAAGATGACGACCATACAAAACCACTTATCTTGGGTCAAGATTGGATTTTTGACCATGTAGTCAACTTAAATTTTAGAAGCCAACTTCTTCAAGTTTGGGTACATGACCAATGCATTACATTAGAATTAGAGAATTGCATGATCACAAATCCAAGTGTTACACATTCTCTTAGTTCTTATAAGCCTAATCTTAGAGAAGAAGATTTTGTATGTGTTAGAAGCTCTATGACCCGAGAGGACTCAATCAAAGAAGAACACGCTCAAAGGCAAGCGGAATCCTCCTCTTGTGCAAAGACTAATGCCGTCACAAAAACGCAACCAAAAACGCAAGCAAAAAAGTACATGAAAACTGCTATATCAAATAGACAAAGGGATTTCAAGAAGAAGGTAGTTCCAAGCATGAAGTAGATTTGGGTACGAAAAGGGGAGCAACCACCAATTTTGCCACAACAATTACCATCCAACCAGGCCAACCACGACAAAAGAAGAACCAAGCAACTAGGACAAGCTCAACCACAAAGTATCCGACAAATTTGGGTGCCTAAGAAATTAGTTGTAGCTCAACCACGACAATTACAAATGTGGGTCCCCAAGAAACTCTTACGTACACCAAGTCTTATGATCTTCCCCACAACAAAAGTCTCAACAAAGAAGCCAAGGAAGGGCAAGGCTCGGAACCAAACACAGAGACCAAAAGAAGACCAACTCACCTCTTTAGCAATAGTAAGAAGGCAAGCAACAAGGGTATAGGTTTGGAAGCCAAGAGTACCAATAGCCCCCATAGAACCAAAGAGCCAACCATGCGGGATACAGAATTTAAGCAACCACCCAAAGATGAAGAAGTCAAAAGTGACTTGGATGCAACTGAACACAGTTCTCAAATGGATCCCTATAAGGAGGCATGCATCATTTTGAGACCCAATGGATACCTCCAACAAAGGTTGCATCAACGAACAACATCAAAAGCCTCGACGTGCAACAACCATGTGCCTTTGGCATAACCTTGTCTTTTGCACCATTCAAGTCATGCATTTCCAAAGTCTGCATTAATATAGGGCCCCATTTCATGGTCGTGCATAGACACAATTGCAAATCCCAGGCACATGAGACACATTTGACATATGTAAAACATTTTATTGATACTAACCACCCTCTTCTTGTTTTGTGACATTGTTCAAAAAAAAAAAGAAAAAAAAAAAGAAAAAGAAAGAGAAGAAGAAGAAGAAGAAACATGACCAAGTACTCAAAGAATCTCATGAGTGAACCATCAACAAGGACATCCATCAACAAAGAAGACAAGCTAATGGTCAATCACCGTGATGGGAGTACAACACGGAGAGATAAACATAAACCGACCTTTCACCAGGGTAAGCACACTCCAGTTGCACTATAATCATGATAGATTAGGAAACCTCTTTGTCAACATACCCTTGAGCAGTTAGCTCAAGATCCAATTTCTCGCACCATACTTCTTCCAATGCATTCCCCAAGTATGCATGAATAGGGCCACACTACAAGATCATGCACAAGGCACATATTTTGTTCCACCCATGCCCTAATGCACCTCCCATCATCCATCGTGGGTTACGCAGTACTTGGCATCATACTATGAAAATCATATTTCAAAGATCCAGAGAATATCAAGGTTACAACATCAATACCTATGATGCAATTCATCATCAACAATTGCTCAACATCAACATTGACAACCTCTTTTGAGCAACTAATAGTTTTTGGAACCTCCCAACCACACATTCAACTGGAATCCAAGGAAGAATTACATGCAAGGGGAATACAATGCATGGGCTAGCAGTTACAACAGGAAGAAAAGGACAACCAGCCTTGCTACACTTGGAAGGCACACCGATCTTGTGGATACCTGATGGACACTACCTCTCAGAGTAGTACATGGAACACCCACTCTAATAAAGGTCTATCAGGGACAAAGACTCTACAGGGGATAGGGGAATGTTGACACTCAAGGTCAAGCACAATGCATGGAACCATGTCCAATAAGTGGACACATAAGAAGACGGAGCATGTAGGGAGCTCCAAGAAGCACATGTCAAATTTTCAGAAGAAATCCCTATAAAAATAGTGATTTTCATCACTAAAGACCATTGTAAATACCATTTTACATTGTTGAAACTCCATTTTGTTCAAGCCAAGGAGTCCTTAAGCTTGAGGAGTATTAGACATATCATCCTACCAATTTTTATAATTTGTAGACTCTATTTGAACCTTCAAATAAACCTTGGAACCTAGTTGTTAACTAGGCTGGACATTAGGTCTGGACAGGGCCAAAACTACTCAAAAAACTATAAAAAGAGCTAGAGAACTCATTTTTGGGGTCAACTTGTTGTAGATTTGAGCTTTGTAAGAGAGTTCTTTTGTAATCAAAGATCTTCCATTGTTCCACTCTTTGCTCTTACCTTGTGTGTGTGTGTGTGCATGCTTGTGTGCTTTCACTCACGCACTTGTGCCCTAACTTGCTCACCATCTTCATACTAGCCCTCATGTCTCCATGGATTGACATTTATGAGGTGAATCTACTCACGTTGGTACTTACCATTGTGCTAGAGTGACATCATACATACATACACTTACACATACATACATACACATATGCGTACACATACATACACATACACACACATACACATACACTTATGCATACATACTTACACATACACATACACACATGCACACACATAGACATACAAACACATATACATACACACATACACTTAGACATACATATATACACATAAACGTACACATACATACACATACACACACATACACACACATACACACACACATACACACACACACATACACACACATATACATATACACATGCACACACATACACATGCACACATATACATACATACACATACACACATACACACACATACACAAAAATACATAACACACAAACATACATAACACACAAACATACATAACACACAAACATACACATACACATATATACACACAAATACACACAGATGCATACACATACACACACATACATACACACACATGCATACACATACACACGCATACACATATTACACATACATACACGTACATACACATACACATACACACACATATACATATATACACACATACACACACACATATACATACACACATATGCACATACACACATGTACACACACATACATAACACACACATATGCATACACATACACATAGATACATACACATGCACACACATACATACACACACATGCACACACATACACATACATATACACATATAACATATATACATACACACACATACATACACACATGTGCACACACATACACATATATACACACACAAACATACACATAAACACACATATAAACACACACACACACATAGATGCACACATACAGAGAATCACACACATGCACAGACACATACATATGCACACATGCACACAGACATATATACACATACACACATACATACATAGACATACACACACACATACACATACACACACACATACACATACACATGCACACACATACTGTGGGAATTGAACTCGTGGCCTATTGGATAGGAGTATGATGGGCTAACCAATTGCCCCAAAAGCCATGGTTGAGGATTACTTCCTAATCCTCCCTCTTAGGGTGTGGTTCAACCATCTCTTGCCTATGATATCTTGAGTCTAACACTCTCTTCCCCTTCTAGAGATCATTGTCCTCAATGATCAATCCTTGATCTCCCCTTGAATTGATGTCCTCACCCTTGCATAGTCTCTTGAACCTTCTTGTTCTCAACCTTAGTCTCTTGAACCCCTACTCTCAACCTTGTTCTCTTCAACCTTGCATTTCTGCCTCTTGGCACTTGCCTACGGACTTTGCCTTGTTTGCAACCTTGGTCTCTTGAGCCCCTTGTTCTCAACCTCAGTATCTTAAACCTGGTTCTCACCCATGTTAGGTATCTTGGATCCTCAATATAATGCTTTCATTGGAATGCACGTTCCAAGAGCTTTCCAAGGATATCTTACACATCTAAAGCCGACCTACCGATTGGGAGATAGACTCTAATCTTTGATGGGGCATGTTGTACCTTGATTGGATGTACTCTAATAGGATGAACCCTGCGATGCAGCGTGCTGCACCGACGTTGTGCCGCGCTTTCCATCTACCTTGCCCAAGCCTACTTCCTAGGCTTTGGTACCAATTTTGGGAATTGAACTTAGGAACTATTGGCCAAGAGTATGATGGGCTAACCAGTTTCCCCAAAAGCCATGTTTGAAGATTACTTCCTAATCCTCCCTCTTGGGGTGTGGTTCAACCATCTCTTGTCAATCATATCTTAAGCCTAACACATACACACACATACACACACATACATACACATATACACACATAGAGACATACACACACATACACATACACATACACATACACATACACACATGCATACACATACACATACACATGGATACACACATACACACATACACACAAATATATGCACACTATGTTGATGGAAGACCTTACACTCATGGAAATGTAGTAGGTTTAATAAACAATAACAGAGGATATAATATTTCAATGACCGATTGCACATTTGAAGAGGGTGAAAACAGTCATGAATCACCACACATCAATAGAGATGTAGCAATATGTGTATGGGTGTGTCTATTGTTGAGATATCAAACTCAACATGTGATGATCCAAGATGACACGTATAATATTTTCATTTCTCTAACATGTATAGTGGTCACACCGATATATGTTAGGGATACTTCATTGAGCTTTACTAGATTTATCTACCGAGAGTGATGGCACATTTGTTTCTTGCCTGCTCACTCATTCATGGACATTTGGATTTTCCTTATGTACTATGAAATAGAAGAAGAAGAAGAAGAAGAAGAAGAAGAAGAAGAAGAAGAAGAAGAAGAAGAAGAAGAAGAAGATCATTCTTCCTTACATGAATTTGTGTGTGTGCTTCTCTTTGATTGTGAGAGTGTGTGTGTGAGCTATCTTCCTTATCTCTTTCCTCGTGACATGGTATCAGAGCTAGTGTGGTTGTAGGGAGATCGTGGAGAAGGCTGATGGGGAGGAGTATGCAAGAAGGCATGGAGAAAGAGCAATTCACAAACGACCTCAAATTGCTGCGAAAATTGGCATGAAGGTAGAAGGCCTCAAAATATTTTCGAGAGTTACTCCTTTAGGTTCACTTGTTTTTGTCAATTTTTTTTTAGAGCCATCTCCACCTGCATTTCGAGCGTGCAAAGGTGGGACCCAAAGAAAAACCAGATCAGTTTGCAAAACTATAATTTGTGTCCTATTCAACAACACTCATATATTCAAGATCTAGAATTTCAAGTGATTCCATGTACTATCGACACACAAAAACTATGTTTTTGTGAGATCGAATTGTCACATCAAAGTGCGATAATGCTCAAGCAGAAGTGTAGCTTGTAGTGTTATTGCAGTGTTGTGAATTGCTAGAGAATTGGCAAATGCAGATGGAATAAATGAGCTTATGAGCAATAAGCTGGACAAGAACAACTTCCATGCTTGGAGATTCAGAATGATGAATTTTTCGATGGGAAAAGGCTATTGGAAGTACATTGACGGAGAGAACAAAAATGCTCCGTAGTTACCAAAGAGACATCAGATTGCGGACTAGTTAAAAGCATATGAGGAATGGAATCAAGGAGCACGAAAGGTAATGCATTGGCTATCTGTTAGCATACAAGATAGCATGATTGCACACATATAGGATGGTGAGACTCCAAAAGAGGCTTGGAATAGTTTGGTCACATTGTATGAGACCAATACAAAGGCATGGAAATTGCAACTCAAGAGTGAGCTGCATACACTGGACAGAAAGGCCATGTCAATAAGTGACTACATCCTGAAAATCAAAAGCATATGTGAGTCACTTTTATTGGTGTAAATGTAGATGATGGTGATGATAAGGTGGAAGTGTGCCTTCGTGGTCTTGGAGCTGCATATAAATAGTTCAGAACTTCTATAGAGATAAGGGAAAATATTCTGGATTTTGCTGATTTATTGTACATGTTGATTATTGAAGAAAAGAATCTTGGTGAGGACTCAAAGTCCCAAGGAAGACCTAGTTCTAAGCAAGTAAACTACTTTGGCAGAGGAAGAGGTAGAGGTAGAGGCTTTGGAAGTGGAAGAGGACACAATAACCAAGACCAAGGTCAACAAATGAATCATGCAGGAGGTAGAGGACAATTTTGAGGCAAGGGGAGCCAAAGAGGCTGTAGGAATTTCCAAAGAAATGATTCAGGTAATGATAGTAAATGATGTTGGAATTGTGGTAAACCTGGACACTTTGAATGTGATTGCAGGTTGAAGAATCAAAGTAATAGAAGGCAGCAAAATAGTTATGCATCCACAAGTGCAGAGGATTATGAGAAGTTGTTCATGGTCCAATCAAATGATGAATATGATGTCTATTGACATTTCAAAATCAAATGGTAATGTTTGATATGTTGATTCAAGAGCTTCAAATCACATGACGAGTCATGCGGAACGGTTTAGTAGTTTGCAAAAATTGCCAATTCCTAGATATGTTGAAATAGGTGATGACACACCACACCCTATTGAGCATACAAGCAACATAGCACTTTCTATGGAGGATAGAAAGGTAAAACATCTTGCTGATGTGCTGCATGTTCCAAATATAACAAAGAATCTAGTTTCTGTTGGACAAATGATTGACCAGGGACTACAAGTCAGGTTCAATGCTGATGGGCTATACGTAGAGGGGTACAAAGAGGATGGAAGATGATTGCCAAAGGAAACAAAGTGGGTAGGATGTTCACCTTAAATGTGAAAATTTTGGAAATGAATGCAGCCATGTTTGCAAAAGGTGCAAGAGTTATTGCTGATATAGAGATCTGGCACAAACGAATTGGACATGCAAACTTGTAGAGGAAAAATTTGATGCGATCAAAGGAGATTGTCAATGGACTACCAAATTTCAAGGTTGTAGAGATGCAAAAGGTATGTGCAACATGTCAATTTGGTAAATAGTCAAGAGCATCATTTTTGCATGATAAGCATGATAGTAAGAATGTACTAGAAATAGTACATAGAGATGTTTGGGGTCC
Source organism: Ceratopteris richardii (assembly GCA_020310875.1). NCBI lineage: Eukaryota > Viridiplantae > Streptophyta > Polypodiopsida > Polypodiales > Pteridaceae > Ceratopteris > Ceratopteris richardii. Next base: position 147,146,583 of record CM035428.1, read on the forward strand.
TGCAAAGACCACATCTATGGGTGGTTTCATGTTTTATGTTACTTTCATTGATGGCCATACACAAAAATTATGGGTGTATTTCATGAAAGAGAAGAGTGAGGTGTTCACTCACTTCTAGAACTTTAAGGCTATTGTGGAAAATCAAACATGAAAGTATATTCAGATATTAAGGTCTGATGGAGGAGGTGAATACATGTCAACTAACTTCAACAACTTACTTAAAAGTCATGGAATTTGACATCAATTTTCATGCAGGTACACACCACAATAGAATGGCATTGTTGAATGCAAAAATAGGCCTATTGTAGAAATAGCAAGAGCTTTGATGGCTTAGAAGAATATGCCTCATTGTTATTGGGCACAAGCTGTGCGTACTACTATATACATCATGAATAGAACTCTGACTATTGTTGTACATCAAGTTACACTTGAAGAGAAGTTTACAAGTAAAAAGTCAAACTTATCACATATGAAAGTATTTGGCTCTATTGCATATGTACATGTTAGAAATGAGTTGAGGATGAATCTTCATCTAAAAGCAAAAAAATGCATCTTCATTGGGTACTCCCTTGAGCAAAAGGGGTATGAATGTTATAACCCTTTCACATGACAGGTGAAGGTAAGCAGAGATGTGGTGTTTGATGAAATGTCAAGATTTGCAGATGCTAAAGATGGACTTGATCTTGAGCCAAATGACAAGGAAAATGTTGAAAAATCAAGTGTAGAATTTCAAGTTTTGGGTGGACCAGATGCCTCACTAAGCAGTAGTTCCAACTCAAATCCATGTAGTGGAAGATTGCATGGAAATTTCAGTCTAGAAAATTCATCAACTACATCAAAGAAAGGTAAAGAAAAGCTTTCTAGTGGTAGTTAAGCATCTATAGGTTTTGAAGACATTGATGGATATTCAAGCAGCTCAAGAAAAAGCCTTGATGAGGAACTTGGATTGCTCTATGTGAAGACTCCAGGAGTTAGAAAGGCACATGCAGATGATACAAGGAGAAGTGACCTGGGGCCAAGAAGATCTGCGAGGATGCAGAATTGAGTGCAATAATTGAAGTATGGCAGTTATATGGCTCCTCATTGTGCCTACATGACCAAGGTAATACAAGATGCTGAACCTTCTTGTTTTGAAGATGCAATTAGAAATGCAGATTGGGAAAAAGCTATGGATGAGGAGATGGTTGCACTTTATGGAAATGAAACATGGAATCTGGTTCCATTTCCACAAGGAAAGAAATCAATAGGCTGCAAGTGGGTTTACAAGGTAAACCACAATCCTGATGGTAGCATAAGTAGGTATAAAGTACGATTGGTAGCAAAATGGTATGCACAGACATATGGCATTGATTATGAGGAAACATTCAGCCCTATAGCTAAAATGTCTACTGTCAAAGCACTTGTTGCATTAGCTACAACAAAAGGATGGACTTTGCATCAAATGGATGTGAGGAATGATTTCCTACATGATGAGGTACATGAAGAAGTATACATGGACCAGCCACAAGGATATGAAGATTCAGAGCACCCAGAATATTTTTGCACGTTGCAAAAGCCTCTGTATGGGATCAAACAAGCCCCTCATGCTTGGCATGCAAGGATTCCTAATTACTTAACCACCATTGGATTTTCCGTGTGTGATGCAGATCACTCATTATATGCAAGGAAGGGTGATGATGGCATCACGATTGTGGCTATTTATGTCAATGAATTGATTGTAGGAGGTGACAATGAAGCAAGTATTAAAGATGTAAAGCAACTCCTTATGTAGGAATTTGGCATCAAAGATCTTGGTGTGTTGCGCTACTTCTTGGGCATTGAGTTTATACATACAGAAAATAGGTATATGGATGTCACAAAGGCAATATGTTTTGAGTATGCTGCAAAAGTATGGTATGGCTTATTGTAAGCCAATTTCTATGCCATTAGATTAGAATTTGAAGTTGGATACTACATCACGTGAAGCATTGGAAAATGCTACTATGTACAAGAAAATTGTGGGAAATTTGATATATCTTAGAATTACAAGGCCTGATCTAAGCTACACTATTGCACTTGAAAGTCAATTTATGCAGGTTCCTAGGAAGCCACATATGGATCCAGAGGTTGAGTATAGAGGTGTTGTAATGGAGGGGTGTGAGGCATCATGGTTAGAGATGATACTTTTTGATTAAGGTGTGGAAGTGCAAAAGCCGATCATCATCTATTGTGATAATCTTAGCAGCATTAAGTTAGCATGAAATCCTATTTTCTAGGCTCTAACAAAGCATATCGAGATACATTATCACTTCATCATAGAGAAGGTATTAACAGGTGATGTTGATCTTGTTTATGTGAGGCCAGATGAGCAAGTTGCTGATATTTTTACTAAAGCACTTGGAGCAGAGAAGCTGAAGAAGTTTCAAAAGATGTTGGGATTAGAGGACATGATGTTGAGCTTGAGGAGGAGTGTTGAGATATCAACCTCAACATTTGATGTTCTAGGATGGCACGTATCACTTTTTCATTTCTCTGACATGTATGGTGGTCATGCCGGTATAAATGAGGGATACTTCATTGAGCTTTACTAGATTTATCTACTGAGAGTGATGGCACATTTGTTTCTTGCCAACTCACTCATTTGCGAACATTAGGATTTTCCTTATGTACTATTCTTTATATATTGCACTAGTTGTATTGTTGTTTTAGGTCATTCTTGTACATTCCTTTTATGTAATAGAAGAAGAAGAAGAAGATCATTCTTCCTTGCCTCAATCTGTGTGTGTGCTTCTCTTTGATTGTGAGTGTGTGTGTGTGTGTGCTCTCTTCCTTATCTCCTTCCTCATGACATCTATGTGTGTATGTGTATGTGGGTATGTGTGTGTCTATGTGTGTGTCTATGTCTGTGTATGTGTATGTGTGTATTTGCATATGTGTGTGTATCTGTGTGTATGCATGTGTATGTATGCATGTGTATATGTATATGTATGTATGCATGTGTGTACATGTGTGTGTCTAAGTGTATGTATGTATTTATATGTGTGTGTGTATATAAGTGTGTGTATGAATTTGTGTGTATGTATTTGTGTGTATGTGTGTGTGTATGTATATGTGTGTATGCATGTGTATGTGATGTATGTATATATATATGCATGTGTGTGTATGCATATGTGTGTGCATCTGTATATGTGTGTATGTATGTATGTATGTATGTATGTATGTATGCATGCATGTGTGTGTATGTATGCAAGTGTCTATGTGTGTGTGTATGTGTATGTGTTTGTGTCTATGTTTGTGTATGTGTATGTGTGCATGTATATATTTGTGTATGTCTGTGTATGTGTATGTGTGTGTATGTATATGTGTGTGTATGTGTATGTACTGTGTGTATGCATGTGTATTTATATGTGTGTATGTGAGTGTATGTGTGTGTATATGTTTATGAGTGGTTGTATATGTTTATGTGTGCATCTATGTATGTGTGTGTATACATGTGCATGTGTATGTGTATGTGTATGTGTGTGTGTGTGTCTATGTGTGTGTATGTATATGTGTGTGTATGTTTATGTGTATGTGTGTGTATGTATATATGTGTATATGTATGTGTGTATATGCATGTGTGTGTATGCATGTTTGTATGTATGTATGCATATGCATGTGCATGCATGTGTGTGTATATGTATGCATGTATGTGTGTATATGTGTATATGTGTATGCGGGTGCATATGTATAGATGTGTGTGTATGAGTGTGTGCATGTGTGTGCATGTTTGTGTATGTATATGTGTGTATGTATATGTGTGTGTATGCATTTGTATTTATGTGTGTATGCGAGTGGATTTGTGTGTATATGTGTGTGTATGCATGTGTGTGTGCATGCATGTGTATGTATGCATGTATGAATATGCATGTGTGTATTTACCTTTGTGTGCATCCTTCTCTCTCTCTCTCTTTGGTATCTACGTATGTCCTCTCTCTCTCTCTCTCTGTGGCTCTTCTCATCGAATCCCGGCACAAATTTGCTAGGATAATTCCAGTTCTTTGTTTTGTATTTGTCTGGAATTGCTTATGCGATGCTCTAAGGCCGCAAAAAGTTTACTCGCATTGCTAGTAGCACCACTACAATGTGACGTTCCTAGTGATGTTACTCATGTACCATCACATAAACAACGGTTATAATTGTATATGCAATGGGTGCTTAGTTTTTTTCTTGTATCGCTTATGCGACGCTCTCTGGACAGGATATCACATAAGTGATGCAAGTCTCTTCTTTTTAATTGGGGTGTCGGCAAGTCCTTGTATTCCCTGTAGTGATAGCTTTGTGCCAAAACAATATATGACACATTATTGCAACATTTTGGCCTTGAATGTTGCAAGCCTATTGCCACTCCCATGGAAACATGTTTATTATTGAGTCTTCATCATGTTGAATATGCATTTGATGTTGTTATCTATCAGCAAGTTGTTGGATGCTTGATTTACTTATGCATAACTCAACTTGATATTCAATTTTCCATCTCTCATATGAGAAGGTTTCTGCATTGCCTAGGTGTTAAGTGGTTAAGCACATCTCTTGCTACTTTAGTGGTACCCGGATACTCTGTTTTATCACAATTGCTAGATTTACATGCTTTTCATGAGGATAATGATCTCCCTTGGCATAAAACAAAGTAATCGAGTACCACTCATGTGTCCATCAATGGTTTTTGCTTGAGGTTTGGTAGCTCATGCATCTTGGTTGAGAAAGAAACATCCTACTATGGTCACCTCTAGTTGTGAGGATGAGGATAGGGTAGCATTTGCAATGACTATAGAGTGTGTGTGGCTTCAAATGCCTTTTGGCTGATTTGGATGTTGGTCAGTCTTCTGCCACCACCATCTTCACTAACAGTCGCAGCGATGCATTGGCGATTTCAAGGAACCCTATGTTCCATGCACGCACAAAGCACATTGAGGTGCACTATCATTATGTCCGGAAGAGGTTCTCTGTTGGAGAGGTTCTAGACACACACACACACACACACAAACATAATAATGGTCTCTATAGAACAATGTCTAACCTTATCAAAAGTATCTGATTATGATTATATATGTTGAAAATATTATTCTCATCATATTTTAATCTCTCGAAGACTATGATTAGCTTACATTTAATTTACTCTGCATTCCAATTCTTTTGTTAGGGTCTATCTCGATCTCTCTCTTTCTCTCCTTTTCTTCCTTTTATTATCTATTACATTTTTTCATGCTCTTTTTGGAAGATCATTACTTTCAACCAAAAGGAGCCTTTGAAAATAATTCAATAGATCATGGCACAAAGCTCACTGATTTCTATCAACAAATTCCTACTCATTGCCCTCGTGTGAATTGTAATAACTCTCCTTAGCACCACCTCAACCATCGATTTGATTCACTCAAAGCCTCTCCTATGTAACATGAAAGACTTGCACCCCCGATCTTGCCTCACCAAGAAAAAGATCTATTCGAGCGGAGCATTTTCTATAAACTTACTGTGTGTTTTTAAGTAGTATAGCAGTATATGAGAGAGAAAGATAGAGGTTTGCATTTTTCTACCCATACATACATAGACACACACACAAATATATAATAGCACGATTTCATGTGAAGTAGAGTTTTTGGTGAAGTTAATTGAACTTATTTATGTAAACTTTTCCCGATTCATATCCATCTCTATCATACCAGTTACTTCCAAAATGTTCATGCTTTGCATACCTCAGTCGTCTGCAAATGTTCCACCTCTTCGGTTCTTCCTTCAGCAAACTGAGGACGTGTACCTCGGACGACACATCGCGCCGCCTCTTCTAGGCTTGGAAACTCTCCAACAAAATCTCGTATTAGAAACTTGTACACATAATCCGTCAGGATAAACTGCTGTTACTTAATAATGTCACAGATTTCCTGTCCGTAGAACTTCTAGTTTATGGTTGTAGCAGCAGCCGCCATTAGAAATAACCATGGCGCTGCTGTCGTTTGTTGCAACAGAAATCGTGATACCGGTGGTGGCAGTAATTGGTATCCTTTTCGCTCTTGTTCAATGGTATCTTGTATCTCGCATTCCCGTAAGTCTTTCAGGGAGCTTTCATGGAGAAGAAAAGAAGAATGGTAGCATTGGTAATGGACACGATTACCTGCTTCGTGATCACGAAGAAGGAGAGGCAGTTTATGATGCATCAGTTATCTCCAAGTGCGCTGAGATTCAGGAAGCTATATCCATAGGTATTATTGAAAGTAATCAGCTTCTTTGATTTACTGTTTTTCTAAATGAGCTGAGGATTCGGAAGCGTAACTGTAGGTAATATTCAATATTCTTGGCCGCTAGAGTTTCAAGAAGCTTTCCGAATCACAGTACTCGTGACTATTATTCCAACTTTAGTCGTATATATTATTTTTGCGTTATTCTATATGTCCGTGTTTTTAGCTGATTCCATTCAATTGTAATGACGTTATCGTAATATACGTATACGTATGTTCCTACAGCTAAACATAAATACTGTTTGCGTAAATGTATGATTTGCGCAAGCAAGTTCTAAAGATTCGCGCAAATAAGATATTTTCTGTCAAGTGAGTGCTCTAAATATTGTAGGATTGAAAGTTACCAAATTAAATTCGGCTCGATTTGAATTGCGAAATGCGGTTCCTGTTAGCTTCCACAACAGGAGAAACACAATATTTTATCGAGAGAGAGAATAATGTCTGGCGTGAAAAACAATACATACGTCAGTTCATCATATAGAGGGATAGGCTGAATCAATTTCAACGTTGGAATCAGTTTTAGCTTCCACTGAGCAATGATAAAGCATATCTCTTTCTCTGGAAAGAGATCGATGTCCGACTTAAAAGTAATTTCGAGGTCAGTTGATCTTATATAAAGAGAGAGGCTGAATCAATTTAAATGTCTGAATCAGCTTTGAGTTTCAGTTCAAGATGAGTGCGTCTCCGTAAAATATCTGAGTCAATTCAATCGAGTGCCTCCTCATATATGCCATGTTCGCATGTGAGGTATTATTCAATATCAAGGTACATTTTTATAATTATTGCATCGAGTGATTCATTGCAAAATGTAGTTGAATCAATTATTGCCAACGTGTGATTCAATTTTGAATGCGTCTCTATGATGACTGTTGATACTCTTAAGTATTTTATCCTATCATCCTCTTTTCTGACTTTTAAGTTTCGCACGTCGGGGGTGCTATAATTCGGAATCTTTTGCATCATTGTGATTCATGTGCAGGTGAAAATTGTATCAAGTGGTTCATTATACGGTATTAAGATGAATCATAACGTATTCGGGGATCTATATATCTACTGTTTTCGGCTGAATTGGGTTCTTTTGTTTCGCTGATTACAAAATTTAATGAGGTGAACCTCACGTAATTCTGGATTTTTTACGTTTAATGTTTTCGCTTGAATTTAGTACGTTTCTTGATTACTTTAGTGCCAGTACTTTTCTTCTCACTGAGTAAGAGTACTTAACTATATTCCTTGGTTCTATGCGATGTAATTTTCATAGTTTGTGAACCTGATTTTATTATACATGAAGCGTCAATTCTTTTCTTCTTACTTAATACAAGTGCGAGGCCTCGGTATATTCATTGGTGTCTTTACAGTTTTAATTTTTCATCTTTCAGCGTTGATGTCTATCCGATTTTAATTTTCATATTTTTGGTCATGAATGTATACATGTAGTGTTTTCGGTTGAATTCAGTATGTTTCTTCCGTATGCAGGTGCCAATTCTTTTCTGCTTACTGAGTACAAGTACCTGAGTATATTCCTTGGTGCCTTTGCGATTGTAATTTTCATCTTTTTGGGGTCAGTGGAGAACTTTAGTTTATCACCCAGACAATGCAGGTATCAGATGGGCCAGGAGTGTGCTCCAGCGCTCATTACGGCAGCATTAACTTCATGTGCATTCGTCTTGGGGGTGGTGACGTCTGTGTTGTCGGGTTATCTTGGGATGAAAATTGCAACCTATGCAAATGCCCGCACCACTCTTCAAGCTAGAAAGGGTATTGGAGAGGCTTTCATAACTGCTTTTAGGTCTGGTTCTGTGATGGGCTTCCTTCTTGCTTCGAATGGTCTTCTGGTTCTCTATGCTGCCATAAATTTGTTCAAGCTCTACTATAAATCAGAATGGGAAGGCCTGTTTGAAGCGATTACTGGGTATGGTCTTGGTGGATCTTCTGTTGCTCTCTTTGGAAGAGTTGGGGGAGGAATATATACAAAGGCTGCTGATGTGGGCGCCGACCTTGTTGGTAAAGTAGAGAGGAACATTCCAGAGGATGATCCACGGAACCCTGCTGTGAGGACTTAGATTAATCCTAAGCTAAAATGTTGCATTCTCTCTCTCTCTCTCTCTCTCTCTCTCTCTCTCTCTCTCACACACACACACACACACACACACACACACACACACACACACACACGTGTTCCTCACGCTTTTCTAGTGATCATGCTCGTTTATCACAAATGCTTGTCGATAATTTTTAGGATGAATGCATGCAGGTGATTGCTGACAATGTCGGTGATAACGTGGGAGACATTGCAGGCATGGGTTCGGATCTTTTTGGCTCCTATGCGGAATCTTCATGTGCAGCTTTGGTGGTGGCTTCTATCTCCTCTTTTGGAACGAATCATGATTTCTCTGCCATGTGCTTCCCACTGTTAATCAGCTCCATGGGCATCATCGTGTGCCTTATTACAACATTGTTTGCAACGGATTTCTCCACCATCACCAACGTGAGGGAAATTGAGCCATCACTGAAAAAACAGCTCATTATCTCCGCCGTACTTATGACAATAGGCACACTCCTAGTTTGTTGGCTCGCACTTCCTCCATCATTTCATATATATGCTCAAGGCAGCAGCCCAAAGCTCGTCTATTGGTGGTAACGTTCTTGGGATTCTTTTACTCAGTGTTCCTAATATGCAAGATGAGACAAACTGATTGTACCGCCTGTGATTTTGACAATGTTGTAGGCAGCTTTTCTTCTGTGTGGATGTCGGACTTTGGGCAGGCTTGATCATTGGGTATACAACAGAGTACTTCACCAGCAATGCATATAGGTAATATCTGACCAACTGCTGATGAGTCTTCATTATAGAAGCTGACAATTCTGTAGCTCTCTTGATCCTTTTATGCTATCCTCAAATCAGTCCAGTACAAGACGTAGCAGATGCATGCAAGACAGGAGCGGCCACGAATGTGATTTTTGGCTTGGCATTAGGCTACAAATCTGTGATAATTCCCATCTTTGCGATTGCAACTGCAGTCTATGTAAGCTATGCATTGGCTGTGTTTTATGGTGTTGCTGTAGCGGCGCTTGGTATGCTCAGTATTATTGCAACAAGCCTCACCATCGATGCATATGGACCAATAAGTGACAATGCTGGTGGTATTGCGGAGATGGCTGGGATGAGCCATCATATTCGTGAGTGTACAGATGCGCTTGATGCTGCTGGCAACACGACTGCTGCCATTGGAAAGGTACTATAAACCAAGTAATTAGAAGTCTGGAGCTGAATTTCTTTCAATCTTAAACTTGCTGATGAATTCAGGGGTTCGCTATTGGTTCAGCTGCTTTAGTGTCCCTTGCTCTGTTTGGAGCCTATGTGAGCCGTGCGTCTCTTTCATCAGTTAATCTGCTATCAGCGAAAACGTTTATTGGTGTGCTTGTTGGGGCAATGCTGCCATATTGGTTCTCCGCCCTGACAGTGAAGAGTGTTGGCAAGGCAGGGTTGCAGATGGTAGAAGAGGTAAGAAGGCAGTTTAATACCATTCCTGGACTGATGGAAGGCCAAGCCAAACCAGATTATGCAACGTGCGTGAAAATCTCCACTGATGCCTCCATAAAGGAGATGATTCCACCAGGTGCACTTGTCATGTTGACACCCTTGATAGTAGGCGTTCTCTTTGGTGTTGAGACTCTTGCCGGGCTGCTTGCTGGAGCTTTAGTATCTGGTGTTCAGGTACATAGTACTACACCTCACATAATTCCGAGAATTTGTTAACGATTTGACTGCATTATTTGAGTCACATGCAAATATACTCAATGTGATGCCTACTGATAACATTTTACTATGTTCAAGGTGATGACAATTGGTTGTTCTGAAAGATGAATGATTCGTTGTGTTTTTGACAGATTGCCATATCTGCTTCTAATACTGGTGGAGCATGGGACAATGCTAAGAAGTATATTGAGGTAAATGTTCAGTGGGATAACATCCACTTCCTTAAACATTTTGTTGTAGTTGTAACCATAGCCTGCCTTTCCGTAGCGTTTCCGGGAGATCACTGGATAAAGGTTATTTGAATAATTCTCATTTTGCCATAAGATTATTAGATTTGCCATAAGATTATTAGATAGTTCTCATCTTCTCCACGGTAGTATGTTTGCTTGTTTTATGATGCGTTCAGGCTTTGTAGTCGAAACCTTTTGTCTGATGATAAAGATATATCTTCTGAATGGGTACTTCTGATGTTAGCCTGTTCACCTACGCAGGCTGGAGCTTCAGTCCATGCCAGGGGCCTTGGACCGAAGGGCTCAGATGCACATAAAGCTGCTGTCATTGGAGATACAGTTGGTGATCCATTGAAGGACACTTCAGGGCCTTCTCTCAACATCCTAATCAAGCTCATGGCTGTCGAATCTCTTGTTTTTGCGCCATTTTTTGCTGCACATGGTGGCCTCCTTTTCACGTTATAAGAATTAGAACCTTCATAGTATGTGCTGTTCTCCGAAGCTGGTGTGTGGATGGTTTCTGCACAGAGCGATGTAGGAACTGGCGTTCAGAAACCCAGCAGTTGGTCGTAAGGTTTGAAATTCTATGGCGAATTCAAGATTCAAATGGTGTGTACAGAGAATGTGTTGTATGGCTCTATGATGGCAAATTGTTTTAAGGTTTGTAGTATATATGCAGTTCTCTTAAGCCGTGTGTGGATGGTTTTCGCATAGAGCGCGGTAGGTACCCGGAGGAGGAGTAGATGGTCAGGTTTTAGAATTCTGTGGCGTGTATGCTGTTCGATGGCAAATGGATGTAGTATATTCCAATTTCACACAGTAAATGCTGGTCTGTAGTTATATATACTCGTCTGTATACAAATATCCTATCTTGAATGACGTAAATTTCGCTCATCCTTGTTTAAAGATGTCCTATCCCAAGTGTTGTCGAGCCTTAAATCATTTGTATTTTAGAGAGTAAAATACTAATGTCTATTGAACATTCAGTCCTAATAAATGACAACAAACAACAAAGAAATGTTCTTTTTTTTTTAAATATAAGAAAACCATGGAATGATGCAAAACATTCACTTTTTTAACTCTATCGTGGAAATCCAAGTTTCTTTTTCAACGAATGTTTATCAAAACACGCCTTTTTCGCGTATTAGACTTTCCAAGCAGTATCCTAATTTGTTTTTCCATAATAAAAAGTGCTGCTACATGTGAGCTTCACATTTCACAAAGCATGCTAAATAATCCCGAAGCACAAAAGGAAATAGCAACCTTTAGATCTATTGTTTACTTCAAACCCATGAATTAAATTCAAGCCCACTTAGAGAATAGCATATTGTAGTCATAAATATAAAAGACACCAAATTCATATAAAATACAAAACATAGCAATGTGGATATAAATATCACCAACATAAAAAGATCAGATTCACATAATACAAAACATATAAAAGACTAGATTCATTTAATTAAGCATTACATTCAAATGAGTAAACTGATACATAAGAGCAAGTTTATAAAGTTGGCAGGCTTTCTACAATAGAATTATGTTTCAAGCTGATTATATATCTGCTCCACTCCATGCATTACATAATCTTCAGCCACTTGACCAAGTGCAATAATCTTTTCTGCATCGAGAACTAGCTCTTCAAGCTCAGCCATGTCTCCAGGGTCATCTGCTAAAGGTGTCACCATGTCCCTTGAGGCAAGCTGCAATCTTTCAATGTCATCAATATGCTTTCTACCTACCCCTTGAGGCAAGCTGCAATCTTTCAATGTCATCAATATGCTTTCTACCTACCTCTTGGTCTTCGGCAATATGCTTTCTACCCACCTCTTGGCCTCACCACTCTTTTTTATTGAGCGTTTCTATAAAGAAGCAAAAAATATCAATTTCAGGTTATAGTAACTATGATCAAACTATCTTGATGCAGAATGTGATTCCACATGCATTCAAAGTGAAACATTCATGTTTGAATTTGATACTTGTCATCAAATCTTTGCATAAATTTTATGATAAGGATCGATCTAATTATCCAAAAACTCAAAACTCAATCCCTAGCTCAAGATCTCGATGCCAAGCATTGAATTTTTACATAAAGTCGATGCCTAGCATTGAATTTCTACATGAAATCGATTCCTAGCATCCAGTTTCTATATAAAGTCGATTCCTAGCATCCACTTTCTATATAAAGTCGATTCCTAGCATTAACTTTCTATATAAAGTCGTTTCGTAGCATCCTCTACATAAAGTCGATGCCTAGCATCAGTTATCTCCATAAATGGATGCCTATTATCGACCTAGCATCAATTATTTAGATAAAATCAATGCTCGGCATGAAATAGATAACACTATTTACAAAAAAAGTACCCACCCAATCACATTGACCTAGCATCAATTATCGAGATAAAGTCAATGCCTAGCATCTAATAGATAACACTATTTACAAATAAAAGGATTGCTCACCCAATCATGGAACAGTATAAAATATTATGATAATGCTTTAATATATGAGAAGGCAGTAGAGAATTCTGCATGGAATTCATCCCAAACGAAGCACCCAAGCCTCATCATCATGACCTCTTGTATTGCATATAAACCTTATGGTTGCATTGAAAGTAGATGGTTAATTATTGAGAATTCAATGCCACGGATTCCTTAAGTCAATTGTACCTACTTGTTAAGCTCCACCACCATCTCTGCACAAGGCTCTCCCACGATATAACCCTTGATAGTGTTGAAATTATCAATGTGTCATCTTAATGCCGTGCAAAGCCCCCAAGGGGTGAGCTTCATGTCTTCAACAACTTCTTGTATTGTCTGTTCGAACCTCTTTCCTTTATATCAACTTGAGGTTCAAGTTTTTAGTATATATGCTGTTCTCCGAAGCTGGTGTGTGGATGGTTTTCGCATAGAGCGCGGTAGGTACTCGAAGGAGGAGTTGATCGTAAGGTTTTAGAATTCTGTGGTGTATTCAAGGTTCAAATGGTGTACAAAGAATGGCGTGTATGCTGTTCGATGGCAAATGGATGTAGTATATTCCAATTTCACACAGGAAATGCTGCTCTGTAATTATATATACTTATATGTATACAAATATGCCATCTTGAATGACGTAAATTTCCCTCGTCCTTGTTTTAAGGAATGTCCTATCGCAAGTGTTGTCAAGGCTTTAAGTAAGAGTAAAATACTAATGTCATTATAAACATTCAGTCATTATAAACGACAACGAAGAGATGTTCTCTTTTCAAAAATATAAGAAAATTAATGATGCAAACGATTCTAACGTTCTTATTCTATCGTGGAAATTCATGTTTTTTTTCAACGAATGTTTATCAACACCTTTTTCTCATATTAGGTTTTTTTAAAGCAGGAACTTGATTTGTTTTTCCATAACAGAAAGTGCTACTTCATGAGCAAGAAACTCCCATGTGAGCTTCACATTCCACAGAAGATGCAAAACAATGCCCAACCACAGAACGAAATAGCAACCTTTAGATATATTCTTTACTTCAAAACCATAAAATAATTGATCTCTCATATATACTATCTCCATAAATCTATGGGATAATCAAGTTGGTTTTCCAAGTGCCCACACACAAAATAGCAAATTATTTAATCTTAAAAATTAAAGAAACTTTTTTCGATAGTTTTTTTGCATGTTCAAATAGATTTTCCAAGGGCCCACTTAGAGAATAGCATATTGTAGTCATAAATATAAAAGAAACCAGATTCATATAAAATACAAAACATAGGAGTGTGGATATAGATATCACCAACATAAAAAGACCATAATCACATAATACAAAACATAAAAAGACTAGATTCCCATAAAAAGATACTCTAAAGCATACATTCAATTAAGCATTGCATTCAAATGAATGAACTCATACATAAGAGCAAGTTTACAGAAGTTGTTCAGGACTCAATACAATAGAAATATGTATCAAGTTTATAAAGTTGGCTACGCCCTCTAAAGCAAATAAAATTGTATCAAGTTTACAAAGTCAACTAGGCCTTCTATAGTAGAAGCTGATCATTAATCATATGTCTACTCAACTTCATGCATTACATCATCTTCAGTCACTTGACCAAGTGCAATAATCTCTTCTTCATCGAGAACTAGCTCTTCAAGCTCATCCATGTCTCTAGGGTCATCTGCTAACCATATCACTGGGTTCCCTTGAGGTAGGCTCTAATCTTTCAATGTCATCAATATGCTTTCTATCAACCTCTTGGTGTTCATCTAGACACATTGACACCATTTATTTGCATTCTAATGAAATTCGCATTCTAATGAAGTTCACATTCTAATGAAGCTGACGTGGGCTTCATCTTTGTTACAACAATACAATGCTTGAACTTTTGAAACCGCACATGCCAATATAATTGCAGTAGAGATGATCTCAAAAGCAAAGTGGCTCAACACAGAAGAAAAATTACTTGTGCCAAAAAACAAGTACAAGACCTAGTCATCATCATTTGGAAATAATTGGATCAATCTCATAAGTTTGTGGCTTGCGGTAAGGATTGATTAACGTTTTGTCCCCTGCCACAAGCTTCTTTGTTATTGCATAAAACATCACGACATTTGGAATTCATTCTGGTTGCAATGACTTGCATTTGTCTTTGTTGGGAAAGATGGATGGACACTCCAAGAAATGAGTAGGTGCTGCTAATCCATGCTTTACACCAGCCCTCTTTTGCTTCAGATTTGAGTTGTAGGCCCTCTTAGCTTTCCAATGACACTAAACAAGTGCCTATGTACTTTGGAAATGATGTGAGAAATGATTGATTCAAGACAGACTACTTCCAAGTTCAAGAATCAAAGAAAACCTTCTATTTTTGTTCACACACCTGCTGCTTGTTAAGCTTAGTACTTCTAGTACAGTAGGACTTAGAAAAATTCCTTTTGGAGATATTAAATTAGATTAATGAGCTAATGATTCCAAATGTAATCAATTAAAATGATGTACTATACACAGAGCAATCAATTTAGCAATCAAATCATTACCCCCGATTTTTTAGGACCTCTACAGAGTTTGACCAGTGGGTACTTCGATGCATTTTTCTCCAAATCTGCTGAATGGATTATCTTCAAAATTTGTGAGCATGTAGAGGACTTAGAGCTGATTCGAAAAAGCTATAGAACATTGAAAATTGTGGAGAAATGAATGCTATATGTGTAATATCAAATGACTGCTATAAGTGTCATTGGAGAAATCAGTAGATATAATGAATGATCTATTGTATTATGAAACAATGTTGTACATGATCATTGGCATGATAATCAATGCTCAATGATACTAAGAGATGTAGGCTATGAAGTAAGCCACTCTCTCCTATAATGAGATCAACAAGTACTTGGATATGGACTCTCCTATCCCGCGAGTTTTACATTCATCTTATATAGATGATTCATTTGAATTTTGAATTTGAATTTACCATTGGCTCTCACTAAAAAGTGATCCTCTAATCTAGGAGATATTCTCTCCAAATAAAGTCATAGAATTTCCATCTAACAACCTCCACTTAGTGATAGCTACAAATATTCCTCCAAGTCAAATAGACTTTTACAAGTGGTAAAAGGTACAGAATCCATAGCAATGGTTCTCATGGGTCTTCAAGTATTTGCACTTTAAGTCTTTATATCTAGCCAAGTGTGTAGGCTTGGTATTTGCATCAACAGATCCCCCTCAAGCCAAACATCTTGGCTTGGTCTTCTTCTTCAATCTTCTTGAATATCCTGCAATCCAATCATAGACTTAAACCTGCAAAGTTTTGTACCATCTAATGCTTTAGTCAATAAGTCTGCACATTGCATATTAATTGATACATATGCTAACTGAATTTCCTTGCTCAATAGAGTCTCTTACATAGTGATAGTGTACCTCTATATGCTTGGTCCTAGCATGATAAATAGGATTTGCTGCAAGATGTAGTGAGCTTGTATTATCTCCAAAAATCATTGAAGATGTAGTATGCAAACCCAAATCTATATATAATAATCTAATCCATATGGCCTCTTGAGTAGCATTGGCCAATCCTCTATACTCTGCCTCTGTAGAAGATAAAGAAACAGTAGGTCACTTCTTTGAAGACCATGATATAGGTTTGTGACCTACAAAAGATAGGTAACATGAGGTACTCCTTCTATCATCTTTGCAACCTGCCTAGTCTGCATCTGAATATATCTTGATGTCCAAATCTGAGGTATAAGGAAAGTATAATCCTTGATTTTGAGTGCCCTTAAGGTACTTCAAAATCCTCTTTGCAGCCTCTAAGTGAGGTGCCCTAGGTTTGTGCATGAATTGACGTAAGACACTTACTCCATAAGCAATATCAATCCTTGTCAATGTAGCATAGTTCAAGCTTCCCACTATGCTTTGGTAACCTGCAATATTATCAAGCACATCACCTTCATGAGCACTTAATTTTTTATTAACTTCCATTGGAGTGCTTACTGCCTTTGCATCCTGCAAATGAAACTTCTCTAACATGTCCTGTATATACTTTCTCTGAGTAATATAAATTCCAGAGTTTAGTATAGACTAACTCAAGTCCAAGAAAATACTTTAGTGATCCAAGGTCACTAATTTTGAACTCTTGCATCATTTGATTCTTAATCTGCTTGATGCCATTGGCATCATTACCTATGAGTATGATATCATCAACATACACACATAGGTATATTACCTCTGAATTAATCCTCTTAACAAACAGAGAAGTACCTGCTTTACTCATGATTAATCCATGATCCTGTAGGTATGTGGTCAACCTATGGTTCCATGCCCTAGGTGCCTGCTTTACTCATGATGAATCCATGATTCTATAGGTATGGGTCAACCTATGGTTCCATGCCCTAGGTGCCTAGCTTTGTTCAATTTACTCACATATGTTACCTTGCTTGGATCTACATAGCCAAGAGGTTGAGAGATATACACCTCATCTGAAATCCAGCCATTTAGAAATGCATTTTTTATATCCAATTGATACATGTTCCAATTCTTTGATGCAGCCATACTTACCAATACCCTGATGGTTGGCATTTTGGACACAGGTGAGAAGGTTTCTTAATAATCAACTCCTTGGGTTTCTGCAAAACCCTTAGCCACAAGTCTAGCTTTGTACCTGCTTATTGATCCATTAGAATTCCTCTTGATCTTATAGATCCATCTAGAACCGATTACCTTCATAGACTCCTTCTTTGGCACTAGTTCCCAAGTATCATTCTCCTTGAGTGCTTCAATTTCCTCATCCATAGATTCCTTCCATTCTGCCTTGGTCTTTTCCTCTTCATATGATGATGGCTCTTCAAATGACAAGTCTTTTGCGAGATAAACAGAATGCTTAGTAACTAAGGAATTGTCATACCCATATCTTATTAGCTTCTTGCTCTCCCTTTGTGACCTTCTGATTGCTTGGTTGGATGATTCAGGTATATCTTCCAATTTCTTCATCTTGACTTTGCCTTTGGACTTCCATGTCTTGAATTCTTCTAAGTTGTTGATCTCCTCATCATCTGAGTTGATGTCTTCAATTTGATTTTGTTCTTCCTTGGTGAGGCTTGGAAATTCCTCTTCCAAGTCATAAGATAGCTTTACTTTCCTGCATTCACTTTCAAACCAAGAGTCATTCTCATCAAAGACAACATCTCTACTGACCATAAATCCTTTGTAGGAAGGATTGTAAAACCTGTATCCTTTCTGATTCAAGTCATACCTTATGAAGATGCACTTTTCTGCCCTAGGGTCTAGCTTATCTCTGATTTGAGAAGGGATATGCACATAAGCAACACATCCAAAGATCCTACAATGATCAAGTGAAGGTCTTCTACCATGCCATGCTTCATATGGGGTCATCCTATCAAGAGATTTGGATGGCAACCTGTTTATAAGATAAGTGGCAGTAGATACACTCTTTGCCCACAAGTAATTAGGTATCTTTTTCTTTTTTAACATTGACCTAACTGTTCCAACAATTAATCTATTTCCCCTCTCTGCCACCCCATTTTGCTCAGGGGTATACCTTGTTGTGATTTCTCTCTTAATTCCTCTATCCTGCAAGAATGCATGAAACTCATTTGAGAAGTACTCACCTCCTCCATCTGACCTTAGTCTCTTAAGGCTTCTTCCTATTTGGTTCTCAACAAGTGCAATATACTTTCTGAAGCAACTAAATACTTCATCTTTGTGCTTCATAAAATATAAGATAGTCCACCTACTGAAATCATCAATGAAAGATACATAATACCTTGATCCAAAAATTGATGGATCCTTACTTGGTCCCCATACATCTGTATGGACAAGCTATAGGTAGTCATCATGCATGTAGACTTTCCTTGAGAAGGGTAACCTATGAGATTTTCCAAACTCGCAAGCACCACATTTATAGATCATGTGTTGCTTGGATACATAGGTATCCCAAGCACACATTGATCTCTACATATTTGCTTTAAAGTTCTCTCACCAATATGCCCTAATCTCTTATGCCAGATTTCAAGCTGTGATAGTGTTTGATCTTTGTAACTATAAAGTGCAATATTCCTTATATCTTCAAGTTCAAGGTGAATAATCTACCTATCTTTTCTCCTTTAGCAATTCTCTTGAATCCATGTTGGGGATCCTCCATAAATGCTCCATATTTGTTGAACCTGACCTGCAAACCCTTTTCCACAATCTGTCCAACACTCATCAAGTTCTTGGTAAATGTAGGTATATATAGAACCCTACTCAATAGATTTCTATTTCCATCAGAGGTCTTAACATTTCCTACCTTGATCACTGAGTGCTTGGTGTCATTGCCTATTTGTACCTGATGCTTACCCTTTGGTTCCGCAAGGTCAGAGAGAAGAGCTACATAGCCTGCCACATGGTTTGAACATCTTGAGTCAATGTAGAAGAGATGATCATCATTTATACCTGGTTTTGAAGTCATATTCATAATCAGAAGAGAATCCTCTTGCTCCTCTATATAGTTGTTGTAGTCTTTCCTTGATTTGTAGCCTCCTTGGTAGTTGTTATTGTAGTTGTTGTTGTAGTTGTTATTGTAGCCTTGATGGTGATTGAATCTTCCTCTTGATTGTGTATATCCACCTCTTTGAAATCCTTTACCTCTCTGATTCTTGAAGTTCCTATAGCACTCATCTGTAGTATGATTTGACAATCCACAAATATTACATGGTGAGGTGTTATAAGGTCTCCCCCTACCTTTCTTACCTCCTCTGCCCCTTCCTCTTGAGTTTCTACCTCTCCTTGCATAGTTGGCTTGGGAGATAGCTCCTTCATCCTCAATCTTCTTGTTTTTTCCTTTCTCTTTAGACTTGCTTTTATCTGTGTATAGGGCAAAAGAGCTATTACCTCTTGATGAATATCCATTCTTGTTGAGCTTGGCTTCATGGCTGAAGAGTTGCCCCATGAATGTGGTAAGATTTGGAATTTGCATGTCCATGTATAAGTCCATGGCAGTTGTGAAGCTTTCCCATTTTTCATCTACTTTAATACCATTGATTACCTCTGCTCCTCTTCAATTTCTTCTCTTATGCTTGCCAATTGATTAGCTACATCCTTGACTTTGGTCACATACTCTGAGATGCCTTGCTTAGGTTGCTTTCTTTGAGTGGTAAACTCAATCCACAATTGGTTCTTCCTAGTCCTTGTGTTGGAAGATAAATATGAAGACAATGTTTCCCAAGTCTCTTGGAATGTCTTACAGTTCCTAATGTGTGGAAGAAGAAAATCAGAGATTGAGTTAAGTAAGTATGACCTTGCTAATGCATCCTTGACACACCATGTATTGAGTCTTTCATGCTCCTCTCTTGTAAGTTTCCCTTTGCTTCTGAAAATGGGCATCTCCTCATCTCTTGAGATGTATCCATAGAGACTCCTTCCTTGCAAGTATGTCTTCATCCTCAAGGACCATGCTTGGTAGTTGTTCCTATCCAATTTATCAAGGAAAGAAGGAAACCATCTCCCATTTTACCTTAACTTAGCTCTGATACCACTGTTTGGAAAGATGGATGGACATTCCAAGCACTAAACAAGTGCCTATGTACTTTGGAAATGATGTGAGAAATGATTGATTCAAGACAGACTACTTCCAAGTTCAAGAATCAATGAAAACCTTCTATTTTTGTCCTTCTACTGCTTGTTAAGCTCAGTGCTTCCAGTACAATAGGAATTAGAAACATTCCTTTTGGAGATATTAAATTATCTTAATGAGCTAATGATTCCAAGTGAAATCACTTAAAATGATGTACTCTACACAGAGCAATCAATTTAGCAATCAAATCATTACCCCCGATTTTTTAGGACCTCTATAGAGTTTGACCAGTGGGTACTTCGATGCGCATTTCTCCAAATTTGCTGAATGGATTATCTTCAAAATTTGTGAGCATGTATAGGACTTAGAGCTGATTCCAACAAGCTATAGGACATTGAAAATGGTGGAGAAATGACTGAGATATGAGCAATATCAAATGACTATTATAAGTGACAATGACAAAGAAATCAGTAGATATAATGAATGATCTATTGTATTATGAAACAATGGTGTACATGATCATTGGCATGATAAGCAATGCTCAATGATGCTAAGAGATGTAGGCTATGAAGTAAGCCACTCTGTCCTATAATGAGATCAACAAGGACTCAGATATGGACTCTCCTATCCCGCGAGTTTTACATTCATCTTATATAGATGATTCATTTGAATTTTGAATTTCAATTTACCATTGGCTCCCACTAAAAAGTGATCCTCTAATCTAGGAGATATTCTCTCCAAATAAAGCCATAGCGTTTCCATCTAACAACCTCCACGAGTTTAGTGATAGCTACAAATATTCCTCCAAGCCAAATAGACTTTTACAAGTGGTAAAAGGTAAAGAATCCATAGCAATGGTTCTCATGGGTCTTCAAGTATTTGCACATAAAGTCTTTATATCTAGCAAAGTGTGTAGGCTTGGTATTTGCACCAACAGTCTTAACCCTTCAAACAATACGGTAAGTAAAGTAAAAATATAAACACAAAGGCTTAACAAACAAATGTTGGTGCAAGAAAATACCATGTATGGCACTCTACAAGATACACGTTGACTTCAATGTTGTTGAAACGAAGAAGGATTGGTCCCTCTTGGTAAATAACCATCCTCCACGATGGTGACAAGGTTGATTCAGCAAAATCTTTTACCATTTTGTGAATCTCTGGGTTGCTTAAATGACACTGTTGGCAGCAGTCAAGGCATCCAAGGACCCGAAAAGACATGGAATCCAAAGAAGGGAGTCGGAGCAAGGATCAAGCAGGCAAAGTAGTCAATGCAGATATGGCAAATAGGCCCTTAAATTTTTTCCAAATATTTCCCAAACAGTGATTTTAGTCACTCCATACCATTGTAAATACCATTCCACCTTTTGTAGCTCCATTTTGTGCAAGCCAAGGAGTCTTTGAGCTTGAGGACCATTAGAAGTACCTACCTATCAATTTTCATAATTTTATGAGCTTGTTTGAACCTCCAAATTAGCCTAGGAACCTAATTTTTAACTAGGCTGGATACTAGGTCTGGACAGGACCAAAGCTAGTCAAAAACTATAAATAGAGCTAGAGAGCTCATTTTTGAGGGTAGCTTGTTGTAGAATTCAACTTGTAAGAGCATTTTTGAGAAATCTAAAGAACTCCATTGTCTCTCTCTTTGTTCTTGCCTTGTGTGCGCATGTGTGTATATGTGTGTGCATGTTTGTGTGCTTCTCACTCACACACTTGTGCCATCACTTGTTCGAGGTCTTCATACCATCCTCATGTCTTCCTGGATTGACATTAAAGGAGGTGCTACTCATCACTGAACTACACCAAATTTTGGCCCCATTGCTGGGGATTGAGCTTTGAGGTCGAACGTGTGATGGTAAGACATAGAGTTGAGGCATTGGAGTCATAGGTATTTTCTTCACTTTTATCTATTTTCTTTTGTTTTCTTCACCATCGTCATCACCATCTCCCACCTCCATCTCCATCATCGCAAAAATTTCAGTTTTTGGTCATATCACCATACCCATACCATTCCCCTCATTTCACTTGTGAGAGAGAGCGAGAGAGCGTTTGTGTGTTTGTGCTATTGTGTGCTTTTTGAGATTTCTTGCAAGAATCAACATCCCCCGCAGCTGTACCAACTCCAGCAGGTAAAATTTTTCACTGTGTAGGCCTAGGGCATCCTAAATCTGTGTTTGAAATTTTGAAATTCCTCTGTTTTCTGTCAATCGCAATTGACACATCAATCGCGATCGACAAACGACGATGGACACTTGCCAATAGACCTATCAATCATGACCGACACGTCGACTGCGACTGACAGAGTCAATGACCGACTGACCACGATCGACAGAAGCCTACGCCTGCCACGTGTCAATCGCAATCAACTCATCAATCGCAATCGACCCATCAATCGTGATCGATAGTCCCGACGGACCTATCAATCGCGACTGACCCAGTCAATGACTATTTGACCACGATCGACAGACCCCGCGTGCCACGTGTCAATCACGATCGACCCATCAATCACGACCGACAGAGTCAACGATCCTTTGACCACAACTGACTGAAATTTCTGGCCACATGTCAATCACAATTGACCCGTCAATCATGACTGACAGCCACGACGGACCTGTCAATCACGACGGACACATCGGTCACGACTGACGCATCAATCGTGATTGACAGACCACTCGATCGTAATTGATGGTCAAATTCGGCCATTGTTTTTAGGGCAAAGATATTTGGTCTATTTTTGGCTAATATTAGGGAAACACTAAGGGTTAATAGAGCATTGCGAGGCCGCTATACAAGTAAATTCGAGAAATCATGTTTGCCTGTTAGCCTGATTTGTCCCTGTTTTAGCCCTAGAACCCTGAACTGGCATAACTTTCTCATAGGAAATCCGCTTGGAGTGATCTTGGATTATTAGATATAGTATTTTTAAGTTGA
Organism: Ceratopteris richardii; assembly: GCA_020310875.1. Taxonomy (NCBI): domain Eukaryota; kingdom Viridiplantae; phylum Streptophyta; class Polypodiopsida; order Polypodiales; family Pteridaceae; genus Ceratopteris; species Ceratopteris richardii. Next base: position 147,169,784 of record CM035428.1, read on the forward strand.
CCATACCCAAGGGGAAGAGAATTGAGGGATCTTTAGGGTTTTATTCTAGAAAGCCAAAGAACAATTTGATGTCTGAATTGCATGAATGAAGATGGTTTGTTGTGTCAATTGAATTCAAATCTTGAGCTAACTTTGGAACTTTTACAGGTTCATTGAGAGCATCGAAGGGCATTCTAAGCAAGAGTAAGTGCAAGCTTGGGAACTTGCATCCTGGGTACACAATGGCAACCAAGGAGAGAAACCAAAGGTTGGAAATTCTCAACACCCTCTGTCAATTCCTACCTTAGGCTAAGTACGGATAGAGGTTTTGATTAATTAGGGTTACGTTAAGCACGATCAAGTCCAAGAACTCTAATCACTCAAGTGCAAGTACACAGAGATTACATTTGTGAAACAACATAAGGGAAAAGAATTTAAATCAAGCGACCAAACTCAAGTACGATAACACCTAAGTATTCCTCACGATAAAGATTGATTGGACAAGAAGTGACATCCTAAGAAATCTTAAAAAAAAACAAGTGAGTAATACAAAAGAACTCAGCAACGAAGTTGTACTTGGGAAATTTGGGGTTAGTCAATTGGGCATATGAACCTTAGATCAGGACGACACTTAGGAAGAGATAGACAAAGCCTTAGGTCCTATGAAGCTAGTGTCAATCATACTACTCGGTCTTGGGCCCATCAGTTGAGCCATTATTCACATTACCCTAGCTCTGAGACTAGTGAATCACAGATGTCTCAAGGTATGGAGAGACCCAAAGGAAGTTCAGGCGTGCCATACTTACAAAGGGTCGAAGGTCCTTACAAGACACAACTCGAATACCTTAGGACCAACCGATTAGGTCCTTGCATCTATGAGGACGGCCTAGGAAGATTTGTGGTCCAGATCAAAAACCCAGATCAACCCACTGGAATTGAACATCCAGCAGTCAAGTTTGAAAATGGAGCATACCTTGACAAAGAGGGAACCATATATGTAGTCACTAGCCACCCAGATAGGACAGATGAATTTGGTAATGTGATCTTAGAAATGGACATAGAAGACCTAGAGCAAGGAAACATAGATGGAGAGCCTAAAACACCTCGAGGCAAATTAGTTCTTAGTAGGATTATCACACAAGAGTGGATTCCCCAAGACAATAAGAGCATAGATCTACTATTGAACTGAGAAACCGATGAAGCCTTTTGGAGGTATAAGCCTAATCAACTGAATGAGATAGGAACGATCACAATCTATGAGTTCAAAGATCCTGATAGCCCAGGCAAGGTGATCTATTTAGACAATACTTCAGAGAGGATCTTTGCGGTCTCAGAACATGGTAGACATGCCTACACTTGGAAGGGTGAATTTATTTTTCCCCAATCAAGATCTAATGTTTCGTATGGCCACCAAGGAGCTGTAACATCCCAAGCTCATGGAGCTCAAAGGGACAGAAGTCGAGACAGGCCAGAGGTAAGTTTTGCCAACCCCTTAGGAAGAGAACGAACCAGAACGGAGACAGATAGAATGGAAACTGAGAGGCCTAGAGCCCCAAGAAACCAAAGAAATGCTGATGATTTTCCTTTGCCAAGGCCTAGGGAACACACTAGGACCTTGAGACCAACCCAATTGGTTAAGTCCATGAAGAATTACTTCGATGGCACTAGAGACCCATACGATCATGTAGCTGAGTTTAGGCAAGTCTTGAGAGATGAACAAGTTGAGGACCTATTCATGCAATACAATGCCTTTGATCTGACCCTTACGAACACTGCTCTTACGTGGTTTCAACCACTAAATGAGAGACACTTCAGGAACATAGACCAACTTCTAGAGGCTTTGATTACCAAATTCTCTAAGAGTGGCATAAGGCATAATACTTCCTCACTGATTCACAACTTCAAGCAGACACCTCAAGAGACCGTGAGACTTGCAGGAAGAAGGTTTAGGAAATACTTAGAGAGATGCCCTATTCCTGAGTTACCCACGCCAGCCAAATAAGTGGCTTTATTCTTGGATGGACTGCTGATTACAAAGTTGAGATCATATGTGTACTTGAAGGACCCTAGGACCATAGAAGAATGCGAACGCATGTGTATAGACATAGAGGATAATCTAGGAGCTGGAGCTTTCAAAAATCTACAAAGATTCAGATAGCTCTTCCAGCCTCTCTTCGAGACAATCTACGTCTATTGAGGAACTAGCAGAGAAAGTAGCTCAGAAACTAGGTTGATACCCCGATTTACCCCAATGAGACGATGTTATACCTATGGAGGTGACCATTTGGCGAGTGTATGTCCTATTATGGTGCAACCCCAAGTGAATCCTAGTAGCCAGTATTGCACGATAGAGCGAAGATACACCAACCACACCGCAGAAGACTGCCCTTATAACAAACAAGCTATCAGACAAAATTACCCTCAGCCACATCAGCAACAAGGAAGATACGAGAACCAGTACCCACCACAATAGTATGCTAGGCCTCAACAAACCTACCAACCACAATATCGAGCCCAGCAGAGACCTCAATCAGTGCTAGCCCAACAACCTCCTGCTCCAGCCAATGTGATTCCTGTAAAGTATGCAGCAACAGAAGAAAATTTGAATAGAGCTATAGTCTCAATAACTCCATTACTTTCAGAAAGTGACCCCAGTGACCATATCTTTGATTCTACACATATTGATAGCCCCCATGCTTATTACATGCAGTCACCTGAGCATAATGAGTCATACTATTGTGAAAAACCAAGTGAACCTAGTTGGGATCGAGAGTATGCAAACATCATGTACGCAAACCCCAACTATAGACCTCAACCTAGGCAGGTAAGACCCCCTCTTCCTAGAGGACCGTGCTTCAGATGTCAGGGAGATCATCTCATTCGTGATTGCCCTATACCTGCCCCTGCTCAAACCCAAATTGTGGTAATTCAAGGTTTTTGTCAAGATTGCGGAAAGGAGCATCTCTTACGAGATTGCCCAAAGAATCCCAATAATATGCCAAAAATCACTCCTATCAATGTTATTGGGTTAGTAGTAGACTCTACAGGAAGTGTAGCTTCCACTGCACCAGTGCAAGTGGTCACCAGAGCTTAGGCTTTGCAGCAGAACCAAGGTCTAGGCCAAGAAAAGAGTGTCGAGGTTAGTGAAACTGAGAGCGTAACCAAGAAACGAACGAGAGCCTGGAAAGATAGCCGAGAAAGAATGAAAAGACAATGGTCTAAGAAGATGAGCGAATTAGAAGAAAGCATAAGAGAAACAAAAGCCAAGATTGTTGAGCTCAACTCTCAAACAAACTCTCACATACCACCACCACTTTCATCCCTATCACCATCTAATCCACAATCTTTCAACCCACCTCATATAATTCCACCACCCCCTAGAGTAGGATCAGTATTAGCTGACCCCACTCCAGAAGACATAGACATGATGCTTAAGGCATATCAGGCCAAAATCCAAGAAGGGCCAAATGTGACAGATCATGACAAATGCTACCCTAGAGCTGATCTAGAGATAGAGAGAACCAAGCTTTGTGCTAAAATGGTAGCGTTGGCTCAGACCATGTTTGAAGTCAGTCACCTCTTCAACTACTCTTGCTCAGCTAAGGCACAGTTGCACTTTGATGGACTGTTGGAGAAGTTGGAGAGCATAATTGATCTGATAAGGAAGCCATATCCCAAGGAAGAGCCAAGGCAAGTGAAAGAATAAGCACTCCTCCCCAGGAAGCTTATGTGCCTAATTCCACTGAACCAGACACCTCTTCTTCTATGAATAGCTATTCACCAGAGTTCCTGTGAGAGATTCAAGAAGAGAAATGGGCTAAAGAAAGTGAAGTTCCTCCTCCCATTGAACTTGTAGATGATGCGCATGATCAATTTGCACAAGACATTCCTTCTATTTATGGAGAGCAGGAGAGTACCCAATCTCATGAGAGATTAGACTTCAAGTCTAACTCTTTACAGGAACTATGCCATGTCACAGGCCAATGGGAAGCTAAGTCTACTTGTATGAGAGCACCCACTATCATGGTAAGAAACGAAGATTCGATCATACCTAGGAATATGGAGGTAGTAAAGAACACTAAAGTGCAGTGCAATCTCACTTTAGAAGAGTTACTCAAGGTTAGGCCCGAACTATGGAAACATGTAGCCAACCAAGTGCCAGAAGTAGCAAAACCTCGTTCCCAGGTAGGATCTCATAGAACAGTGCCAGAAATAACCTTGGATAAGATAGGAGACATGAGTGAAGGAGAAGAAGGAAACACCTATCTTCCCATTACCCATCAGGGCTACACAACCAAGGCAATTTTGGACTCAGGTGCAAGAGTTGCAATTGCTACCACTCCCCTATGGAAGCATTGGGGCAAGCCAGCACTCAGGCCAACGAGAATGAAATTGAAGATGGCCGATGGTCACATTGAGAGACCGTTAGGACTGCTAGAAGGAATAACTCTCACTACATCCGGTGTTGAGTTTGAGCATACATTTGCTATATATGACTTTAGTAAAAATCATGCCTATGAGATGATTTTGGGAAGACCATTTATGCATCAATTGCAAGTAGTACAAGATTGGGGAACCAATTCCTTGTATTTGCAACACTTAGGTGTCCCGACCAAAGTTAATCTCAAGGATTATTATCATAGAGATGTCCCTCCCATCCAATGGAATCCCATCCATCGAGCCAAAGATGATACGAAGTCAATGCATTCCATAGGATCAGGATCCTCATGGATGCATGAAGACACTCACTTATGGATGTGCAAAGTAGTAGTAGAAGAAGAGAAGAGAGAAAAAGCCAGAGAGATAGGTGCGAAGGAGACCCATAGATCAATTCAAGACCTAGCCTATGCACCTGTAGTATTCCCTGACGAAGAATTTGAACCTCAGGTTGGGCAGAAATTTTACCAACAATGGATGTAGCCATCAATGAAGAACAATGGACACCCCACTATGAGGAGGATGGTTATGACATTTCAGTCTTCTCCATAGAGCCAATCATGGGAGATTCGGTTATTGAAGAATGTGAACCTAGCACTGATGCATTCGAGGATGCAAGTGACTCCGATCTAGAGTCAATCATTATGGACCCACCTTTTGCATCAGATGAAGAATACTTCCATGAAGTAGAAGTTCACCCTCTGAGACACGAACAGCTCACAAATGATGTAAGGTTAACCACCCAAGTGACCACCAAGAGTGAAGGCAAGAAAAGGAAGAAGAGAGAAGTCACACCAGAGGAGGAAGAATCTTTGTTTGAAGTCCCTGAAAATTTTAAGAAGTATGAAATAGATGATAGGAGAGTCATGATAAGAATGCCTAAACGTGAGGCACAATCAGGGGAAGCCTATGATAACAAAGAAACCACCAAGAAAATAGTTGTAGCCATAGAAGAAGGAGAAGAGAGATGCACTTACATAGGACATGACCTGACAGAAGATGAAGAGCAAGAGTTGATAGCTTTGCTATGAGATTACAGAGATGTATTCGCTTGGAGCTACAAGGACTTGAAAGGTGTAGACCCCGACATATGCTCACAGACTATCCCCATGATCTCAGATGCCAAACCCTCTAAACAAAAGCCATACACCTATAATGATAACTATGCTGCCAAGATCAAAGAAGAGATAGATCGCTTGGTTGAAGCTGGATTCATCTATGAAATTGAGCACACTGAGTGGGTATCCCCCATTGTAGTGGTGCCCAAGAAAAATGGAAAGCTACATGTATGCATTAACTTGAAGAAGGTTAGCGCAGCCACTATTCGAGATAATTATCCGCTTCCTATCACTGAACATCTATTAGAAAGAGTAGCAGGCAAGGAAGTGTATAGCTTCCTTGATGGATTTTCTGGCTACAATCAGGTAGCCATTGCTCCAGAGGATCAGCATAAGACAGCTTTTGCCACAAAGTGGGGCATATTTGCTTTTCGAGTAATACCATTTGGTTTAACCAATGTGCCCGCTACCTTTCAGAGACTGATGTGTCATGTATTCAGAGAATTTCTTAGGAAGAATTTAGAAGTCTATGTTGATGATCTCGGTGCTCATTCCAACATTAGATAGACACATATACCTGAACTCAGGCAAATCTTTGACAAATGTAGAGATTATCAAGTCTGCCTGAACCCAAAAAAGTGTGTTTTCATGGTAAGGCAAGGCAAGATTCTAGGACACATAGTGTCAAAGAATGGCATATCCACAGATGAGGAGAAAGTGAGAGCTATTGCAGAGCTACCTAGACCAAAAAATGTTAAGGAAGTGCAAGCTTTCATGGGGCATTGTGGTTATTACTGACACTTTATACACATGTATGCCATCATTGCAAAGCCTCTGTACGGACTTTTGACCAATTTTGAGTGGACTGAAGAATGTGAAAACTCCTTCAATGAGCTTAAACCATAATTATGTTCAGCACCAATCTTGACCACACCAGATTGTAACCAGCCATTCCATGTTCATGTGGATGCATCCAATTATGCCATTGGATGTGTGCTTGCACAACCTACGGGCGAAGGTAATATGGATCTTCCAATTGCTTATGCTAGTAGACAGTTGAATGCAGCTGAACAAAACTATACAACCACTGAACAAGAAGGGTTAGGCATGGTATATGCAGTTAAGAAGTTTAAACACTATTTTCTTCCAAATAAGTTTAAATTTTTTACTAACCATCAAGCATTGTTATATCTCGTGAACAAGCCATGCAATACAGGTAGATTGGTAAGATGGTTTCTCTTACTGATGGAATATGACTTTGAGGTAGTGGTGAGGAAAGGCAAAACTCATTTGAGAGCAGACCATATCTCTAGGCTCACATCTGGAGAGGCCCCACAAGGAGTATCAGATGACCTTCCTGATGCTTACTTGTTTAATTTGAAGTCGTGCCGTAGTGGGCCAAAACGTTAGTGCCAGTATTGACATACGGGCCTAACCACCCAGTAATAAACACTCAAGATAGGGAGCTAGTAAAAGCCCAGAAGTACCATATCATGGCAGGAAGTATGTACAAGCATACAGATCAAGGAATATTAGCTTGTTGTGTGGAAGAGGATGAGTACACTAAATGGTTTCAATTAGCACATGTAGGTGCATTAGAGAAACACTACTCAAGGCAAAGAACCCTACAGACATTAAGGAGACTCGGAGTGCACTAGCCAACTATGGAAGCAGATGTCCATAAGATGTGCAAGGAATGCCCAGTTTGTAGTATTAGACCACTTGTGCGCTACTTTGTACCAAGTGTCTCTAGTACCAGATTGGAGTGAACCATTAGTAGCCTTTCTGAGGACGAAAACATTCCCTCAAGACATGACTCTGGCTAGGAGAAGAAGTTTAGAACAAGAAGCCCTAGACTACTCGCTCATTGGAGATAACTTATATAAGCGTGGTAAAGATGGGTACCTCATATTATGTGTCCATGAGAGTGAATACCTCAAGATATTGGAAACTGCTCACCAAGGTGTTGCAGGAGGACACTTTGGACCAGATCACGTGATCAAAGCAATCCTATTTGTAGGATTATGGTGGCCAACACTTCACATGGATGCACATACCTATGTGAAGAGGTGTGAGGTTTGTCAACAAACTCAGTATCCTATACGCAAGGATGAGATGCCATTGAAACCTATGATGGGTGGACATGCATTCTCTAAGTGGGGAATAGACTTTGTCGGTCCTATTAATCCCCCAGCCAAGAGTTCACATGCTAAATACACCATTGTGGCCACAGACTATCTAACCAAGTAGGTAGAAGTGAAAGCCACAAGGAAGAACGATGCTAAAATGACAGCTATTCTTATTTGAGAATGTGTTCACCAGATATGGCTACCTATAGAGTTACTAAGTGATAGAGGCACTCATTTCTTGAATGAAGCCATTAAAAATCTTCTTCAAGAGTTCTTGGTGATACACAAGAATTCTGCTCCCTATCATCCACAAGCTAATGGCCAGGCTGAGATCACAAATAAGATTCTATGCAATGTATTGACAAAACTAGTGAATAATAAACGCTCTGATTGGGATAAATAGCTACACCATGTTGTTTGGGCATACAGAGTTGCCTATAAAATGGTGCTCCAAGCCACACCCTTTCAGATGGTATTTGGCCAAAATGCAGTGCTACCATTGGACTTCTTGATACCTACATTGAGAGTAGCACACGAGAATGACTGGACAGGCCATGATCTCTCATCTAGAATCTTTGACCTTGAACGACTAGGTGAAACAAGATTAAGAGCTGCAACAGGAATTTATGCAGCCAAGAAAAGGCAAAAAGCATATTTTGATGCACATGTGAAGGATAAAGGCTTAAAAGAAGGAGACCTAGTTTTGGTCTACACTTTGAAGCAACATGCACGGAAACTAGAGAAGAGAGGCTATGGACCTATGATCATAAATAGGATCTCAACGAGTGGAGCAGTTCAGCTAGCTACACTAGAAGGTGATGTCCTCCCTAGTTACATCAGTGGATGCAGAGTCAAATTATATCAAGAACCCCTCACAGAGGAGATGTTAAATCGACTCAATACTGAAAAGAAACGTAAAGAAGAGGAAAAGCGAATTCGAGAAGAAGCACAAGCAGAAGCATTAGAGCGAATCCGAAGGATGAAGTTGAGAAGATAGGGTAGAGATCAGCCTAGGATAGATGACTATGCGGACCCAGGATATCATATGGCTATGTGTGAAGTCTCAAGTGTAAGTCCCCATAGAATAGTTGATCGACGCCCTTTTGTAACCTTAGAGATAGGACAAGGAAAAAGTGCAAGGACTGTACGGGCCCTGATTTATTCAGGCGTAGCCATTAGTGCAGTCATACTCTCTTACTGTCAAGAGTTGAAACTAAAAGTCAATCCTGTGGAGGCATACCTCATAGGATTGGGAGGTGTGGAAACCCCTTGCATGAGCGAGGCGGAACTTCCCCTCTACATTCAAGATGTTCTAATGACAGTTAAGGTTCTAGTGTGTCAAGATGAGGACCTCACTGAGTCTCTTACCTTGGGTCAAGACTAGATCTATGATCATGCAGTCAACCTAAACCTAAGAAGTGGACGTCTTCATGTTTGGGTAAATCAGAACCGCATTACACTTGAGTTAGAAAATGAGGCACTCAAGGAACTACGAAAGGCACAAACCCCTGGTCCTTCCAGGAGTACACATGAAGATGACCATGCTATTCTTGTCCAAAACTATGTGATGCAGAGGGATGATTATCTCAACAAAGAAGTCAAGGATACGATGGAACTCCCTTCTTTTCGAAAGGCCATAGGGATGCAGCAACCAAAGGTGGATGGAATGCAGAAGAAACAGATGATCTATGCTCGAAGCCAAAAGAAAGTACGAAGCACGGTGTCTCAACCACCAAAACAAGTGTGGGTGCGGAAAGTCGACCAACCTGTTGCGATCCAATCACAACCACCGGCTCAGCTTCATATTAGTGAACAACGACAGGAAACTAGTAAGAAGTCTTTCAAAAAGTCCTCCACTAAAGTGAAGTTTATCTGGGTACCCAAGAAGTCGATGAAGGCTGACCCACAATCAAGAAAAATTTGGGTGCCTAAGGCTTGCTTGCGGGCTCAAATAGCTACACATAGACCAAACCATGTACAACATGGTTCACTCACTCGAACAGCTGATACCACCTCTTATTCGACATGCAAGAACACATATTCGCCCATGAGCATGAGTAGAATCACTTGTAAATGGGTCCTTAAAAAGCCTCATTTCCAAGCAAACACTCTCACAAAACCCTCCAGAGTCTCCACAAAACCAAAACCGGAAGCCATCCACTGTGTTTGGCTGCCCAAAGCTTGTAATAAACCCCCCCAACCCCCACTTGTAAATTCATCTCCACCTACTAACTGCATCATTCTCACACTGCATCTTTCCATTTAGCTTATAGGACAATTCATCCACTAACTACACCCACAATCACCGAGCACTCACTGTCTAGCTAACCTATCACTAACCTCATGTTAATGTTCTAACGGGGAAAAAATTTGTTCTATCTTGTCCATTGCAATGTTAACACATGCTTCTATATTCTCAGAGAATCAACGAACAAGAAGTAACATGGCAGAAGCAGCAGGAACTAGTTCCCAGGCAGGATCCAGTGCCCAAATAGTGGATATTGAAACTCTCCTCCTCGAACCACAACTCGCCGAGAGGCCACAGGAACTCAGGGCGGTGCATGTCCTTCCCATTCAAAACCCTCCGCAGGGGCACACGTCACAAGTTGGCAAACATGCACATTGGTTCAGTGATGTTGCAGGTCCATTAGGAGAAGGAACATACTTCTGGGAAGCTGAATTAGAGTTTAATGGAAAGTGGGGGAGGTATCATTTCTTCACCCGAGAATTTGAGAAATATCAAGATGCAGAAGTAATGAGATCTGTATGGACGAAGGCGGGCCTGGACAGCTATTTTAGAGCACTCTTACCTAAGCCTGATTTTCTACATTGCTCCTACTTGATTAGCATGATCACCCCTAGTAGAGCCAAAGGGGGAGATAGTACATTTGTTCTCCCATCTCTAACACCAAGCCATGAATTGAAGAGATTTAAACTTACCCTCAACCTAGTAGAGGAAGTCGTGGACATGAATGGCATGCACATTCCCACAGAGAAGGAAACATTGATCCTTGGAAGAATGAAACACAAAGATCTTAACAAGTTAAAGGATATGGTTGCTATGACACCTACCATCGCCGTCCACCTACGCACAATCATGCAACACTTCGCCTTTCCAGCCCAGGAGTGCTTCACCATGCCACCCAAAAGGATTTGGTTTATCTTGTACTTGGCAGAGATAGAAAACCTTACAATCAATCTACCCCACTGGATCATAGATCAAATCCACCTAGCACATCAGCGCTGGAATAAGAAACATAAGAATGTGCTTCATGGACATTGTGCGCTGACAAGGATCATTTACAGGTGCTTAGCTTATGATGTGCCTATTCAAAGAGCACTAGTGTGGTCCCGAGCCGAGGAATTCCAGTGACGGCTATCAACAACAGGGACACCTTGGAAGAAAATGAGGGGTTCAGTTCAAATACCCTATGCACAAGCAAGGGGTGCCACCCTCACACCAGAGGTGACACCACCTCAGACTAGACGTGTCCAACCATTTACTATTCGCTTACCCAGACAAAGTGCAGAAGGACCCAATTTGGTTTTCCCTCCGATTCCATTGGACTTGGAGTTCCCACAGGGCTACACCCTGGATGATTTAACATATGAAGAAATAGCCAGGATGATTAACGAAGCTAATCTTGAGACAGAGGAAGCTCAGACCAGAGGACCACAACCAAACACCATGACTTAAACTCCTACCCAACCTGAAGTAGTGGAAGTAGACGAAGATGAAGAAGAGACTGAAGAGGAAGCACACGAGGAACACGACCAAGAGTACGAAGAAACCTCAGAACTAGCAAGTGCCCCAGCTTATACTGCGCAAATAAAAAGACTGTATGAAACCATGAAGAGGGTTCAGGAACATCACAACCTGTCACTGGAAACAGGGAAGATGCTAATAAGTCAGATGTTAGGAGAAGAAGGGTTTGACGACCAATTCATTGAGTCTTTAAACCTTCATGCGGATGCGCTAGGCCTCGATGAAGCTATTCATTCGGCTCTTGCTTATATTCATCGCTTTGAGAAACGAGTGTTGACCCGTCCCATGCACTCCGGCAAGCAAATTCACATAGATGTATCGGCACCAAGAGATAGCACACAGACAGAAGAACATCAGGTGACACCACCATCACCACACTCCTCACCTCTCACTGCACAATTCACTTCACCCCATGATACCACCACCCCAACGTCCATGATCACCACATATGTCATGGGAATTCCTCTCTCTCCAGGCATCCAATTCGGAGGGGTTACCATGCCCACATTCACAACACTATTCACGAACATCACTACCACCCCACCCACTTTCCCTATCTACACAGTCACACACACTTTTGACACAATGGAGACATCACCAACCACAGCACCACTCCCTCCCCACACACAGCCACAATCTCCCATACCCCCTCCACCCACATCACCACTTGATTCCACCTCATTCACGATTCCCTTTCCCTTCCCCATTCCCCCTGCATCCTCTCTTTTCCCAACATTCTTGAATGTAAATAATGTGTTTTCTACTTTACATAAATGTGTATATCAACTATAGAATGAATATCAGACTCTCGAAGATCGCCATTGGCAATTAACTACGGACCACCAGCAACTACAGAGGAGGCTTGTGACTATAGAAGAAGAGAACGTGGACCTGAACCAATGCTATACTACGCTCGAACACGCCCACCAAACCATATTGGAAGCTCCCCAGCAATCCAAGTCTTCCAAGTTAAGAAATTAACAGCTTTACTGGAACTCTATCAGTCAGAGAATATCAAAGTCCGGCGCAACCTGACGTTATTACGGAAGCACATGGCCATGGCACTTGAAGAGATCAAGCGATTGCAAAAGCAGAACGAAGAAAACCTAGAAGCTGCGATGGAAGGTTCCCCCCATGAGATCGACCCAGAACAGTTTAAAGCAGACCCTTCAGATACGATGACAACAATTCTGGAAAGCTATGTTGATCTGGTGGAAGCACATGATGATATGGAAAAAGAACAAGATACACTGCACCGCCAGCTATGGGAGCAAGAAGAACAACCCAATATCATAGGGTCAGCATCGACTTCATAGGAGATAAAGGCATTAAAAGAGCAGGTTGAAGAATTGCAAAAGAAGCTCCTTGAGTATGAAAGACAACCCTCTCCAGTTATCAAACCAGAGCCAGATGAATTGGTGCCCATCGAAGTGGATGAGTCGTATGAGGAACCATATGTTCCTGTGCCGATGCCGGGAGGCTAGCAAACCTCGGAAGGAATGGACACCCTAGAAGTCGAAGCACCCGAATGGCTTCAGAAACTCGAAAAGACAGCCAAAACCCATGAAGATCGAGTGGCGGTCCAAATCCAATCAATGGCTAAACTGGAGGACACTATCATAAACTCCGAGTACTTCCGAAACATGTCACATCACCACTAGATAGGCACTAATGATGATCAATATGTGCCATACTGTGTGCTCTTGGTTGATTACAATGCTAAGATTCAATGAAGATGTGGCAAAGCCTCGACTTTCGCCACTCTATTTGGTCCTGATGATCTACCTGAACGTGCTAGACAAGGGTCAACTTTTCAACCCACCTGGAGAATTCTTCTTCTCAAGACCTATCCAGAAATGGTTCGTACCTGGAATAACATGCCACTATTTATCAAGTATAATCCATGTTACGTTCCAGTCCTCCGAAGACGCACCTGGCCCGAGTTTACCATTGCTGTCAAGAATGTCAAAGGTTCTGCAAAGTGGTTGAATTATGTCTATCTAGCACCTCCACAAGGATAGCCCTCAGTTGCTTATATGATTTCTACCATTCGTCACTGGAGCCTTAGACTACGGAACACCCGTGACGTGATGGCATAGATGTGCATGAAAATCTTTGAATTAATGTTGATCACATTTAGAACATTCAAAAACATCAAAGACCCACATTTCTCAGGAGTCGCCTTCACTACAGGCAACCTAGACCTGGTATATGACATGAGCACCACCCCCTCAATCAAGGTAATATATGCTTGGCATGCAAGAATAAAATACCTCCCAACTTGCTTCAAACAAACTTTCGAGGAGATGTTCATCACAGGGTTCTGGGAATATCACTCGGAAATATTCGTACCCAGGCCCTCACATCTCCTCCAACTCTTCACTGTGGAGAGGACCTTACACTTAGATCAATTGCGGCTGCCACATCTGGACATTGGAGGGCCAGTGGATTGGGATGCTTTACTAACAGACCAAGCACGGGGGCTGCGGCTAGAAGAACATCACCTAGCTTTAGATGTGGCTCAATACTATGTCACACACTCAGCCAAACAAGGGTCTGTTAGAGACGACAGATGCGAGAGAGGGGGGGTGTTGGCAGCAGTCAAGGCACCCAAGGACCCACAAGACAAAGAAGCCAAAGAAGGAGTCGGAGCAAGGATCAAGCAGGCAAAGTAGTCAACGCAGATCTGACAAATAGGCCCTTAAAATTTTCCAAATATTTCCCAGTGATTTTAGTCACTCCACACCATTGTAAATACCATTCCACCTTTTTGTAGCTCCATTTTGTGCAAGCCAAGGAGTCCTTGAGCTTGAGGAGCATTAGAAGTACCTACCTATCAATTTTCATAATTTTCTGAGCTCCTTTGAGCCTCCAAATCAGCCTAGGAACCTAATTTTTAAGTAGGTTGGACACTAGGTCTGGACAGGACCAAAGCTAGTCAAAAACTATAAATAGAGCTAGAGAGCTTATTTTTGAGGGTAGCTTGTTGTAGAATTGAACTTGTAAGAGCATTTTTGAGAAATCTAAAGAACTCCATTGTCTCTCTCTTTGTTCTTGCCTTGTGTGCGCGTGTGTGTGTATGTGTGTGCATGTTTGTGTGCTTCTCACTCACACACTTGTGCCATCACTTGTTCGATGTCTTCATACCATCCTCACATCTTCCCAGATTGACATTAAAGGAGGTGCTACTCATCACTCAGCTAAGGCACATCATCAACTGATCCACTCATCCAAAATCCATATGGGTTATCTCCTATCAAAATGGAAAATTTTTTCAGTGCAGTACAAATATTATTTACATCTTCACAAAATGTTGTGTAATAAAGTGTTAGTAGGGGATCTATTGACTTTGAAATATTCACAAAACATTGTGTAATAAAGTGTCCGTAGGGGATCTATTGGCTTTGAAAAAAAAATTAGTTTGGAAGACTATCATTAAACACCATCTCCTTAGCCATTAATATGCACTTTTCATGCTTTGACCTTTGAATACGTGTGAATTTTTCGTAGGGGATCTATTGGCTTTGAAATCTTCACAAAACATTGTGTAATAAAGTGTTCGTAGGGGATCTATTGTCTTTGAAAAAAAAATTTACTCTAGAAGCCTATCATTAAACTCCATCTGCTTACCCATTAATATGCACTTTTCATGCCTTGACCTTTGAATACATGCAAAGAAAGTCGCTAGGCAATCCTCACTGGCCTCACGACTCTTATTTATTGAGCATTTCTAGAAAGAAACAAATAATATCAGTTTCAGGTTATACGAACTCTGATTAAGCTTTTTCAATGCACAATGTGATTCTACGTGCATTCAAAATGAAACATTCATGTTTGAATTCAATACTTGGCATCAAAATTTTTGCATAAAGCCTATGATAAAAATCGATCTAATTATCCAAAAACTCAACCCCTAGCTCAAGATCTCAATGCCAAGCATTAACTTTCTATAGAAAGTCGATGCCTAGCATTGCCTTTCCATATAAAGTCCATTCCTAGCATCAACTTTCTATATAAAGTCGTTTTCCCAGCATCGACATTCTACATGAAGTCAATGCCTAGCATCGACTATATACATAAATCGATGCTTAGCATTGACCTAGCATTAATTATCTAGATAAAATTGATGTCGAGCATCAAATAGATAACAATATTTACAAATAAAAGGATTACCTAGCCGATCGCATTGGCCTAGCATCTAATAGATAACACTATTTATAAATAAAAGCATTCATCACCCAATCAAGAAACAATATAAAATATTTTGATAATGCTTTATATGAGTAGGTAGTAGGGTATTGTGCATGGACTTCATCCAAAGCAAAGCACCCAAGCCTCTCATCAAGACCTCTTGTGTCTGCATATAAAACTTATGGTTGCATTGAAAGTACATGGTTAGTTATTGAGAATTCAATGCCATGGATTCCTTAAGTCAATTTTACCTACTTGTTAAGCAGCACCACCATCTCCGCAAGGCTCAATTCATGTGATATAACCCTTGATAATGTTGAAATGATCAATGTTTCATCCTTAATGCCTTGTAGAGCCCTCCAAGGGGCGAGCTTCATGTCTCCAGCACCTTCTTCTATTGTCACTTCTAACCTCTTTTCTTTTCCCTTTATGTGTACTTGAGGGTCAAGCTTTACCTTCTTTTGCTTCTAACCTTTAAACTCCTTGTTCTCTCACATGGTGAATATTCTATCTTAGAGCTCTCAGACTTCTCCCATATTGAAGGTTAGTAGGAACCATGGGTCAAATTTTGTAAGTGCATCTGACTTAACATTCTTATCCCCAGCTATCTTGGCCTCAATCAAACATTGCTTCCTCAGGTTGGGATCGACTCTAAGTGCAACAACATATTCATAATGGAAAAAACAAATGCACTCAATGGAAGACATATTTTTCCAATAGCCATTGCCATTATTATGATCCCAAGCTAGGCACTTTGCTTTCTCTATAGTCAAACCAACATAAATTTTACATTGCATACCTGAAGTACGTAGTGGGTGCTCCTTAATGAGTTGTCTTTGGGCCTTTGTAGAGTGTGAACCTCCAATGACATAATAAGTGTAATCTTCAAATAAAATTCCATTGATTTTCTCAATGACACTACACATTAGGATCAACCATAACCAAGAAGGACACAACAGTTGCATGTGGGTTAATCTTCATTTTCTTTTTCAAATTTTATACATGAAGGTTATGAGGCTCTCTTGTCTCAAGGAGTGTCCTTCCTAGGAGTGGATCTATAGATGGTCTATGAATGATGGTAACAAGAAGGTGGAAAAACTTCCCTTTCTTCACAAGCTTTCTTTTCACATTATTCTCCCTGATAAAATCATGGTTTGTAAGAAAAACCCTAGATGTGAGTTCCTCTCCAGGGGCAATGATCTCATCTTGTTTTTGGATTTGTGTTTGTGTGCTTTCTCAATTCTTCCTCTTGGCTTCTTTTGAATCGACTACTTACCCTTGGAATTCACAGGTGCAGTCTTCATTTGTTGAGTTGGCATGATATTTCCTTGTATCCAAGGAAGTAGGCCAACAATGAGGAGGGAAGTAGGTCAACAATGAGGTTTTCTGATTGCATGCAAATATTTGCAAGCCTCTTTTGCACACAACACTCGGGGCATAGCATGTCCATTCTTCTACATACAACTTTTCTTAATCCTTTTGTTGTCTCTACCAAGAATATAAGGTTATCTGATTCTTCATCCTAGTAATCAACTTTGAATACCAAACCATATTGAACTTCCTATGTGGTTGTTATCTTTCCCCTCCCATAAGCACCTGCAAATACAAGCAATATGGCATTTTCCTCCTTTTATGTATTGGAGGCACCAAAAGATTCTTCATATTGCATAGGGGCTTGTCCTTTCTCACAAGGTCAAGCTCCTTGAACTTATCCTTCCTCCTTAACTCTTCCTCAATGGGCTTCACAATGCTATCACCACTTGATGAGTTACCCATTAGATTGTTGGCTTGTTTATAGGATCCGATCAAGATTAACCTTTTTTACCTCACCCTCATTCTTTGGGTGATTTTCTAGCTTCTTCAACAGAGCTCAGCTTCACCTTTCTCTTTACAACCCTCTCTTGAGTAGGTGGATTAATATGAAAATAGGTATAGAAATAGATAAATACGGCTAATAAATATGGAAATATGTATAGAAATCTATAAATATATATAGATATAAATACACATTCTAGATAAAAATAGATAGATATATACTTGGATATTCAAATATATAGACATAAGAGATATGAATCCTTGTAAGAGATATGTATTTAAATATGTAGATAGAAATAGATGATAGATATAGTTTTAATTCATAGATAGGTATAGATAGCTAAATAGATGGATATGAAACTTTGTAAATTATGTATAGAATAAGAGATAGAAAGATAAGAGATATGATATGATTAAGAGATAGGATGAAACCTTGTAAATGATAGCCATGTAGGTAAGCTATGAGGATAATATGTCACTAACACATTTTTTCTATTTAATATTACTTAAGTCAAGGGATCAGATGTTGTAGGGCTACATTTAAAAATTGTGATAAGCCTTTGGAAATTCAAGAATACATAAGATTCATCAAAGTATTATCAATGGAGATCTCATTTGTGATCCATGTTACATTGGAATTGCGACTAAAGGATATATTGGTCATCATGCAATGAGTTGGATGATGAAATATTTTAGTTTGCATTATGAAATTATGCCTACAATTGGACGGTTATACTTTTCAGATACAATTTACATGTCGAGAAGTATTTCAAGTCTATAGAGAAGAGATGGAAAGTAAAAATGAGAAGTATGTGCAGTATCCACATTTTATGTGGTTATGGAAAGAAGATTTTAACAATGAGACTATTCGTCATAAAGTTAGGATGGGTGAATGCTAAATTTGTGCCACTTTGAAAAACATGGCAAAGGGGGCCACAACAACATTACAAGAAGATAGTTATAAAAGTCTTCTCAAGAACCATCGTGAAAGTCAAG